>CAOLHI010001314.1:600000-1185546 GCA_948474755.1 Ctenosaura bakeri | reverse complement strand
GGGTATGTGCAGAAAGTTCTTCCTACTTTCTTCACAACCAGTCTGCACACATTTGGGACGAAAGTACGTCTTTCATCTGAAACCTGAAGCCCCCAACACTCTTATTTTAGAAGTTAAACACTACCTTCCTGTGACCACCCTGCTATACTTCCTTGCACAGGAACTCAGAAAACTAGTATCTAAAAATACCCAACACCACAGCCATCCAGAGATTTAGTTCAGTGTTGCAGAAAGTTGCATATTTCCTGGAATGAAAGCCACCCCCACCAATCCAAGCGGTTGAGGTGACACTTCCTTCCATTTCCAAAATAAAATCCTGCTGTCCTCCACCTCCTTGCTGCACTTCCACCAGGATGGGAGAGACTGATCAGGCAACTACACATGAGGGGAAAATAAATAAATAAACCAACCAACCAACCAACCAGCAACACCCACGGTCCAAAATTACACAGGACCAAAACAGCATCAACATATTTTTATGGAGGAACAATGAAGAAAGGTTTTAATTGGGATTTGAGCCATTCTTAAGCTCTCCCTAATTGTTCCTGCATCTTTCTTTTACAGGCTTCCCCCATTTATCTAACAGGCTAGAGACCAGAGCACTTCCAGAAAATGAAATGGATTGAAAAAGGGAACTCATGTACTGTACTGTAGGGAGCATGAAGGACTTACAGGCTCACCTGTCACCAACTGCATGTGCTACTTGCAAAGTTTTCTCAGCCGCCTTAGCACCTTTTGCCCCACTCTGAGCTTGCTTTGCAAACAGCATGAGTGTGTGAGTGGTTCAAAGTGACACTCTGTAGGCAAGAAGAATTGATGAAAGAGTGGAACCACCACTGAATTAATGGAACTTATCCTTAATTTGGAAGTATCAAAAGAACGAGTTGTCAGATAACAGGACATCAAAAGATGGGGGCTTCCTGTACTTCAAATGGAAATAAGTCTAAACAAAAGCTGTGGACCATGAACACTATGCAGAGGCAGTATATCCCAGAAAACCAAAGAATAGAGATATACTCCAAGGGACTTTTTATCCCGCTATGGGTATTTATTAACTTTCCAATGCCAGAATGTTTCTTTCATCATGCACGTAGTTTTGTGATTGGTTCTACATACATTTAAAGTTAATATAACTACCACAGCCTCTGCTTTTCTTAGTTTCCTTCTAACTGTGCTGCCTACACTTCCACACACAACCGCACTGTACTGCATCCCAATCAAAATAGAGAGTAGTGAATGCTAGAGAATGCACAATGGCGTACAACCACACTTCACAGCTAAGCCATATACTCCATGCATCCAACATACTAGAAAAGCCAGCCTCTCACAACTTGGTGCCGGCCAGATATTTTGGACTGCAAGAGAGCGAGATGATGGCAGCTGTAGTCCCAGGGAACACAGAAGTAAACAGGAGACAGAACTCCACAAGAAAATTCATAATCCCAATGAAGATACTCTTAAGAGAAAAGAGACAGAATGAATTCTAAAATTAAAATCACCTGAGCCTATAGGTTTAAATAAATTTTTGAATTTACAATCTTTAATATAAGAATGTCTATAAGAGACTAGAGCTAATATTCAGGACAACTACATCAGATATTCTTGTGACCAGTCTTAGAGTAACCATTGGTTCTGCCTTTCTTCTAAGTCCATGTACAAATATTCAAGGATATAGTCTCTAGTACCTCTTGCTCAATAGTCCATTTCTTAGAAAAGTATATTGTACAACTCCAGAATAATTTACATGTTTTTAGAGATTATAACAATTTGGTGTTGTCTCAATGTATTAAATAGGACTATAATTTAATTTTTTAGTGTAGCCCCTGAGGCCAAAACACGTGGGACTTTTTTTTTTATAATATTTTTATTAAGAAAAATAAAACATTCTATTTCCATAATCGATTAAATTGTTTGCATTTTTTTCCAAGCATATTCAAACTACATAAATACGAACATATTAATATATAGACCTCACCTCAAATTATCCGTTCCAATAATCAAGTCTATTTAGGGTCTATGCAATTCCTCCCTCCCCCATCCATCACTTCCTTACTTACTCCAGGGTAAATCTGATCTAAACGCATAATAAAACAGGTTTCTCTTTAAATTTTGTTAAACTAAACAGTTTTCTCGCCTCTTAAAGTATTATTTCAACACATTTTTGTAATTAACAATCACCCGTGCCATAACAAAGTCATATTTGTTAAATTTATCTCATTTTGGGAGCAAAAATTCCTCTACTTGTTTCCAAAACACGTGGGACTTTTAAAAAATAAATAAAGCAAGTGACCATCAGTCAGCACATGGAGCTCTATTTCCTGTTTACTTCACTTGTCATACATGCTCATCACTTCTCTTGTTCATCCCATGCAACAATAAGGGACAACTGGAGAGAGTTTTTCCTTCTCTTTCTCCCATAATAGCAGCAGTGGGGCGGGGGGCTGGACAATCTTGGCTTGTCACTTCCCTTACACAAACCAACATTACCAACAAAGGTTCATCCCTGATTTGGGATAAAGGAAAACACAGAAGCTCTGGTTCAGACAAGTCAAACGAACCTTTCTGGTTTGTTTAGTGGCTGCAGTAATTTGCTGTTGCTGGGTGCCTTCAATTTGTTTCTGACTTATGGCGACCCTAAAGTTAACCTATGGTGGGGTTTTCTGGGGCTGAGTGTGACATGCCCAAGGTCACCCAGTGAGTTTCCATGGCCAAGCAGAGAGTCTCCTTCTTTGGAGGTTTTTAAGCAGAGGTTGGATGGCCATCTGTTGGGAATGCTTTGATGGGTGTTCCTGCATAGCAGGGGTTGGACTGGATGCCCCCTGAGGTCTCTTCCAACTCTATGGTTCTATGAACCTGGGTCGTAGTCTAACGCTGAAGCCACTGAGTAATTAGGAACCAATGGACTATGGGCATTAACATACAACTGTTTCACATTAAGCCAGTTAAGTCCAGAATCCTGAAATAGTTTTATATAAACACAGAAGGCAGTTCTCGGATTGTGTCTAATGTTATTTTACTGAATGAGAAACCTGTCTGAAAAGTCAACAAGACAAATATTTGCAGAAATTCAGGAAAGATCTTGTTTTTTACAATCATAATAGTACCTCGTAAAGACACCCATCGTATGACTGCAGGGTCCCTAGAAATATAGTTGGTTGGGATTAGTTTGGCACTCAAGGCATCTCACAAAACACATCGCTAGCCAGTAGCCAATACTGATTTGCATATTTCAGTCGCATACAATTAACATAATACAATGGAATTTCCACTGGCAAGGCAGACATCACCCCACAACTGGTGAATATGTTGAATTTATTCCACAACATTTATATTCAAAAAGTCCATCTGCTGCTAATGTGAAAAATGAGAGTCAGTCCTTGAGAAACGGTGAAATATAAAGAGATACCATAACTTCAGGCTTAATCGTATTTGGTTCCTTGTTTTTTCATTACATTTTAAAACTTACCCCTGGAAGCGTAAAAGTTAGAGATTTGTCCTTTAATCCAACCATAAAACAGAAATGAGGAAAGTCTAAGCAGAATAGACACTGATCGTGAGTTATACCAGTCTGTTTAAACTTGGGGCATAAATGCATTTATTATTTATCTCCCAATTATTTCTAACCTACTTTTCTGTATGAGAGATAATCAAAGCAGCTGACAAGAATTTATAAAACACCAATAAATACAATCAAACTTATTAAAACAAAATGGAAAAGTGTTCTGCTGTGTAGATAAAATGAAGGTTGATCTTGCGGTCAGTACTGTGCATCTGCACAGCAATCAGGTATGCTGCCTTTAAAAGAAAAGGAGAATATAAATGTAATAGACAAATAAGCTTTAAAAAAAACCAACAGAATACCATTCTGCGCATGAAAACACCTAATCCTACCCTGCAGCCTTCCACATGCTTTGGACTACAACTCCCAGAATTCATCACAACTGACTATGTTGGCTAAGACTCAGGGGTGATATTTAGTCCAGAACATCTATAAGGCACAAAAACTGAAGGGTAGTTTTAAAGCATAAATTAGGAAGAAAATGGTGCTGATTCCACTGAGATATGACCCTTTTATGAGAAAAAGAAAAAAAGAAAACACTGAGAGTAAAGTGCTGAGAGTAAAACTTATTAAGTTAAAAATCTGGTGTCCCAACAATATCTGATGGCAAAACTGTAGAAAATATTGTCACTGTACCAGGACAGGGGGAAATGTGATGCACAGCTTGGGGAAGACAGCCAAGCATTTCTACAAAAGCATCAACACCTTCAAAAGCAAGAACAGTCCTGAATCAGACAGGTTTGTCATTATGCCTTTGATACTTGCTGATTTCAGTTGGTCAAATTAAATTAAATTAAATTCAAAACCACCATTAAAACCTCCCTACAAAAAAAGGGGGATTAGTATATATGGTGCCAAGACTACTAGCTATCTTAGGAGGAACTCCTTCAAATTTCATGAGTGCAAGCATTTCCAGAGCTGGCAATGACTATTTAGTGATTTACAAAAAGGATAAACAATCCACATGTCAATGACAAAAATCTGAGGGGTGGAAAAAAACCAGAAGAATCACCTGGAAAAGGGAGAGATGTACCTCTGAGTAGGAAGGGGCAAAAATTAAAAGTAGAATTTGGAAATGTCAATTTGTTTGAATTTGTTTGAACTTCCAGAATCTGCCAGCCAGCACAACTACTGTTCATATTGTCTGGAAGATCCTGTGATCTGACTGTCAAAACAGCCAGTCCATCCAAAAATATCTTTCCCAAGCTTCCCAAGCTCTAATTAGAAGACATGACTAGATAGATATAGATATAGATATAGATGTGTGTGTGTGTGTGTGTAAAGAACAGATTGTCCACCTATAACTGTGAACATCTATGAACTCACACATATTGGCTATTCTGCGCCTGTGCAGAGCTCTTCAGAGGCTTCTACAGCTGTGTTTTGGCAGTAACCATTCCCCTTTGCCTGCACACATATAAGCCATGCACTGTCACAAAAACCAGTTTCCAAGTCCACCGCTGGGAGTCCTGGGGAAAGGGCATGAAGAGGGAAGAAGGCATGAAGGGAAGGCGGGTAGGTTCAGAGATGACCATTGAAGAAAGTTACAGGTAGGCAATGTTTTCTTTTTCTTCATGGCCTTGTGACATATGGAAGAACAGCAAGCTAAACTCAATGAGGATGATGGATCATGCCATGACTAACAACGATACAACCTTACCAAATGCAGCATCAGCTTGAGACTGAGCATCCAGTGTGTAATCAGACAGGAATGTAGATAGTTGTGACCATGTAACCATGTGGTAGAATTCTGGAAGAGCAATCCCTCTGAGAAATGCTAACAAGGTGGCTGCCAATCAAATTAAGTCAGTTTTGACCCCCTCTGGAAGAGATTTCCCACCAAGGGATTAGGTAAGGTGGATGGTACTCACTGTATAGTGGGAAAGAAGTAAAGACAAGATTTTCTTTTGTTTCTTGCATGTACCAAAGGTGAAGGACAGACAAAGAGACTTCCTAAATTGCTTCAGCTGAGATACATAGAACAGGAGTGCCCATCTGACAGAAGGGCATGCTCAAGATTGGAAGATGGGCATTGTATGAAAGTCGGAAGCACCAGTAGCTGGTTAACATGGAAAGCAAAAACCATCTTCGGGAGGAAAGAGATGTCCATGGATAGAATCACCCAGTCCTTATGAAAAGACAAATAAGAAGGATCCATTCTGAGCACTGCCAATTCATTGGCCCTAAATGCAGAGGTGAAAGCAACAAGGAATGCTGTCTTCCAGGAGAGCAGGTAAAGACTACAGGACACCATGGATTCAAAGAGGCTCCATACAGGCTGTGGTCTGCAATTAGGTAGATGAAGGTATGTGCAGCTCTTTATGAAAACCTTTACATTTGGGTGGGCCAACCAAGAGGGGAGCATCCAGAAGCTCAGACAATGTCGGTGGCACGGGTGTCAATTCAGAAACAGGAAAGGGCAGAAACGGTAGGACCCAGCACAAATAAATAATTTGATCCTGGCCATAATCCACCTAAAACACAGTCAGTCAACCTGAAGCTGTACCGCAACTGGCACAGGGGCATGGGCTTACAACACTCCTGGAAAGGAGAGAGGGAGCAATCCCTGTTGATGGTACACTCAGATCTACAGAACTCTGGCTCAGCAATGGCAAATCCAGATCACTGGAGTGTAAACTGAGGCAAGGATGTCCCTACAAACAAGGGAAGAAACAACCTTATTTCCCTCCCTCCATGCCCTGTAGAAATTTTCTATTATAACTGCTATAATCCCTGCCTATGTTTGCTGAAGCTAATAAGAATTGTAATCTAAAACATCTGGAGGCAACTAGCCTGTGGAAGACTGGCATATCCACCTTGTCAGATATATTAACTGTGATCCTCCTCTAGCAAGTAAGAGTGTGTGTGTACACACAGATGTGTGCACACCTACATGTGCTCCAGAAACATAAGAAAGAAATGAAATGCCAAAAAGACAGATTATAGAAATTACATTCAAGCTTAACTGCATTCAAAATCAAGAAATCTTTCACATAGATTTTGTACAACCTCCATTATCCCTGACCTCTGTCTGGTTACAGGGGTTGTACTTCAATATATCTGGAGGGTGTCAGATTGGAGAAGGCCACCCTCGGGCAAGAGGAGAATGTAATACAATGTACATGTGTGTATATACAGTGGCACAGAAGTGCATACAAACACACACACACACACACACCACCATACATACAGCTACTTAACAGCTGCCAAGGTACTTCTGGGCAGCTAGCCAATTTATGTGAATACAGGCATTCATTCCCCCCATTCTCCAGCTTCAGCATTTTTTTATTAAACGAAATGAATAAACAAAATTATGCTGACAAAATAATAAGAAATGTCAAATCCTGAGAACATAATGCACATGGATCACCAGTGTCACCCACAAGTAAACAAAGAACAATCCTTCATGAATTCTCTGTGCTGTTGCTGTCATATCTTTGGAGAGGCAGAAAGAAGCTAGGAACACAAAAAGGCCTAGCCCTAATGAATACAGAAATAATTGGGAATTTAAAAGATGGAAAAACCGACAAGTGGGGGGTCAGGAAAGCAGAGAAGAGTTATTTTTCCAAGCTCTCGGGGGAAAAAAAACTAGTATGGTTTGGATCCGAAGACACCCTTCTGTTCAGAAAACTGCTTTACATTCCAAGACTAGAGCACTCTATGAAACAAATTAAATTAAAAGCAAAGATGAATTTTTTTACATGAACAACAGTTGTGCAGCCTCTTGCAAAAGTACAAGGAGAACCAGTATAAAAGCAATCTACCATTGGACTACCTACATTCAATCTACTATTGAATGGCAATCATTGATTAGTGAGGAATCTCAGATGTCATTTTTTAAGTTCCTTGGATTCTTCTACATTTGGTATGAATTTGAGCACATGTTCACTTCAGCCTGGTAGGGTTGTGATGTGAACAGAAAGACCTGGGTAAAAAGTGGGAGCATATTCATGTCTCCTTCTGCATCAACCCCTGTGGATTGATTTATACATCATTGCTTCTCAAATCAGATCTTCTCTCTCTCACAGGAGCAAAAAAAAACAAAAAAACACAACTTTCCCCTGGAGTTCAAAACACACAAAGCCCTTAAACTCCACTGCCTTGCTCTGCTCTAGTGCAAAAAATCAATTGTTCTTGTTAACAAGGTATAAAGCCGGAATTCTCCAATAGACAATACATCCTAGGCAAATCCTCTCGCTTGGAAGAGCCATCAAATGGAAATCTCAGGCTTGCTTTACCTTCAACAAGCAACTAAATCCTTCAGGGAGGGCTTTGTATTCTGCAGGTTTCCCTCCATTTTACAGCAGTGGCTGGGATCAATTTTACTTACCCATACTGTGGAGCTCTTGACTACTTGCCCTGGGCTGCTACACATCCTATCAGCTTGCTGTAACTGCCAAGAATTGTGCTAAGTTCAGGATTATAGAAGACACTGGGCAACAGAGAAGATGTGGGAGGTTGTGACATGTGGAAGCCCTATTAGCCAGAGAGTAGAAAACAATTGCCACTGGTAGAATTTTGTGATCAGACATCCAAAATTCCACTGGCCAATGCCCCAATGGTAATTGCCCTCTACTTTCTGTCTAACAGGGCTTCCACATGTTGCAACCTCCCACATCCTCTCTGTTGCCCAATGCGTTCTATAATCCTGAACGTAGCACAATTCCTAAGCTGAGAATGAAGGAAGAAGTGAGACAAAAATATTCATTAATACAGGAAAGGAAAGCAAGGATTACAAAGCCAACACACACACAGATACACGCACATCCCACAGGCTTTGAAGGAGATCTTCAAGACACTCTAGCCTTCTGTCCCCAAAGTGTTTCTCCACTGACATTCTCCTCTTCACGATAAGCTTCACATCCTTTGGGTTTCAACAGTTCAACTCATGGTTTGCAGTTGGGGAATCTGGCACATGGAAGATCAAAATCCATTAAGCAGAAGCTCCAAGATCACCTCTTCTCTCAAGCCTCTCCTCTACTACAGACTATTAAGAACAGGGGAGAGGAATACTCATACATATGTTAGCAATTAGAGATAAGAACCGTTATTCCTACTATGTGTTGTTCTCCTTCCCAATCAGGATAGATGGCCATGTATACTCCGGACTCAGATGATGTTGGCCATTTCCGTACAAGACTGTTATAGCACTATGATTTCACTTTCAACATCCTATGAAATCCTGGGGTTTGCAGTTTCGGGAGGGGCCAGCCAGCCCCTCCCGAAACTGCAAACCCCAGGATTCCATAGGATGTTGAAAGTGGAATCATAGCGCTATAACAGTCTCATGCAGAATGGCCGTTGTGAAGTATCAGGAATACTACAGGGTTATGTACTCCCTCCTCTTCTCTCTCATAGACTCTATTTGTTTTAGAAATAACCATTCAGCATTAACTAGAGTAGCTTGGAATCTTTAAGCCAGGGTTTATTATTTAGGGGGCAAGTCTTAATCAGAGTTTGTTGATGTGGACATTACTACAAATGATGGTTAAATTCATACAAAGAAGCATGAAGAAGGTTTCATTCAATAATTACTGTAGCACAATTAATAATTAATTAATTTATATCCTGCCCTTCTCTCAGGACAGGACTCAAGGTGGCATACAATATTACAACAAGGTACAGCAAGAAATTGTTCATACAAAGTTTAAAAAGAATTAAACAACAACTTCAGTAAAAACACAGAGCTAAAAGGTTTAAAACACATTTATAACATAATAAAAGAAATAAAAAGGCAGCACATTGTACTAAAAGCTCCTTCTGCTACAGTAAGTAAGAGGCCTGCCTGATAAAAAGGTCTTAGTCTGCTGATGGAAAGAGAGCAAAGAAGGAGCCAATCAAACCACCCATGGGAAGGAATTCCTCAACCAGGAAGCAGCAACTGAGAAGGCTATCTATCTCTTGTGTCTTCAGCATGCCTATAATGGCAACAGGCCAACAGCCTTCCACTGCAGATCTTAAAACGCAGGCAGGATCACATAGAGAGATAAGATCTTTCAGACAGTCTAGTCCCAAGGTGGACTTTCAAGATCATAACCCAAGGTAGGGCTTTCAAGGTCATAACCAATATTCAGAATTCTGCCAGTGAAGTTGTTCCAACAAGGGAGTCATGTAGCATAATGACTAAGAGACATGCTATGAAATCTCCAGTTTGAATCTTGCCTCTACCATGAACTCAGGCGTCAGCCTTAGGCAAGCCAGCCTCTTACCTCCGCTTCTTTAATTGCAGTATGGGTGACATTACAGTAATTTATCTTACAGCAAGGGGTGGGCAAGCTATAGGTCATTTTTCCAGCATCAGAAGCTGTCAGGTTCCACACCAGTTCCTCAAAATGAAATCAGAAGCAACTATAAGACCACTCCCAGTTTTTAGAAAATGTCCAAAACTGAGTTCTGGCTAAAAAAGAAAAACAGAAAAGGTGTAGGGGAAGAGAATTGTGTTTGCTTATGGAACAGGAGGACCTACCAAGAGCACTGTCTTGGCTGTCTGTAGGGCTCTAGCCTCAGGAGGAGAGAAGAACCAGCTGCTGACTTCAATTAAAGCCTCTTCAGGGGGGTAGAGCAATGAGGCCAATGCAAGAACACTAGGGAATTTTGGAGGGGAGGAGAAAGACAAGCTGCAAGCCAAGAGAGAGATTGAAAGAGTGAGTACCTGGGGTGGACTGAAGCTTCTCTTCGCTGCCTTCCTGGGAAGGTCCTTGGAGAGAGAGTTGGGAGTCCAGAGAGAAGTGGGTAGGGGGCTGAGGACAAGCCCTGCTACCCATGAGAAGGATATACCAGATATACCAGGATATAGTGGACTATGGGCAGCTGAAGTGAAGCACCCTTTGTGCAGAGACATTCATGGCACTGAACCTGCCTCTTTGAGACTCTAGCCATACCTGACTATCCCAGCTTGGGCTCCTCATCCTACAACCACTTAGTGGTTTCTTGCCAAGTACTGTATCTAGAACATACAGGGACCTTTGCTGCAGTCCTTTTACTTGGCAGAGGACAGGCTGAACTTAAAACAAAGTCCTTCACTGAGAGGCACTGAATATGTTTGAAAGGTCATGTAGCCAGGGGTATTTGATGTACCTCTTCCCACGGAGAGTATAGTCCCCATGACACTGCTACACACTATTCTCCTGTTCTCAGGGGAAGGAATCCAAACATATGCATATGTGTGCGTGTGCACGCACACATGAAAACCACTTCCCCCTCTGAGGGGAGCACTTGCTGGAGACACAAAAAACAGCCTGGGAGCCACATCATTCCCATCACTGCCTTTTAGGCTTGTTTTAAGAATTATAGCTTGATATTGAATATCAGAGAGCTAATATAATGTAGTGGTTTGACTACTGGACTATGATCCTGGAGATCAGGATTCGATTTCCCACTTGGCCACAGAAATCTATTGGGTTACATTGGATGCATCCCACTCTCTCAGCCTCAGAAAACCTTAGTGTTACTATGAGCTAGAAACAACTTGAAAGCACACAACAACACTGAATATAAAATCCTTTGACTATCTGAACATGCTCACACATCAAGCATTGCTAACACAAACATCACTATGCATTCAATCCTTGGCATCTTCAAGAAAAGGCAAGGAAAGCATCCTTCCTGTTATCCTAGAGAGTTCGTGCCAATCAATGTTGGCATCAGTGAACTAAATAAACAAATGGCCTCAACTGAAATGAGGTAGTTTCCTACCTGTTTTCCAATAACAATCATAATCATTTGTTTATATCTTGCCTTTCCCCCAATGCTGTGATTCAAGTTGGCTTACAAATATTAAGCCAAATACAGATTAAAACACACACAAAGGTATCACTGAACTTATACAAGTTATTTTTGAAATGCAATTAAATAACCTATAGAATTAAAACCATTTAAAAGTTCACTGAAGGACAGAAGGTTAAAAAAAAATATACTTTTAAAAGTCCATTACAGGCCTAAATTTCTAAAATTCTGCCACAGAAGAAGAAAAGACTTTACTTGCCAGTGGGCAGGGAGCCCATCATAGCCTCCTCAGAGAAGATGTCTGAAAGCCTGGGAACATCTGAGAAGTCCCTTTCCCTTGTTCCCACCAAACATGCCTTGGAAGGTGTTGGGAATGACAGAAGGACCCTCCCCCCCCCGAAGATATTAGAGCCTGAGCAGGCTCATATGAGAAGACAGCCTTCCTCCAAATAGTCTGGACCTAAGTTGTACTATGCTTTGTAGATCATCACTGGTACTTTGAATGGTAATCCAAAGTGGACTGGTAGCTAGTGGAGCTGTTGCAACAAGGAAGTACCATTGTTCCTGTAGCCGGCTTCAGTTCACAGCATAGCTGAAGCTCTTTTGGCTGTTTTCAAATACTTTATAAAGGCAGTTCCTTGTAGACCACATCACAATATTCCAAATGGGATGTAACCAAGATATGCATCATCATGGCTAGACCAGACATCTGCAGGACCAGGTGCAGCCGGCACACTAACTTTAACTGCACAAATGCACTTGCGGCCACCACAGATCTGGACCACCAGACTCAGGTCTAAATCCAGAAGTATATTCAAACTGCAAAGCTGCATCTTTTGAGGAAATGCAATCCCATTCAGCACAGGGTGAATCCCTGTTCCCTGATCTGCCTTTCAACTGGCCAAATTCACCTCTGTCTTGCTTAGATTAAGCTTCAGTTTGTTTGATCTCATCCAGCCCATAACTAATACCACACACAGGTTTAGCACAGAGACAGCGTCCTCGGAGTTAGGAGGAAAGGAGAAATGGAGATGGGTATCATCAGCCTTCTGCTGATACCTGACTGCCAAACTCCAGACAACCTCTCTTAGTAGTTTCATGTATATTTTAAATAGCATGAGGGACAGCCAGATCCTAGAGGGAGTCAGCAAATGAATGGCCAAGGAGTGGAACAGAAATTGCCCAAGACACACCACCTTTGGGCTCTCCCCTCTGGAAAAGAACAGAACCACTATAAAACACGGATTCCAAGGCCATTTCCACACTAGCCTGTTATAGTGTTATTATTCCACTCTCAACATCCTATGGAATCTTGGGGTTTGCAGGGTTTGCAGAGGGACCTTAGAGGTCCCTCCCTAAACTGTAAACCCCAAGATTCCATAGGATGTTGAAAGTGGAATAATAGCACTATAAAAGCTAGTGCGGAAATAACCCAAGTCCCACCCTAGTGAACAAGTCCAGCGGGACAACATGGTTAATGGTACCAAAAACCACCAAGAGGTCCAGCAGGAAAAACAGAGACACATTCTTCCTGTCCATTTCCTGGCATAGGTCATCCACAAAGGTGATCAAAGCCAACTCCATTCCATAACAAGGCCAGAGCCAGACTGAAATGGATCTATATAATCTGTCTCTTTCAAGGACCTCTAGAGTTGAGAAGCCCCCACACACTTCAAGGCCTTGCCCCAAAACAGAATATTAGAGAAGGGTTCGATACCTATCCAGAAAAGGTTTCTTTCTTCAGCACTCTGCCTCCCCACTCCTCAGATCTTGGCCATTTCCACACTAGCCTGTCATAGTGCTACTACTCCACTTACAATATCCTATGGAATCCTGGGGTTTGCAGTTTAGGGAGGGGCGTTTGAGGTCCCTCCCGAAACTGCAAACCCCAGGATTCCATACGATGTTGAAAGTGGAATAATAGCACTATAACAGGCTAGTGCGGAAATAGCCCTTATCTGCTTCTGCAGAGAGTCCCTTGTTGGGCAAAGCTAAGAGAAAGAGATTACCCCCACCCCAATCCCATCAGGTCTCTGTGATACTGGCCAGGCAAGCCCAATCCCATCCAGGATGACATCTTGAATGGCAGTTATTCTACCATTCAGCAACCTGGCACTGAGCAAGCTGCATTTTCAGCCCAGGTTTCCATTGCTATGCAGGCTATGTGAACCAGGAGACAGTTTGGCGGGGGGGGGCAACATTCTATTAGAAACCTCTCCCCAAAGTGGGGCAATTGTCTCCCATTTCTCTGTCTCCTACTATCCTGTGTAACTGCGATAGCTGCTCCCTGAGCCCTCTTACCTTCTCTTCTAGTTGACAACAAATCTTTAAAAATCATTAGCACCTTATCCTGGGAGGAAGATATCAATAAGCAAGTATACGGAGGGACAGAGGACAGAACAGTTAAACCCACAGCGTGTCCACGATTCTTCAAGCCAAGGTTTGAGATATGAAGTGAATCAGTATCAGTGAAAACTCACAGGGTGGAGGAAAAAAGAGACAGATTTCCTCTTGAAGTGGGATATGCCCTCCCCAGACTTTAGAAAAATGTTTTTAATGGATTTTTACCAAACTGCACATCATCGGTAAGCATTCAGTAGAACTCATGAGAATTTACAAGATGATGGATTATTTTCTAAAAATGGAGGGCAAATCCATTTTAAAGCTGTTCTCTGAAGAGAAGAGAAGCAAAGTAACTTTGAGGAAAAATACTGCTAAATTACTGCATGAAACAAGGAATTTTAAGAGACATTTCTCTCGACAAATATCAACCGGGGTCTTTTCCAGGGCCTTACAGTGAACAAAACACTGATGTTCTTAACACAAAGACTCAGATTCCCATGATGATTCCTAAACAGAGCTTGGCAAAGTCAGGTTTTTGGATTACAACTCCCAGAATCCCTCAGCCAACATGACCACTGGAATCTGTAGTCCACAAAAGTAACTTCTCCATGTTCTGCTCCCAAACTCCAGCCATGCATTGCAGCTGAAGCATGCAAAAAACACATTTTAAAAAAACACTGCAGTCAAAATGCTTAATCCTGTCGATACAAAACAGCAATATTGAGTTCTATAACAAAAACAAAAACCTGATTGCTTCTCCATTAAAAGAATAAAATGTTTTAAGCAGAAACTTTGTTCTCTCTTTGCCTTCAAAGCACAAAAATCAGTTACTTTTCTTGATGAAGATTCCTGTGAAAGCTTGTCACTGCAATGCTATCTAATTTAGTTCTGATCGGGTTTGTACCTAGTGTCTTTCAAAATCAATTATCACCCTGACACAAAATGTGGAGTCAGTGACCAGCATTTTGACTCAGACCTATGTTGTTCCTATTCCCAACTGCCTATCCACTTCACTGGTGAACTTTGGCCAATCACAATTAATCCTACCGACATCACAAAGTTGTTTATATGGAAGAAATGGTGTGAGTGTTGTGTCTATCTTCTCACGTGTCTTGGAAAGGAGGGAGGCAAATAAAAGCAATATATGAATAAAAAACTGGTGACCGCTAATTTCTCCAGCTTTATTCCATGGAATAGGTAAGTTATGAGAAATGCTACAATGGCACGTGTTTATTTTATTACAGATCTTATAATACTACTAAAGCTAACGTTTTTATTTACTCCTTTGCCTGGGAAGAGACAGCAGGAAACCGGAACCTGGAATACTTAACCTGTCTTTAATCTAAATATCTGCACCAATTTCCTGTGTCTAGCTTGAGACTAAAACCAAACATCACTTCAAACCTAGGACAGCTAGGTAAATCTCTGTGTCCTGGGACACAGCTTCCCTCCCTTAGTCATACAACTTTAGTTTGAATCTGCTGCAGCTCAGAAGATCCTGCATTGTAACAAGAATCAGATGTCCCAGACAAAGAGATCACATCACCTTTTCTGTGTATCTTAGAAGTTTCTGTACTCCTGCACTCACAGAAAAGTATACAGTAGTGGGAGCTGCTATCAAATGCACAGATTGCTATCAGGTTCAGAACTTGAATTTTCCATGTTTTTAGCTCTTAGGGCTTGAAAAGATGTGAGCAATGCCAAAGACATGGAATTTGTTGGAGGAGGGGAGCAAAATGTCTTTGTCCCATACAGACCTTTGCTCTGAGCCATGGCTACTAGGCACAGATAGGTATGACAATTTCTTGATCCATGCTATTTACATAGATTGTATGATCCAGCTTTCCTAGGCTAAGAATTTTCAATTTCTTTCCCCAAAGTGCAGAAAATACAACAGCCTCTTACCATGTCCTGTCATGATAAGGGGTCCCCACCCCATGGTAATCAATCAAGGAAGAAGAGCAGAGATGACCTGAACATTCCCAATGCCTTGCTTATCTCCCCACCCCTATTTTGCCTTCCCTCCCAAGGCACTCAGATCACCTTTCAGCTCACTAGCCCTGGCCAGTCTGCCACTGATCACGATGCTCCATGCAACCCTCTGACTGTAGCTCTTCATGATCTGTCTGTTGAGGGCCCCAGGAGTCAGCTTCTTGAGTGGACTTATCATTCTGGCACAACAGCTGGGCTAGGCCAGCAGGAGGAGGCCACATTGTGATGTCACCAGTCTCCCTGGATTACATTTAAGTCTACACAGGCCACTTACCTCTCCTTCCCAGGGTCTTTCTGTTTTCCAGGATGAGTCAGGAGGATGCCAAGCCAAGCTAGACTTGGAATCTGTTCACAAATTTAGCCATCAAATTTCATGAAGGTGAATTCTGGAGGGGTGCAGGCTCCAAGCACCTATAGTTGCCTACCCTCAGTTATATCCTTATAATACAGAGTCTGCTGAGATCTCAATGCACATTGAGCAAAGTTCTGAAATGCTCACAGTCTACTGGAATGTCAATGCAATACTGGGACTTTTGGAAATGCCACTTTCCTCCGTCAGTGTAAGCCCAGAAGACATCTGATGTCATAAGCTTTGTTGAGTTGGACAAAAGCAATGCATGGATAGATCCTCTGTGATCCCAATTCAAAACACTCTGAGCATTTCAAGGTAGAACAGGACAGAATCACTATGATTTGGAGCATCAGCAATATGCCACAGGCTCTCTCCTTGCACTTCAATTCTATTCCCCTTTTTCCTGGTAACTAGGCTTCAACTTGTCCCCAAATTGGGATGCGAGACCACAGTTTGAAATGGGTTTATCAACCAGCATATAGAGGAAAATCATGGTGAGAGCTCAGCCTAATCTGATCGTCTTGGATAGTATAGCCTATGAGAGGGAAAAGAAGACCATGTGAATCTACTGCTTAAGTGATGTCTGAACTGAGTTACTAGGTGATGAAGTTCTGTATCTTCTGCCATGCATTTATGTTTCTTCCAAAGCGATTTTTCTCCTTGGCTTCATTCTATTTCATGTCACTGAACTGCCACACAGGCTAAAAATGCTAAGAGATCATGCTAGCCCCAAGCTGCGCTTTGATTTCTCACCAGTCTGCATCCAAAAATGCTTCGTACCAATTATGCAGTATCAAAAGAAAAGACAACAAGCAGAAGGGGAAGCCCAAGGTAGGACATGCCTATAAGACAAAGAATATTAGCTTGGCAAGACAAGCAGAGATGATCTCAAACCACACACAAGACAGTGGAGGGTGGGAAAAGTGCCAAGGTAATACCCACTAATCTGGCCAAAGGACAAATATTCAGTAAAGACCAACAGCGTAAATTGACAGGCATAGAGAATAAAGGCAAAATCCAAGAGTAAGACTCCAGGAAAGATAAATTCCTATAAATGAGCTCAAAATGGGAAAGAAATCATAAGAGTACCCTTCACCTCCTGATCTCTTTTCCCAGCTTTCCTTAATTTTATAGCAGGAGAGGTTGAGCAGTATTCAGCTGTTGGCTCTGAGGTTATAAAGTGATCATCAGAGCTACTCAAGGGCACATTTTATGCAGAAAACATTCCCCTTAAAAGGCAATTTGCTTGCAGGATGGATTGATTTAAATTACTGGATAACCAAGGTAAAAGCTCAATGCAATTTCTCTAGGATACTTCTTCACATACTTCTTGAACAATGGTGCAAATCTGATTGCTAAAATGTATGAGGTTACAATGTCTAGGAGGGCATAGTGTGTGCATTTTTTTTAATCAAGTTCTTTATATTAATTGAGAAAATAATTGCCCATAATATACTCACTACCACTGTCAAGAAGTAAATCTTAAATCTGAAATGCTAAGAAGTATTTCTAAGCAACATAACAGAACCTGGCAAATCATAAAAATTACGTAAATGTTCCATGTTAGCTACAGCAGCATTGCCAGCTAATGGCTATCCTTAAAACATACATACATATACCTCACTGCCCATCTGTGGCAAACCCCAGGATTCCATAGGATGCTGAAAGTGGAATAATAGCACTATAACAGTCTAGAGCAGAAATAGCCAAAGAAGAGCCCACATAGAGCCCACTCGATGCTGCATCCGAAGAAGTGGGCTTATATCCACAAAAGCTCATGCAACAATCACAACCAGTTAGTCTTAAAGCTGTTGCCAATTTCTTTCTTCTTTTCTCCCTCTTCCTTCCTTCTTTTTAATGCAGGTAGAGATGGTGGTGGGTCTTGAACTGGGCACCTGAAGGCAGTGATGTATTTAAGTCTTTTACTCCAAGTCTCAGGTCTGAAGTCTCTACCTTCAAGTCTCATGTCAAGTCTCAAGTCCTTGAAGATACTTCCAGGCCAAGTCTCAAGTCCAGAAGCCAACTTTATATCCCAATGAAAATCCAGAATTACTGGATAGAGTGAAATAAAATCAGTTTTAACGATTTAAGCAGAGTCAGCTCTCTACCTTTGCAATTTTGGCATCTGCAGCTTTGGAAGTACGGAATAGGATCCTATCTTTCTCCCTATTACTGAATATTCAAAAGCTTTAGAAGAAGGATCTTTCTTCCTCAAGCCTATTGCCTAACTCATTTGCTGTTCCCCTCTGAGAAATGTGCCCACACTTAGGGCTTGAGAGAGATTGTCATGTGACCAGTAGGCAAAAAGTGATGGAGACCTTGTGAGAAACCGCTGTGAGAAACTGGGTTAGCAACCATAGTTGGTTCAAAGTGCTAGGCACTGCGTCTCCTTCTTGTACTATTCATACCACTTGCATTGCTATTCCACATGTTTTCCATTTTTCTTGACCCAGGGAAAGAAATTCCTCAACATACTTTCAGATGGGCACTCTCTTACACTCAAAAAAAGTTATGGCAGTTCACCCCCCACTCCTGCTTCCAAAGTGGGGGGATCCTTTTGCTGCCGTTTCTGTATCTTCTTTCTGCCTTGCTTGGCCTAACTCACCCACAAGAATACAATCTCACACAGGCTGTGTCTTTGTGTACCACGTAGCTTTAAACAGAAACAAAAAGCCCAGATCTTGCAGCAAAAACCTGGTAATTGCCGTTCAGTGCTGAATAGACTAGAGCCATTTTCATAAGATGAAAAACTTAAAATGAATAACCATGTTTGATATTCAGTGTGTGTGACTATGACTGTGACAGAGCCATTAATTCATTTTATGCAAGTACAGGTTTAGCTAGATGAGATTTCAATGCATTTTTAAATGATAGTTATGAGAGAAATGAAGGGGTTTTTCTTATTCATAATGTTTCATAAAAAATAAAAAATAACAATTTAAATGTTAAAAAAATCCCCATTTTGGAAATTGTTTACGAATGGTGGTGAGATCTAGTTTCTGCATCTTGCTCCACTTCACTCTTATGGGTACAAGACCAGCTCTGTGAGATGAGGCAATCAGCAAGGACCCACACCAGAACAGGGACCCCTTATCTCCAACACCACCACTATGCCCATTCTGTATACAGGAATCAATTACAGTAATCCCTCCACATTTGCTAGGGTTAGGGGCACAGGACCTCCGTGAAAGTGGGAAAACTGTGAATAACTCTAAGCCCTCCAAACCATATTTAACACACAAAAAACTATGATCACCATATTTAACCCACCGTGGATTCCTTTGAGACATCAGGGTTCCTCCCCAAGGCAGAAGTGGGTGGCTCGGGGAGCTTACTGCCACCTCCACTGCTGCCCCACACCATTTTTAATAGGAACTCACTAGGTTCGTTTGCAGTTTCTCAGTCTCACAAGGCTTGCAGTCCCTATTAAAAATGGTATAGGGAGGCAGCAGAGGTGACAACAAATGATCCATGAATAATCAGATCCGCAGAAGTGAAACTCACAAATGTGGGGGGCTGACTGTAGTTTCTCAGCACTGCAAAAGAACACTCCAGATAAGGGGGACCTCTACTGAGAGTATGTTGCTTGAGAGCCACCAAATTGCTGTCACTGTCTGAAAAGGCACACCTTAAAAACTGAGGCCATCAATGTGTAATGCTCTAAACCAGTGTTTTCCATGCTATCTAATGTGCGGGGTTGGATTCCCCCATCATGATGTGCCAGGACCAATACTATACTGGTCCCCATTAGCTACAATTATTTCTTTCTTTCACTGAAACTCTCCAGAAACCAGCCGCTGATGCCTCAGGGACTGGCACTAGACCATGAACCATGACTCTGGGTAGCAATGCGTTAAATACTGCACTCTAGGCAGGGGGAACGTGATGGCCAGTACGTAAAGAGTCTTTGAGGAAATGCTGTATACATGAAGCAGTGATCTGTGTGGTCTTCTGGTTAAAGCAAAAATGAACAGGTTGCTTACCTGTAACTGTGGTTCTTCGAGTGGTCATCTGTGCCATCATACACTAGGAGCTTTAGCGCCTGCGCAGTAGCGTTCGGAAACTTCTAGAGCTTGTTCGCTTGGCGGGAACCCCTCCCCCACGCCGGTACTGCGCATGCTCCTCCCGCCGAGCAACGGTCTCTCCTCAGTTCTGTCGTCCGCCGTAGAACCTACAGGGACCTGAGAAAGAGGGGAGGAAGGGCGGGTGTGTATGATGGCACAGATGACCACTCGAAGAACCACAGTTACAGGTAAGCAACCTGTTCTTCTTCTTCGTGGTCTCTGTGCCTTCATACACTAGGAGACTGTGTAGCTTACCGGTCGGACGGCGGGTCAGGTCCTACAGCACGGAAGCCAACACCTCACGTCCAAACCGGGCATCTCTGCGCGACCGGCAGTCGAGCCTGTAGTGGCGCACGAAGGTCGACGGTTGGGACCAGGTCGCCACACGGCAGAGTTCATGCAGGTCAACTCCTCGCAGGAGGGCCGCAGAAGTAGCCACAGCTCTGGTGGAGTGGGCTCGAAGCAGGACTGGCGGAGGCTTCCTCGCGAGCTCATACGCCAGTTGAATAGTCCTCACCACCCATTTGGAGAAGCGCTGGGTGGACACTTTGAGGCCCTTCCGACGTCGCCCATAGCAAACGAAGAGATGCGGCGTCTGTCGGAAAGAAGCAGTCCTGTCCTTGTAGAAGGCCAATGCCCGACGCACGTCCAGTGAGTGGAGGGACCGCTCCAACGGTGTCGTCGGGTTCAGGAAGAAGGCAGGCAGGATGATGTCCTGGTTGAGATGGAAACTGGACACCACCTTAGGCAGGAACGAGATGTCAGGTCTCAGGACCACCTTGTCCCTGTGGAAGACCGTGAAGGGCTCATCGGATCGAAGAGCTGTGATCTCACCCGCTCGCCTCGCTGAGGTCACCGCTACCAGGAAGGCAGTTTTCATGGTCAGGAGCCTGTCATCCGAGGTCGCCATCGGCTCGAAGGGCGGCTTTGTCAGCTGCGAGAGCACCAATGAGAGGGACCACGGCGGTAGCGGCGGCGATACCGGCGGGTAGAGATGATGTAGTCCTTTCAGGAACCGCTTAACGGTATCGTTCCTGAAGAAGGCCGAGGCAGCCGACCGTGGCGGTTGGTATGCCACGATCGCGGAGAGATACACCTTCAGGGATGGAAACGCCAGCCCCTGTTGCCGGAGGTGCAGGAGGAAATGCAGGACGGTCGAGAGCCCCGCGGGCGATACCGGCTCACTCCTCTCGTTAGCGAAGGTCAGGAAGCGTCGCCACTTGTATTGATAGTTGCGACGGGTGGATTCCTTCCTGGCCGCGACGAGGACGGTACCGAGGACGGGGTCGTCTAGTGCGATATCCTCCAGGCATGGAGGGCCAGGCGTGGCAGGTCCGGATGGAGGACTCGGCCGCCGGAGTGGGAGAGCAGGTCCGGTGTCGGTGGCAGCCGGAGCAGGTCGTCCCGTGCGGCTTGTAGCAGGGGTGCGAACCAATGTTGCCTCGGCCAATACGGGGCTACCAGGATCGCGTCGGCTCGGTCGGCGAGGATCTTCGATATCGTCCGGCCGAGCAGCGGGAACGGCGGGAACGCGTAGAGGAGTTCCCCGGTCCACGGAAGCTGGAAAGCGTCCCCGATGGAGGCGCGATCGTGGCCCGCTCTGGAACAGAATCGGCGACACTTCGCGTTTTCCCTGGTCGCGAAGAGGTCGATCGATGGTTCGCCCCACCGATCCCGAATCAGTCTGAACGCCTCTCCGGAGAGAGACCATTCGTGATGGGATGAGGTGTCCCTGCTGAGGGCGTCTGCCGTGGTGTTCTCCTGCCCGGCCAGGTGAACTGCCACGGGATGCGTGTGCAGGCGAATGCACCAGTCCCACAGGTCGAGCGCGATGTGGAGCAGGGTCGTGGAATGAGTCCCACCTTGTCTGTTGATGTAGCAGACGGTGGTGGTGTTGTCCGTCAGAATCAGGACCGTGCGCCCCGCCACGGCGTGGCGGAACGCCCGTAGGGCTTTCCAGACGGCGAGTAGCTCCAACGCGTTGATATGGAGGGCGGTCTCGTCGTCGGTCCATCTGTCGCGGACTCTGAGATCGCCGCAGTGGGCACCCCATCCATACAGGGAGGCGTCGGTCGTTACCGTCACCTTCGGTGTCGGCTGTTGGAAAGGCATCCCTGACATGAGATTGCGTCGCGACTGCCACCATCGGAGGGATGAGCGGACGTCTCCCGGCAGCTGCAGTCGGAGTGTCTGTTCGTCTCGCAGGGGGTCGAATATGCGGACGAACCAGTGTTGAAGAGGTCTTGCTCTCAGCCTGGCGAGATATGTCACAGCGGTCGTCGCAGCCATGTAGCCCAAGAGCTGCTGGACGCTTCTCGCAGATAACGTCGGGGTCGTACGAGCGTGAGCGGCGGCCCGGATCAGGGTTTGGGCTCGAGACTCTGGCAGGTACGCCCTGGCGGAGGTCGAGTCGAGCGTCGCCCCGATGAAGTCCAAGATCCTCGCCGGCTCGAGGTGGGACTTCTTCGGATTCACCCGTAGACCAAGGCGGGTCAGGAGTGACAACGTCATGTGGACGTCGTGGTAAAGTCTCTGTTTGCAGGACGCCACCAACAGCCAATCGTCGAGGTAAGGGAAGACAGAAGCGCCCTTCGTCCGCAGGTAGGATACCACCGGGGCCATGCACTTGGTGAAGACCCTTGGGGCAGTCGAGAGTCCGAACGGCAGCACCTTGTACTGGTAACAGGTGTCGTCGACTGCGAAGCGGAGGTACCGTCTGTGCTGCGGGCGAATGGCGATATGGAAGTATGCGTCTCGGAGATCGATGGAGGCGAACCAGTCCCCTCGATGTAGGAAGGGCAGGATCGACGGTATCGTGACCATCTTGAACCTTTTGGGGCGGATGTAGTAGTTCACCCCTCTGAGGTCTAGGATCGGCCGGAGGGTACCGTCGGCTTTCGGTACCGTGAAGTACCTGGAGAAGAAGCCTGTGGTCTTGGCCTCTTGCGGGAGCTGCTCGATCGCCCCTTTCTGGAGGAGGGATTGGATCTCTTCCAGGAGGGCCGGACTCGACGGCGTGGAGTAGTAAACGCCGCGAGGAGGAATATCGAGAAACTCGATGGCGTAGCCAAGACGGACGATGGAAAGCACCCAAGAGTCCGTGGTGACATACTGCCACTCCGCTAGGTGTCGAGCCAGTGTCGGTCGGTCTCCGAGCGCTGATGGTAGGCTGAAGAGTGGGTGTTGGTAGGTCCTGCCAGGCACATCAAAACCGAGACTTTGTCTCGGAGGAGGACTTCTTGGACGAAGCCGGGCGCCGCCTAATCGTGCGTCTGGCCGATGAGCCGGAGGACGGTCTCGACTGTCCAGACTGGGCTGAACGCTGGAACGACGAGGTGGAAGATCGTCGCCAGGATGGGCGGAAGGTGGAGGCCCTGCGGGCTTGCGTGGCCGGCTGCAGCCCGATCTTTTTGGCGGTCAGCCTCGCCTTGACGAGATTGTCCAAAGCTTCGTCTGTGGACGAATTGAATAGGCCTTCACCGTCGAAGGGGAGATCTTCAATCCTCCTTCTGGTGTCCTCCTGGATGTCGGCCGGTCGCAGCCAAGCATGGCGGCGGAGGCCGACGGATCCCGCCATGACACGGGAGGCAATCTCCACTGCGTGCCTGGAGGAGGCCATCTGGTGGCGAGCGATGGAGATGGCCTCGTTGTAGATCACGGAGGAGGCTTGGCGGATGTCCTCCGGTACCGCCTCCATCGCCGGTTGCAGGCGATCGAGCACTTTTTTCAGGTATGCCGCGAGGCAAGCCTGAGTGTTGGACAGCCTGATCTGCAAGGAGGCAGCTGAATAAAACCTCCTTGCGTAGGCGTCCAACTTCCTGCCCTCTTTGTCCGGTGGGGTGGTGTGTTGCCTGCCGGAGCCCTTCGTCTGTGCCGACTCGACGACCACAGAGTTCGGTGCAGGGTGATTAAAGAGATAACCGGCGTTATCCTTCTGCACCCTGTAGAGGTGTTCTAACCGCTGCGGTATCGGCTGAGCCGAGGCCGGTCTATCCCAGGCGGCCTTCACCAGTCTGGATACCCGGGGCAGGAGAGGCAGCGGGGCCGTGGAAGGTCGCTTCTCCTCGAAGACGGAGAAGGCTGGATCGTCGTCCTCCGGCTCCGCATCGGCGATCTTAAGGCCGAGGGTAGTGGCCATGCGGAGCAGCATCGCAGAGAACTGGTGGACGTCCTCTGGAGCAGAATCTGGGATCGGGTCCCCGAATCCCAACGGAGGAGACTCCTGGGAGGCCGCCTCAGACACCTCTGACTCCGCACTCGAGTCGTACGACTCCGAGCTCGGTGAGTCCTCTCGCCGCTCGCTTTCCGGCTCCTTCGTCGCCGCAGGTGTTGCCTTCCTAGGCTTCTCCGCAGCCGGGGCGGTGGTAGCAGCAGCGTCCCGCTTGGGATGGCTGACTACTGACTTCACCCTCTTGGTGGTGACCGGGGTAGTCTGGCAGGCCGACGTCGTCGTAGCCCGCTCAGTCACCACCGACTCCGTAGGGCGCGTCGCCGTTGCCGTGACCCTAGGAGGTGGCGATATCGCCCGATACCGTGGTGAAGGCTCCCTCGCCCTATGATATCGAGGAGAGGGAGAGCGGCTGAAGGAGCGGCGGTCCGACGGAGATCGGCTTCGGCGTCGACGGTACCGAGCCTCGTCCCCTCTAGGCGAGCGCGATTCGCGCTGTCGACGAGGTGACCGGGACCTCCGGAAGGTCTCCCAGCGACTCGGGCCACGATGGTACCGATCCCGGTACGATGGCGAATGCGACCGATAGGAGGCCGGGCGCTCTCTCCATTCAGATTCCCTCGCGTACCTGGCCACGTAGGACGCCGAGGTGTATCTGGAGGCAGACGAGCGAGGTTGTTCCTCTCTTGTCTCCCTCGGAGGCGGCGAGGCCACCGGACGCTCGGAAGAGCGGGACCGGGACCTAAAGGAGGTCGAACGCCGCTCCGGAGAAGCAGAGGGCTCTCTCTGCTGCAGGTCGGCCGACCTGCGACGGCTAAGAGGGCGGTGGCGCTCCTCCACCAGGGTTGGAGGGTCTGCCACAGGCGAGTCCGGGCGCTGTTGGGGAACGTCCTCAATCTCATCGTCCGAGAGATCGACGGACTCGCCTCGCCCTTTGGAAGGCTGCTGAGTAGGAGGAGGAGTAGGAGGTCGAACGTCCCCAGCCAGGGAGCGCTTCTTTTCCTTCTTCTTCTTCTTCTTCTCCTTCTCCTTGCCCTTGCCTCCGTCCGGAGCAGGGCGCTTTTTAGCAGGCGTCTCCGTAAGGGGAGCCTCAGCCTTCCTCGCCGTCGAGGATCCTTTTGCTGACTTGGCAGCCGCCGACAGCTTTGGGATCCTCGGTAGCGCCGAGATCGGCGTTTCGCCGGTACCGAGCCCGATACCGACGAGGTGGACGGAACGGCAGCCGCCGATACCGTCGATGGCGTGGTCGTCTTCTTGTCGGCCATCTTGGAAGTGGAGGTCTCGTCTATCGCCCGCAGAGACTGTTCCCAACAATAAGATTTGAGTCTCGCGGAGCGGTTGCGGAGAGTTTGGGGAGTAAAATCCCGGCAAATTGGGCAAGTCCGGATGTTGTGGGACTCACCCAAACAGAAGAGACACTCCTTATGGCCGTCGTTGAGGGCAACCTTGCGGCCGCAGGACACGCACTTCTTAAAGAGCGCGGACATAAGACGAAGAACGCCAAACTCCGAAATCCAAAAAGACGAAAAACCGAAGGGGGAGTCCGAAAGAGAGGTCAAAGACAGTCCGAAAGTCCGTAAAACCGTGAAAAACAGAAAGCCAAGCACAACGTGAGAGGAACAAACTGAAGAACCTTCCGTACGCGGCGGCGGACGAGAAAGAACTGAGGAGAGACCATTGCTCGGCGGGAGGAGCATGCGCAGTACCGGCGTGGGGGAGGGGTTCCCGCCAAGCGAACAAGCTCTAGAAGTTTCCGAACGCTACCGCGCAGGCGCTAAAGCTCCTAGTGTATGAAGGCACAGAGACCACGAAGAAGAACTAGTTGCAGCAAAGAATCACCCTCTTCCTGTGTTGGTTTCTTTAAGAGTTACAATGCAGAAACAGATTTTGCAAGAATTTATGATGGATTTGTGGGCTTGTGGCTTACTCTTCACACCTTAGTCACCACACTTACTGTACTAATTTGCAGCGACAGACTGAATGAATGATCATAGCAATGAATCTGCACCAGGAGCAATAGTGCATGTATAGTGAAGTTTTCTTTTTTCATAGCCTTTGCTGGAATGTGGCAGGAACGAAAGGTGATTCTCAGCACATGTGCTGCACACGGCTGTGTTCTTTGCTGGGAGGCTGCCCAGTCTCATAATATCAGCAGCCTGCTGGGCCATTTTAAACAGAACATCTGCCACTGTTTGAAATTGCTCCAGTGCAAAATTAGTGGTCAGCTCACTAATTCTGCTTTATTTTAGTTCAAGTTTAGGCAGAACAAGGAGACCCAGCCAAAGAGCACAGGAAGGGATTTGTTACAACCAGGAACCAAAAATACCAGGCACTTGGCTCATACCACTTTCACACCATACAGCACAGATTCTAGCACTATAAGCTTTCTTAAAACCCAACGGGCCGTACTACAGAGGTGGGCAGGTGGGAGGCAATGTCATTTGCAAACACAATTGCTTAGAGCTCACAGAATTAGGCAGGGAGCTCTGAATGGAACTCCAGCTGCCCCAGTGCCACACAAAAAAATGGAGCAGCTCTTGTATCTGTCAGAAGGCCAAAAATAACTAAGCAAATTCTGAAAAAAAAATCCTTTGCAAAATGACTACTTTTAAAGCAAAGACAAGGGAACATAGAGCTCAGAGGTGGTACCTCTGGTAGATTTGCCCACATCCAAATCCTTGCCAATGTTTCCACAAATGCCCATCTTAGTGAATTGCTGTGAAATTGCTTTTGGGAGGATGGGGGAGTGAGATAGGAGAAACGCTGCTGGGAATGTGACTGAAGGACATAGACAGATGCTGTATCTGTAAAAATGCACCACTGCTCACAGGAAAAGTCTGTGCTTTTCATGCAGAAGATTTCTGGCTCATCACCCTCTGGCATTTCGACTATGAATTGAGCAGGATATGCCCTTTGCTTAAGATGGTGGAAACTTCAGCCTGATGGAGAGAGGAGACCCTGGCCTTGGGTCCCAACGAGATCTTTGGACTTTAGCGGCTGGCCACACCCTTTTTCCATGAAAATGTATAGAAGGAAGCAGTTTGGTCATTTTTTAGCTTTCGTACGGGTTTTCTCATCTTCCTAAAAGGTTTAAAGGCCTCTACCAAGGCTTAGTTACAGGCAATAAGAGAGACAAGCTAAAATATGTTTGCCTTTGGTCCCATCCACCACGGGAATGGATCTGTTTCTCAAGAAAGTCTCTGAAATTGCATTCAGTCTTTGTGCTAAAAGAGAGTCCCCTTTTTTGCCTTTTGTTTACGGCACTAGTGAGGCAATGCCAGTCACCGTAATAGTTTCATATACTTCAACACTCGCAGGTTCCAAATTCATTGGAAATCTTATTTCAGGAGGAAAGTCCTTATTCCTCAGACTGTACAGACCATGAGATACTGTAACGTCTATTAGCTCTCCAGTAGGCAGTGATGGCCCAGTTTTTTTAAGACCTCATTTTCTTAAAGTACTTCTTCCATGCCCAGTTTGTGACTGTTGAACAAAACCAAGCCCACAGGGATCTGAAAGACAGTGCTTTGCATATGTTCTAATATCATGCAATATTGGTGCCAGCAAAGAATTCAACTTCCTGAAAATCTCACCTTTCATTAACTGTTGACTATAAAGATAAATGTGGAAAAGCTAGTAACACTCACCTAAGACATGGAATAGGATTTCCAGTGGAGAACTCGATCAGAGTGTTCGGGGAAACTGTGGCCCTCCAGATGTTGCTCGAGTCCAACTTCCAGAATCATTACTGCCAGAATTGCTGCCAGGCTAATGGAAATGAGGTGCAACAACATCTGGGATGCCGCTGGTTCCCCACTCTATCACTTAACAATCCCTATGGAAAGCTGTATGCAATGACACAGAGAGAGAAAATACTGTTGCTAACTGAGACAAAATCTTAGCCAGACCTTGCAGTCTTTGTTACCCTCCTAGGACAAAGGTGGCCAACAGCTGGTCTTAAGAGGTAGGGTCACCTCAGGGCCTCTGTCTACAGCCCTCTTGGCCTAGCAAACACAAGTAGCAGCAGCAACACACACAGCTCTGCAGATTCCTTGGACCTAGCTTCAGCAGATCTTGATGCCAGCAGAAACTGCACAAATCACATAAAATGGCAAAAATGGCAGATTATGCAAACTGTTATAACCTATGCACATTTGGCTGATTTGCATGACGTGCCAAATGTACAAAAGGTGAGCAAGATAAAGAGCAACGCTAAACACTGTTTTAAAAACCAAGACTGGAACATAGAGGAAGCAGCCCTATTAGAATCTCACCAGCATTAATCTTTCCTCCTCTGCTTGCTTAATGAAAAATCAAAATACTGCCCATAATTTTAAGGGCACTTTTGAGCACTTAAAAAAAATTCTGCATAATACCAGAGATGAGAATTCACAGTCCTTGTCTGCCTTTGAGGGCATACCACATCTGTGGGCACTGAACAGCAGCCAACCATCTTCAATACCAGAATCCTGCTGGAAGAGCTACCCTACAGGGCAGGCTCAATGCTTTTGCACAGCAAGACAGAGAAAATGCTAATTAACCTCACTTTCTACTTGATTGTGTCTGGTTCCAAATCTTTTATTTTTTTTAATGGACCACCCAGCTGCTTTCATTTGCCAGTTTTCTGCCCTTGCATGTGATCCAGTTCCAGTCAAGTAGAATTGACCACAAAATCCTTTGTTCTACAGCATGTGCCCACAATAAAAAATACATTTTAAAATTGGTTAACAAATCAAGTGTCACAGAGGATAGGAATTTAGAAGAGAAAGTGGGGCACTGAAGCACTAGTGAAGCAAAAACAGAGCCTGGAAATATATTTTGGATTCAGCTCTCAGACTCACCCATGGCTAGCTCCACAATTCTGAAAACTGCAGTCCAGAAAAGAAAGCTCCCCAAGTTATGAAAGTGTATATTTTACCTTTACCTTTGACCAGGATGCTTTTTTCTGATTCCTACACATTCCAGAGTATTGTGTTTACTTCTTGTTATCTCAGCCCTGCTGCTCTAGTTTGGGCATACAGATCTTGGCTTAGAAAGATGAGACTTTGAATAAGTCTTCAAACTTATAATGGCCCCTTCTCCCTCACTTCTCATGCACTATGATTTTAACATTTCCTGGGTTTCTCAAACCATTGACCTAACGACCATCATCTTCCAGTTCAGATGGAGCAGGAAGCTATGACTAATGAAGCTCAGGAAGTGCTGAACTGTGGTGCCCTGAAGAAGGAAGGAAGAAAATGGCAGCCTAAGAACAGAGTGTGAGCATACAAGCTTTTCATCCTGGAGAGAAGTGACTAGTGGGGTGCCACAGGGTTCTGTCCTGGGTCCAGTGCTATTCAACATCTTTATCAATGACTTGGATGAAGGAACAGAGGGCATGCTCATCAAATTTGTAGATGACACCAAATTGGGAGGGGTTGCTAATACCCCAGAGGACAGGATCAAAATTCAAAATGGCCTTGACAGATTGGAGAGCTGGGCCAAAGTTAACAAAATGAATTTCAACAGAGAGAAATGTTAAGGTTTTCTGCACTTAGGCAGAAAAAATGGAATGCACAAATATAGGATGGGGGACATGTGCCTCATAACAATTCATGTGAAAGGGATCTAGGAGTCTTGGTAGATCACAACCTGAACATGAGTCAGCAGTGTGATATGGCAGCCAAGAAAACCAACGCAATTCTTGGTTGTATCAATAGGAATATGGTGTACAGATCAAGGGAGGTAATGGTACTACTCTATTCTGCACTGGTTAGGCCTCATTTGGCAAACTGTGTCCAGTTCTGGGCACCTCAGTTCAAGAAGGATATCAACAAGCTGGAATGTGTCCAGAGGAGGGCAACCAAAATGGTGAGGGGTCTGGAAGCCATGCCCTATGAAGAACGGCTTATGGAGCTGGGTATGTTTAGTCTGCATAAAAGAAGGTTAAGAGGGGACATGACAGCCATGTTTAAATATTTGAAGGGATGTCATGTCAAGGAGGGAGCGAGCTTGTCTCCTTCTTTGGAGGTTTTTAAGTAGAGGCTGGATAGCCATCTGTTGGGAATATTTTGATGTGGGTTCCAGCATGGCAGGGGGTTGGACTGGATAGCCCCTGGGGTCTCTTCCAACTCTACGATTTTATGGTTCTAAGCACATATCTCATTTGATAATGCTAAAATATGAACATCCAAACTAGGCCTTCACATTCCCTATAGTTAAGTTAAATTTAAGTTCAGATAAAGTAGATCCCCAAAGAAGAAGAGCAAGGTGGCAACATACTCCATGCCACCCATGCAACAGCAGCCATCAGAATAAGAAGCAGAAACTTACAGATCAGTGTACAGTAGTCCTGTCTGGTAAATTAGGAAGACTACAATGCTCTCTTAGTACTGGGAGGAGAACTGGGGTCCTCCAGATTTTGGAGTTCGACTGTCTGATTATTCAGATGCTGAAACTAGTCTGAGGGGAGCTGTCTGTTTGGAGGAGCAACATTCCCCAAAATATCAGATTCTCCCCTTTCTCACCTCCTATTCCTCCTCTTCCCTAAAGTATCCTTGGTCTAGAACACAAGAGCAACAAAGCACAACATTAGATGCTCCAACAGTAAGCGTGCAGACACAGTAGTAGCTTGTCATTATGCTGAAACCACATCTGACAGCTTTTGCCTTCCCAGTGGGAGAGGGGCAGGTGGGAGGCACAGACATACAGTGGTTGCAGATTCAACTGAAGAGGTGGGGGACATTCTGCCATCCACAAGGGAGTGGAAAAGTTATTCTCTTTGACAACTGGCTAAACCCTGTGACAGTCGCATTCTTCTCTGAGATGAAAACACCATCACTTCACAGCTCAGGAAAGGTACTCTTTAAGACAACAGACCTAGAAATCTTCTGGGACTTCTTGCCCCAAAAAGTAATTTTCCAAAATCTGCACCAGTTTAGTACATCCTGTAGCAGCACAACGTGGTGATGGTAATAGGACAAGAGAGGCGTTCTCTCCCGTTATGTGTGTTGTTTATTATCTATGTATTTCTTGCTTTCCTTTCCTGCCTTTTCTCCAATGAGCTCAACATGTTTCTTCCTTCCCACTTTATTCTCTTGACAATCCTCTGAGATACTGAGTCACTGCCCAGAGTTGCTCCATGGCTTTTATGGATGAATGGAGGATGAAAGCTGGATAAAAGGGAAGGGAAGTCTTGAGATACTAGGTGCCTTTCCCCTGGAAGGTTTTCCTCCATGAAAAGAAACCTAACATTCTTTCAGGGCTGTTTCTCTTCATCTGCTTTGCAAGACCACCTGTGAAGTGATCCTGTTTTGAGGAGCCAAATGGAAGAGCAAGCAATAGTTGGCATTGGGATTTGAAGTGAAAGAGCAACCCAAAGGCTATGTCTTCATTAACCAGGCACATAAGATCCAAAGGCAAAGATATTCAGAACAGGTCCAAACTAATCGGCAATGGAGTCCAATGGCAAATGTAGCTTTTAAACAAGTGGCTAAAGGAAAACCTTCTGTGCTCACAATATAGATTCTTCTTCCCCTACTTCATCACATTCCTATGCTAAATATGAGGCAGGATGTGTATATTTCAGAGTACTGTATGGGGATTGGGAGAAGATGGCTTCCATATCTTAACAGACTCTGATACATTAAAGTAGTACACTGCATATTCATATCTTAAGCTGGACCCAAGCCACTAACATCCTGACTCATCCAAAATATTAAGCAAACCCCTAGACCTATCCATTGTAAACAGACATTTGCATTAAAATACCATTTGAACATTTCTGGGAAAGAATGAAATCCAGTTATAAGCAGAATTCAATGGACTATACTTATTGCAAACATTTGCCCATGACAAAGTATTCCATACAACAGCTTCTCTTATTCCAAAAGCCTGTTGTTTATCAAGTCATGCAATCCTTTATGGTGGAAAACACACTCTTTCCACTCCCTGCCAAGCTTCCAGTAGATTTTTTCTTCATCAATCCAACCAGAACAATCAACCTTACAATGAGATAGAATGAAGGAGCTGCCTTGGGAGTTGGGGTCAGGCTAGGAAACAACCGCAAGATTTTGGAAAGATTGTTGTACAGCCCCCTCTGATCCTCCTCAGCCAATGGTGGACAATGTGTGGCCCTCTAGATGTTGAACTGCAACCCCCATCAGCCCTGGCCATAAAAGACAATAGGGATTAATGTTGGGAGCTACATTTCAACAACACCCCTTCCCCTAAGCTCTGAACCTCAGATGAAGTAGAAAAAGCTAGTCCCCGTCATATGCAAAAGTATGCCACTGCCATTCTGGTCAGTATCCACACATGAAATGGGAAAAAACAGCATCCTACCCTTTGCCTGAAGCCACTGTATGTCTTGGGCTGGCTCCTGTAACAGCTTTAGGACCATGCACCTTGGAGAGCAGCAGTGGAAAATCATCTTCTGCCTCTTACTAATCATTCTCGGTGAGAGAGTACATTGTTAAGAGTTGCCAGAGACTTTAGACCTCTTGCCAAAGCTTTACTGGCTAAGCAAGTGGACGCTTTCAATAAATGTCTTAAGACAGACACAGGCAACCCCCCAACCCCACCGCAGATTATAACTGTTATCTGCGTTCCCTGTAGAGGGCCAGTGTCCCATAGTGGATTGAACACTGGATGACAACTTTGGAGATCAGGGTTTGAATCTGTGCTTAGCCACAGAAACCATAGTTTGATTTGGGGTGAGTCACACTCTCTCAGCCTCAGAAGAAAGCAAAGGCAAGCCCTATGAACAAATCTTGCCAAGAAAACCCTGTGATAGGTTTGCCTTACACTTGCCATAATTCAGAAGCAGCTTGAAGGCACACAACAAAATATTCCCTGCATGACTATAGAGGCAACAAACCTCTGCAGGGAGTGAAGAAGAGACCAGAATACTGAAATCCTGTAAGCAGCAACCTTGATGCACAAAGGTCTTTTCAATTTGATCACCACCTCATTCTCTGCAACATACAACATGCCTCTGATAGCTCAGCTCACTTTTCCACTGGCAGTGCAGTTCCATGTGCGCTTGAGCAGCCTCTCCCAACCTGTATTTGTTTTTGTGTTTCCTTTTGTTTTGAAGCAACCCTGACATATGGTTTATTGGAGCAATTAAGGGAAGAGAGCCTTCGAAGAGTGGAACACTGAACTGCTTCAGTGCCTCCATGTGTTCAAGGGGCTGGCACCATCTCTGAGCATCATTTAGCACTGCAGAGTGTGGCTCTGAGCCAAGGGGGCTTTGATCTGAAAATGTCCCACTGGAGGCTTTGGAAACCTTCCAGTCCTTTTTGCAAAACCTCAGGCCCAAATAAATTAGATGGTCAGACAACGTTTAAAACTAATAGTTTCTAAAAAACCAACAGTTTAATAGCAATCTCTTCATCAGGACGGAAACATGTGCACAGCCGCAGCCAGCAAGCTTTTGACTGCTGTTCCTTCAGACTGAATGTTAGGAAGTCGCTCTGGTGAACTCGAACAAATCCTTACAACTCTGGGACACTGTAAGTGTCTCTCATCAATGTACTATGCTGCTATTAGATTATTAAATAGGAGCAACACAACTAGTTGCAGTTTCTGTTTGTTCATGATACAACTTGTTGAATTTTAAAAAAGAAACCTGGCTGTTTTTCTGCAGCATTTCTTCATGCACATAAGTGAGATTGGCTCTACAGAAAAGCTCTAACAGCACAGCCTTACTCACTGCACATCCCATCATAATGTAGCATTTTCTCAATATAGAATAGAAAAAGGATTACGCTCTTGTTAAGGAGAGAAGCTGAGTTTTAAATTCTGTTCAGAGATCTCAAAAACACAGCATAGCAAAGCAAAATAAAACAGAATTAACTGCTGAACCCACTGAGGTGTCTTAAAGAGAAGGATATCTCCAGTTTCCCACTTGGCACAGAGTCTATCAGGTGGGAAACAGCACTCTGTTGGTCAAACATGGCTTGGGAACAGGAGTTTGGAGAAAAACTAGAGAGCAATATGTGGCAGCTGGCCATCTTTCCAATACATGAAATTCTAGCTTTAATGGCTACATTTCTAGAAAAAAAAGTATGCCTTTATCTGGGAACTATATCCACTACCCACAAGAAGTGGGTACCGTTTTCCAGCAGTGATGAAAAAAGAATTGGAATGGAATCAGAGGCACTTCAATAGGTCACATGCTCCAAGACTGAAAATAGGTTCTAGAGCTAAATCTTAAAGAGCACCAGCTCAGCAGGGACACAATTTAGGGAAGACGGGAGGAAGCAAGAGAGGATAAAGAGAAGGGATATTCAAGAAGGGTACGGGGACAGAAGGAACCATTGGAGCCTATACACTCCACCCCAAGACTCCAGCTTTGCTCAATGCTTACTTTTCACATGGGTCAAAGGCTTTTCATTGGGGAAAAGTTCCCTAGCCTTCGTCTAGGTCACAACATCTGTTTCAAGGAAGTTAGAGTGGAAACCCAATTCTGTTTTAGACCGGAAGGACAAATAATGACTCCGGTGTAGCCTCTTTCTAACAGAGCAGTTTCAGACCACACACTATTACCCCGCTTCAGATGTGTGAAGAGTACAACTCTCACTACCCCTCAGCCAGCACAGCCAAAGGCCCAGGTTGAGTGGCGGATAGCAGGAGGTATAGTCTAACACATCTGGAGGCACAAGGTGGGAGAAAACTCCTGTGATATATAGGAATTAATTATTCCTGCTCAGTTTCTCCCAAACGCGAGGCACAACAGATTAACAAGGGAGCATAAGGATTAAAAACACAATGAAATCAGTAGGTCTGCAACCATCTCCCACATTCTTTCTCTGAGGATGAGATAAACTCATAGTATTCTCAGCCATCAAAATTTGGTGGGCGTGTGGCTCCTCTTCACTTGATGATCGTAGCATAAAAGTCAGGTTCCAACAGGTGTAGTAGACTATTTCTACGGAAATTACTTGGAAACTACTTTTTGTGCAGCACAATTCCCAAAATTTCCCAGCTAACACGGCCTTTCCTGGGACCTGCAGAGCAAAAAAGCAGGTTTCAAACAGCCACAGATCTTTGAGGAGCAGAGATTTCAGCACTACTTCAGCTAGGATTTTTTAGAAGTTGCACAGCCTACAAAACAGCTATGAAGTACAGATGTTTCGATTCCCTGAAACAGCAACATCTACATACATACACACACACAAACCAAATGCACCCCTGGCTAATGAAAGCTTTTTTTCCAAAGACTGCCTACTTGGATTGCTGTTCCGCTGTGATTTACGCTGCAATCTCTACTGTTAGTAAATAAAGTCAAGAGAGGAAGAGTGGAGGGGGAAATGGGTCAGTGGAGCCGTCTGCTTGAATTGCTCAGATCTGCACGGCATACATCACTAGGGAACTGCCAATTGCTATACTTATTCCAGCCCTCAGTGCTCAACATGCCAGCGTTCAAAATACACACCTGCAATTTACCTTGCAGGGCTGCCTTGCCTATTCCAAGGTAAATGAGTAGGGCACATTCAAGTTTTACCCTGACCCTAAGCAGAAGGAGAAGGAGGAATCAGCCATGTTAAGAAGACTAGGATTAAGCCAGAAGAGGCTGATCCCAGACCTAAGCCTTATGGCTTGGAAAAGTTACTTTTGGATTATATCTCCCAGAATCCCACAGTCAGCTGGCTTGGGGATTCTGCTGGTTATAATCCAAAAGTAACTTTCTAAGGTCTGCTATATCCTAATGTCAAGCTGAGATCACACCCCAAGGTGGAATTCTAAGCAATAGCAGCAAAGCTTGGAAGTAATGTGTTACTTTTTACTGTAATGATAGGCAACAACATTATTTTAGCAAATAAGACAGGAAAGTTATTAAGTCTTTTTAGGTGCAACAAGTTAGATCATGTCATAGTTTTATTATGGAAAGGGGTCATTTGGGGGTCTTTTTAGGAAGCAATTTAAAAGTAGTGTAACAGCAATACATCATCTAGCATGTATCATATATCTATTTATCTATCTATAATTTACAACCTACTATATTTAGTAATATATTATCTATCTATATTTATTTCATATGCTGAAAGATCCTAGCTGAATTTGTTCTAAAATCCCTTTCCCTCAAGCAGGACTGCATTCTCCCTTGAGAGTCTACCCATGTTTTGAGGTTTTCTAAGGAGGTCCTTCTCTCCGTCTCACCACCCAAATGGTTCCATCTGGTGGGATCACAGGAGAAGACTTTCTCAGCGGCTTCTCCCACACTCTGGAACTCCTAAAGAGATTAGTCTGGCACCTTCCCTAGGCAGATGAAATCTTTTTTTGTTTCAGCAAGCCTTACAAGGCTGATTCCTCAGGGGAAAAGGGCTTCTCATAATGTGCTGCATTGTCTATATTTTTTTTTAAAAGGTCATGCTTTTAATTTTTGTATGATGTGGGATTTTTAGCTGTATCTGTTTTAACTTTTAAGCAAGATATAAATAGAACCATAACTATAATCATAAACCAACATCACAGTCATCCTGCTTGTCTCCTATCACAGCTCACAACATTTAAACTAAAATATAGCTTATAAAAAAATAACAATACAGAGTTAAAAAAACAAATCAGATACCCTATTTAAAACAGCACTCATTTAAAGTGCTTTAAAAACATTGTTAAGAAATAGATTTTTTTTAAAAAAAATATAACAAGTGATGCTAAACTAGTTGCAATAACATTTCCAAGGTGTGGGCAACAGTTTCTGAGTCAAAATTCCCTGTTGAACAGGAGTCCTATACATTGAAGGGTATTACACTCCCCAATGCCATACTTCATGAAAGTAAGAACTAAGCTCCAAACCAAAGGACAATCCACCCCCTGCTTTAAGCTTTCCAGAAGCGGGGGCACGGAGATAGTCTAGCCCATGAACATTTAAAGAATTCATCATTTTCACCAGACTTCAGCAAAGCAATAGTTCTACTTAGAGCTCTCCAAGGTCCTGCCATTCAATTCCAGCCTTATCAAGGTGCCATCAAGTATTGGTCATGTCCCACGGATTCCTACCATAGCTAGGACTGAGGATAAGAGAAGGCTGCTAGTAAACAACACAATGCACCTTCTTCTGGCATGACCTCCACATGCACAAATGCGAGGTTGCACAAATCGTCGTGTCCTATTGTAGTCAACAGATATGACATGCAGACACCCACACTGCTGCAGGCGCAGGCATGGGACACAGCACTCACATTTTTTGTTCTACCAGGCAGAGTGGTCCTTGAATGGAACCCCAACATATAGAGCAGGCACACTGTACACTGTTAAATGCTTCAGTTTCTCACATAGACATTCAGTCCCTTGAAAGTCCTCAGCCAGCAAATCCCCACATGGCCTCCTATCAGAAAGATGGTCCCAAGGCAGCACAGTGAGGCCACACCAAATAACACATATTTCTCCACTGGACTAACCTGCATTCTAATATTGGTCCACCCTAATTAGACCAAAGGGCCATCTAATTCGCTATTCCGTTTCCCAGAGTGATCCTTCCGAAAAATGGACACAACACTGATAGACCTCCTTTCTTCCATCACTACCCAACAACTGGAGTTGGGTCTGCAAATGAGTACTGATATAATTTGCATAATTTAAACATGTGAAAAACACAGGTGTATGTATGGAACCTCTTGGGCAGTTTGGTGTGGGTGGATCAGGAGTCCATTATTCATACACATTTTCCACTTGTCACAGGCAATGTTAGCCCCTCCCAACAAAACTGGGGCCAGGTTATTTCTAGTTATTTTTGTGTGCCTTCAAGTCATTTCTGACTTATGGGGAACCTAAGATGAACCTATCACAGGGTTTTCTTGGCAAGATCTGTTCAGAGAAGGTTTGCCTTTGCCTTCTCTGAGGTTGAGAGAGTGTCACTTACCCAAGGTCACCATGGGTTTCCATGGGCAAGTGGGGATTCAAACCCTGGTCTCCAGAGTCACACTTCAACACTAAAACCACCGCACCATGCTGGCTTTCTTTTTCAGAAATTAGGTGGGTTTCTAAAAAACTAAAACAAGGCATGTGGATCCTTGTTCAAGAGAAGAATCACATGTTTCAAAGGTTTCTACTGGCATGACTGGCAAAAAAATTCAGGACAATGGGGAGTTCTGAGGACCACAAAAAAGAGTCAAGAACCCCAGGGCACCGAAAGTGGGCTGAGGAACACAATAATTTTAAAATATTCTCAGACAGCAATAGCATGTGTATTTCTATACCGCTTATCAGCTAAGTGCTTTCTAAGCATTTATAATGTGTTAGCTAATTGCCCCCAACAAGCTGGGTACTCATTTTACCAACCTGCGGAAGGGTGGAAGGCTGAGTCAACCTGAAGCCCAGCAGGATCGAACTCACAACCTTGTGACTGCAGTACCAGCATTTAACCACTGTGCCACCAGGGCTCCCAGATCTGCAGCATATAGTTTTCCAGCCACCACACTATGTCTTCGCATGAGTTTGGGCATCAGTATAAGAACTGCAGTCCTAATAGGCAGGTAACAGGCTGAAATGCATTTGAATCTAAAAGCAAACCAGCAAGTATAGATATTGAAGGAAAATCTTACTTAAGCTTACACAACTGAACAATTTTGTCCATAGAGCGGCGCTTGCTGCAGGTAATCCACCACTGTCCCATATGAGTTTATTATTATCTGCCTGAATGGAGTTTTTTCTTCTCTCCATTTCCTCTTTGCAAAGCTCAGTAAAAGAAACAGCTTGTTAACCTCCTTCCTTCCATACTCCTTTCTTGGGAAGGCTTACGCTTAGCTCTGAGAGTTGCAGCTTTTACTCCCTCCCTAGTACCAGCAAAATGTCCCTTCACAGCAGGTCCAGGAATAGCTCAGTTATCAGATAGTTTCAGAGCCAGTACGAGGATAACAAACAAATTCCCCCACCCCAGCCTCATGGCTGTGGGAAGCTGAAATCAGGAGCCAATCAAGGAGAAATGGAAATTGAGTTCAGAAATCCCATTCTGAATATATTATGTGAGGAGCTGGCCATGCTGAAATAAAGGCAGATGAGCCAATTTTTCCTTCTGTTCGTACGTCGCAAAGACATTCTCACAAAAAGGAATGCAACATTACACATTAACAATGCACGGTTGCTTATTATCCTGACCACTAGCATTCTACATCCAACAGTATATAGATTCTGCCAGCAGCTGACCCCTCCTATGCTTCACTTTCTTTCCTAATCTCTTCATCTGCCACTTCCCAGACAGCTGTATTCCCAACCATCGGATGGGAGGACCAGCTGACAGTTGTTCCACTATTTTGCAAATATACCCACTGAAGGCTCCTTGACAACTCAACCTGCTCCAGTTTTCTCCTGATCAGCCATTAACCATACTATTTTCTTCATTCCTTCTTCACAGACAGAATATAGACCTGGCCAGCAATGGAGAGACAGTCCAGATTAAGTGCAGACCAAACCATCTTGCAAAGAAATCCTTCTAATCTGTAATCTTGGCACGAACCAGTTCATGTGCTTGGAGCAGAAGGGCAGGCTGTGCAGAATACCATGGGTCACTGGAGAGCCAATGAGAGCCTTAATGCTGTACTAAACAACTCAGGTACAGTCAGCTACTGTGCCCTTACCACGGACAATGCCTACAAATGAAGGGCAACGGTACTAGTCTACAAGCAAGTAAGTTTTGCATTACAATCTAACTGTACATTTTGTCCTGTTCCTAGATAACTGGATGGATAATATGCAACTATCTAGAACTTATGGGACTGCAGATCTCATCATCCCTTAACCACTGGCTGACAGAGGTGTAGTCACATCATTTGAAGCTTCATACACAGCCCAGAAAAAGTGTGAAAAAAATCTGTAAGACCTCCTTCTTAATTTAATTCTCAGTATCATACATTAAGTGCACCTTTCTTGATATATTTGGCTCTGTGGATGGGTCTAGTACCTTTCAAATTCTTTTCTGTTTCCAGACCTCCCATTTTTTCTTTCGAGCAGAAGCAGTGGGAACTTTACTCCAGATGAAACCTTACCAGAACTTGAGGAACAGTACAATAACCTCTCCAGCCCGAGATAATGCTGCTTCTGCTAATGCCATCTTTTAGAACTTATCTCCTCAAATCATGCAATTGATTTAAGTTCCATCTATTCTCTACTACAGTCTCAAGATATGTCGCAACACTGAAATGCCTAGCCAGTAATTCTCAGTTATATATTTTCATGTAAGAATCAATCAACAAGGATGAAATACTCTACATTTCCCCTCAGATTTCATTTTGCTGATATCCAATACATCAGGCCAGGATGGAGCTGGCTTTTAGAAGCATCTACTTCATCAACATGTATACATGAATCAGCTGGACAAGTAGACCAGCAAAATGGAGGAGCCATGAAGAAAAACAAGTATGTGTGTGCCTTCAAGTCATCTGTGTTGTCTCCATGAATTTTCTCTGTTCCTCCTTCTGAAATATAGCCTAGAGTATCTGGTATTCCCTGGTGGCCTCCCATCCAAGTACCAAGCAGAGCTGATGCTGCTTAGCTTCCAAGATCAGATGGGATCTGGTGCCTTAGTGCATTTGGAAAAACAGTAGCTTAGTGTATGTATGGCAGAAGACAACTGAAGCTAATTTTATGCTAGTTTTCCTGTGCACATTTAGACAGTTAAGAATCTTTTTAAAAACCCAAGAAAGACTATATAAATTAAGCAGACCTGTTATTAAATTTAAGAACAGGGCCCTTGGGCTCAAAGTATAGTAAAAATATTATGCAAGAAGGATTAATTCACCATTACAAGCAGCAATAGGGTGTGCACTTCTGATGAATCTCACCAGAAATAGCAATGCCCTCTTTCTCCCTTAGCCTCCCTCTGCACCCTAAAAACTGGCTTGGCGTGGAGGCGCTGGGAAACCTTCTAGAGTTGGCTTTTGGTACCATGCCAGGGTGCAATTTGGGAAGGAAAGAAATGCCCAGTTTTGATAGAATTAGATACTGACACATATAGTTGTAGCATATACTCTATATACAGATATGAGCCTGTGTGTTTTACATGTATACATTCAGCTGGCATACACATTATATGCTAAATTCATGGTTAGAGTTCTTTTTTAAAATGCTTGTGACATGCAACAGTGCACCAGTAAAAGGAGGAACACAAAAACTTTAGGTAGAGTCAGGCCATTGGGTCATCTAGCTTAACAGTAGCAGTTCTCCAGCATTTGACAGAGAAATCTTTCCAAGCCCTACATGACACTGGAACCGGGACAATCTGCATACAAAGCAAGTTCTCTACCACTCAGCAATAGCACTTCCCCTAGGAGAGGAAAAGGAGGAATGAAGAAAAGCAGCCAGACCTGTGCGGGAGCAGAAAGTAGCAAGGGAGGGCAAACCAGCTCTTCTCTCGTCTAGACACAAGAGTTTGGACAAAAACTTGTGTGTTTCAAACATAATCACTTTAACCCATATCACCGGGGATAGGGAGAGAGACAACTGCCAGGGAGTAAGGGGCTGCATTGGCCCTCCATGGACCTTGAAGGGCTATACACCCTGTCGTACCCCTGAACTGATTCTTTTACTGTTTAAAATGTTCCAAATAGAATCCCTACACATCCTAGACTGGTTTCTTTAAAAAAAAAAAGAAGCAAATGAGAAGTTAATTTCTCATTCATTTCCTGTTTTTTAAAGGCCTCCTCTGGTCCCAAAACAAACCAGGAGGGGGCCCAAATATGTTGAAATTACCTCATATGAATTTTTGTTTTAAAAAAGAGAGGCCACTGGATGGTTCCTGGAGTCTTAAAACCAGTTTTAGGGGTCCCATGCAGCACATTGGCTGCACTTTAATTACATTTTTATGAGAGGTTTGAGAAGCTCTAGGGCCTTTGTTAGTTTTCAGCAGTTCTACACACAGGAAGTAAAGAGTGAACTGTCCCACATGCAACTGAGAATAAGGTCAGAAATACTGATGAGATTTTTCAGAGAATGCTAATTCTTTTAACAGGCCAACTTTCTCTGAGATTTCTCTGATACAATCACTTTTTTTTTCAAACCGTCTTACCATTTTCAGCAGCCTCACTATATTTCATCTAGTTCTCAGCAAAAGTCCTGGATATTGATCCTAACCAGACAGACCAATGCAAAGGCTTCAATTCTCTATTTTCATGCCACTTGCCTCGCTGTTCCCTACGCTGAACTTAATTTTGCACAGCTAGGTAGAAAGTCTGATGACCAACACAAAAAGTGACTGAGCAAATGCAGCATCAAGATTCACATTCCATGCTAAGAAGAACCTGTTTAGGGAAAGCACTTTGATCCACTAGTATTTCCAAACATTAAGAACTGAGCAATTTCACATCCCCAGCCAAGCATTCACAGATTGGCAAAATTACTGAAAGAGATGTGGAACATTACTTTCTCTCAACATCATTTTCACATTGACAAAAGAAAACTCCCTGAGGCCCTATAACCAGGGAGCTCCACTACTCTCAGTTGCTTTTTAAACTCTTCAGTTCAAATATACTGGTTTTGAGGTTAACGGCACCGACATTTCACAGATCAAAACCAAGACACAAGCTGGGGGGGAGCTGAAGCCCCCCCCCGGCTTTTGCCTGAGGCTACTGGGAAGGGCAAGATTCACCCCTCCTCTCCCTGACTTAGTTAATGGAGCGCAAACTACTTTTGCAGTAATTTGCAAGTTTGCAGCCACTAAAGCCCATCAAGGGCAAAGGGGGAAAGTGGAAAGAGGAGAGATAACTTTGGCCGTTTTAAAGAGAGCTGAAAAAAATCAGGCAGAGGATTAATACAGAATGCCCCTGCCTAATCAGGACAATTAGAGGGTATGCCCTTTTAATCCTGGCCATCTATATAGACTCACAAAAGCTAGCCATTCCTGTGGTTTTGCCACTACAGAAAGCTATCATGTCCCATGGGGAGGGGGTACTCCATAAACCTGGCAAAAGTACTTAGTCAGATCAAAGAAACAAGAAGTACGGACTATTTTGTTAACCATAGGTGAAGCCTGTACAGGAAATAAATGGCATGCTTATTCAGATGGGAAATTCCAGTTTTTGTACTGAATTTTGCACACTGACAGCAAGTTAGGTTAGTATTAATAAAAACAGCATTAGCCCATTGAGGTTACACAGGTTCCAGAATCTACTGCCAGACTGATCACAGCAGGCTGGGAGCAGTAGCTCCTCCGTGCCATAGATAAGTATCTAAAAGCGGCTGCAGCTGCCTCTCTGCTTGGGATCAGGCAGATGCCAGCCATCAATTTCAGGTAAATTGTTAGCCTGTTCTCCGCTCTACAAAGACTGAATGCTTGACTGGGATACTAGGACTGGATGAGTACTATGTTCACTTTGAACACTAAAGACTTAGAGTGCAGTAGGAAGAGGCTTTGATTTCCAAAATGTCTAATAATGACTTCCCTTCACTTGCTGACTTCAATGACAGCTAAATGAGGAACATTAATTTCACTGGCAGAAGGACAGCACAATGCAACTCTTAGGGCTACAGCTGGTTTCCACAGGGAGAAATCATGGCTCGGGGAAGAACACATGCTCTGCATGCAGACATTTCCAGGTTCAGTCCTCAGAATTTTCAAAATTGCTGTTGTTGTGTACCTCCAAGTCATTTCTGACTTACTGTGACCTGAAGGAGAACCTATCACAGGGTTTTCTTCGCAGAAATTGTTCATAGTGGGCTTGCCCTGCCTTCCTCTGAGGCTGAGAGAGTGTGACTTGCCCAAGGTCACTCAATGGGTTTCCACGGCCAAGCAGGGATTCAAATCCTGATCTTCTATTGTTGGCCTAGGAGACCAGGGTGAGAATCGCAGCTCAGCCATGGAACGGTCAGTACTCAAATCACTACACTTTGCTGGTTGTCAAAATACGACTGGACAAAACCCTGGAAAAGTGCTACCCATCCATGCCAACAATACCCAGCTGCACATACTACTGATTTGGCATTGCATAAGGCATCCTTCTTTTGGGCGAAGTACATGGATTACATGTGACTTCTTACAAGAAGCACACATGGGACATTGCAATATTTTAAGAGGGGTCCATCATTCTTCTGGAACACTTCCATGGAGAATTTTTATAACTGAAAGTGAAGGAGCATGAGCTGCTAGACACATGGAAAATAAAAAAATAAAAATCAGTCAAGAATTCTAGGCTGGCTCCCCACAAAATCAAAATCAACCTCACTATCATATCGTGAGTGTCCCAGATTTCCCAGGCTGGAGAAGTTGATGCAAACTAAGTATGGACTCTGCAAAGCATTACAACATCATCATTATAGTCACTTTTCATGTCTTTTTCTTATCACATTTAGAAAGTTCTACAGTTCTTCAATGCTTGTGTTCTTAGAAGAAAACTAGAATTAGAACTAAATATATCCTACATTTAGCCCTGCTGTCATGATTGACTACAGTAAAATGGCCTGGATAACTGAATAAGTGTGTGTTTGTATATGTGTGTGTGTATGGTATGGACATTTTTCCACAGAAAATATAGCATTTTAGAAATTGGAAATGTAGTTCACACAAGTCCCTTTTCCAAGCTCTGACCATATCACAGATGATGAAAAGCACCTTATGTAGGAAGACTTGGCCACTGTATACTGTTCAGTGAGATGGCTACCCACTTTTACCCAGCATTTCCCAAAGAGAAAAGGGGAGATATTCACCCCTAAAACAGAGCAGACATACACTGGAAAGGCATGTGGGTAAGTCAATTGACCCATCAAATAGTAGTCAAGCAGTTTTAAAGCATCTAGATTATGACAATGAAGACAACCTATCTGATAATTGCCTCTTAAGCCATTTCTGCACTAGACTGTTATAGCACTATTATTCCACTTTCAACATCCTACAGAATCCTGGGGTTTGCAGTTTCAACAGGGACCACCTGGCCCCTTCCGAAACTGCAAACCCCAGGATTCCATAGGATGTTGAAAGTGGAATAATTGCGCTATAACAGTCTAGTGAGGAAATGGCCTTAGTGCCAATCTGCTTCCAGGTCATGTTTAAGATTTGATTATTAGCATTATAATACTTGAAACAACTTAAGATCACATTATTTCAAGGACTATCTGATCCTTTATGCCCCTACCCAGTTACTTTGATTCTCAACAGAAGCCCTTTTGCAACATCTACATGCTTCAATAGGTCTCCCCTGCGGCTAATAAGCTTTCAGTACTGCAGCACTGACTTCGGAAAATATCCTCCTGTTAATATTACAGGGGCACCAATAGTTCTGACATTTAGGTATCTGCTTACAACTTTTGCTTTCCTTGCAGTGTAATCCAATTTCGTACAATGTTTTGACTGATTATTTGATCATATTTAGAGTTTTCTTCTTGCTCATATTCTACTGTTTTGAGTTTTATGTTGTATTTTCAGGCTTGTTGGTATATGCATTCCTACAAAAATAGAATACAAATAACTTCAATCCAAAACAAAACGCCCCCAACCAAATTATACAGCATACTGTGAAAAAATTATAAGGTAACGAATTCTTTATTTTATGAAAGAAACATAGCACACCAATATCTATTTTGTTCTCAAACTACACAGTAACATGCTTTATACTGAGCTCCCGTGACAGTCTAGATGCCACTTAACAAACTTTGCAGCTGAGTAAGATTTAAAATCAAATCTTTGTGGTTCTAATCCATATACCTACCCCAGGAGTACAAGTTTGATGTGGCAGTGGGGGGAAAGGGCCCCCACTCACCTCATAAGCGTCTTCCACTGTTATCTTGGATACACTGTCACACTAATATGCCTAAATATACATGCAAAGAACTGAGCTGTGCTTTGCATGCATGAATACCAGCGCACTGACCTTATTCCTGAATACAAGGTGCCCTTCATGTAAAACAAAAACTACAAGTGTTGTGTCATTATAGCCACTGGATGCAACATGTGTGCTCCACTGCCCACTCACCGTGTCCATTAATTATAACGAGAGCGATGTTTCACATGACCTCACATTTGTGCATTCAAAGGTTGCGCCAGAAGAGGGTACAATGTAGACATATGCACCTATTTTGCTGTGGCTCCTTGGTTTTTTTTTTAAAAAAAGGTTTCTCATCATTGCTCTATCCAGAATTACAGTGGTCTTCGCCAATGATAAAAGGCATGTGTTCCCATTTGGAGATGCCACCAATTCAAGTAGGTAGCCCATGGAAGAAACTTTGCTACCCTATAAGTATTCCTCTAGCCGTAACAGCCCTTGCTTTCAAATGACACCATAATGAAATTTTAAGAGCATATACTGCCATCTGTACAATAATACTTTGGAAATTGAGAATATTTTACCAGAGCCCAATAAAAGGCAGTCAATTGACAAGCCTGACGGCCATAAGACAAAAAGACAGTTATGGATCTCTGCACATGTCTATATAGCTTCAATGATTTGCAAGCTCATGTTTCAGCTTCACTGAAACAAAAGGGAACTCTGGCAGGTTTGGATGCAATTCCCACCATCACCACCTTCCTGACTCACTTTCCTCTACCAACACCACAAGAATTGACTGGAAGCCACTTCTGCCTTTGGGGAAAAAATGTAATTTTTACTTTAAAACAAGCCAGAGCAGCGCATCATATCTTGTCTTAAGAACTATGGCTCCTGGAGGCTCCCAGGTGCATGATTCTCCATTTGGGGGCAAAACTGGGGGGGGGCACAAAAATGGGAGATGGCATGAATCCCATATGTCTCCCATCCTTGCTTTAGAAGGTTATAGGGAAAAACAGTGGTGCTGTGCAGCATAATCCCAGCCATCAACAAGACTGCTTCAAGGAGGAAAGGGTTCAGTTCCTTCTCAAGCCAGAATCAACATATATGCATGATGTTTCATTGCCCTGTATGTGTTATTGCAACCAGAGCAACTAGCACCACAGATGGCTCTGTCTAGGCATTCTCCACCCCCTAAGCCCATAAAGCTTGGTACTGAGAGACTGCATTGCTTTATTTGAAGGCATAAAGATTACAGAGGTCCTCCCACACGCAGGTCTCTCAAAACTGAAAGAGTGCCAGCCACACACAGAAGACTTCTCAGTTACCTGGAGACTGCTGGCTGAAAAGCAGTGAGTCAACCAAGCTTCTTTCCAAAGGTGAATATCATCCTAACACACTATATCCTAACATGCTACAACTGAGTTCAGAAAGATTCCTTCTTGCTTTTAAGCATTTTGTTTCTATCTTAATGCAGGATATTCTAACCAGGGGGATGGAGATGGAGAAGGAAAGCCTGGGGGAAACCAATAATCTTCCACCATTCCAGCAAAGACACTTGTTTGAGTTTGAGTTGAGGGGCTCCGGTAGAACAACATACCTTGACGGGAGCCATTTTCAAACATTAAGCTGTCATATATCCTTTCCATCTCTGCTAAACATCAACCAGAGAGGACCAATATTTTGGGGAGTTGTGTACTTAATTTATGTTGGATGCTGTTCAAAACTTCTGTGGCTTCAGCATGACCTTGCTCGAACCAAAACTGTGGCACTAAGTACTGTCAACACTCTCTCACCACTCCACAATACATCCCAACAAATGTTTAATAGTAGTCTAGAATAATCACACCTGAGTCTAAAGTGAATGGATGACAATCAGATGTTTTCTACAAGAAAACATGAATCTATAGAACTTTTTGTTCTCTCTGGCTAAGGGATCACCAAAGCAGCAGCAACAGCAGGGAAAGCTCTGCTATATGGAGTCCACAGCTCCACAGAGGAGGTAAACACTGACTTGTGCCCAACTAGAGAGATGTCAGGGAATGCAGCGTGCCCAGCTGGAACATTCCGGAATGCCTCATTCTTGACGCTAAGAAGTCACCCTCTGAATTTTGACAGTGTTAACAATTCCATGCTCTAACTTGAGTCCTTGTTGAAAGAATAAAATGATGAATGCAAATCTTCCAAATGAGGATATGATAGAAATCTAAAGAAATCATTACAGAGGCCAACTGGAAAGTTGCTTCTGCCCAAACATGGCAAGGTGCAGAAAAGATAAAAAGATGGAATCTTTCACTGGGCCAAATTAGGCTGTTTGCAATCCAATTAACTGCCTTGGCCAGGGACCTCCTGAAATCTCAGAGCAATCAGGCCAACCAAGCCCTGTAAAACTTAAGAACTGAAAATTAATTTTATTTTAATCTTGTGTTGAACTATCAGTGCTCCAGAGAACCTTGTGTGGTCTGATGCTTGCAGAAAGATGTTAAAACAAGCAAAGTCGGTTCAATAATGGATATTCTTTTTACTTGGATTCTCATTACTGACCGATCAAGTCTGTTATTCCTTCCAAATCCTGAAGCATTTGGCAGGTGTAATGCACTACAGTTGAGCCTGCTGGCACTGTCTATTTTTATTTATTTATTTATTGTTAAAGAACCTTTTAAAATAACCTATAATGAGAACTTGGCAGAGAAGCCTTGACCTTCATGTATATCTTGGTCTGCCTCGGCCTTCAGCATTAAAGATGCACAAGCTCTGAGGCCTGTAAAAATATACCCAGAGTAACAAAGATTAACATGCATGGCTACTTGAGAAGAGGAAGAGAAGGCAAAGAAAGCTAAGGAGTTCCTTCAACTACCAGAACAACCTTCATTGTCTGCTTATTGCTCCTTTGCTAAGGATGCTCAAAACAACAAGTTCCTTCACCAGTACCTAAATAATATGCTAATACAAACAACTACTTCTGAAATAGTGAAGTCTATTGTGGCTAAAAACCTTTTGAGTGGAAGTCATAAGTACACTGATGTGGCAGCTTCCCACTATGCTGGTTCACTACTTTAGCACATGGGTATTAGAACTGGATCTACAGAACTGGATCTACAGATTTCAGAGTGACTTTAGGAGACTGGAGTTTGTGATCCCCTAGAACAGCAAAAAAATGATGCCCCACTACCAGTCTTAATTTATACAGCAGAAATGGAGAAAACTTGGGGTAATATGTAATAATTTTTCTGTGAATTCCACTGTGTTCTAGTACTCAAAACAAATTTTGGTGATCTGGTAAGAATAAAGTAGATCCCAGAAGTATGCCCATCTCTGTAGCACACACAACCAATAATACAGAAAAGCAAGCTTGGAAAAGGAAAGAGACCTTTCTTTAGGAGACGAGAGAGGGAAAATCCACCAATGACTCTTTCTCCTACATTCACTTTTTAAAAGTTTCAAATTCTTTTCAGGGTGAATATGCAGATACATGCAAATTTTGGTAAATTCTTCAAAACAAAAATTCTCCCACATTTTTATCAGCCAGATCAATAGATACAGCTGATCTCAAAATGGAGAAGCCTGTGGGGAACTTCCCTGCCCCACAGGTGCTAAAGACAAACAGATAATAGTTAAAAAAGAAAAGAGTCAACCATCCTAATTCAACCCTATAATACTTGAACATATGGGGATTCAGATCCAGAGCTAAGTCTCAAAAGCGTTCTGCCAAGATGAACAAATATATTGGCTTTCATTCATGGTAAATTTTAGCCTCAAGTTCTTTCTATATGAAGAAATGTGTAGATTTAGAGAAATGCAGAACTAAACAATTAAAACTTCTATCCATTTCTAACAAGGAGTGCAAAAGGCACCTCTATGAGCCATGAGGACCAACAAGCCAAAGGACCCCCAATACCTGTATCAGGACTCAAGCCTGCAGTAGATGTTGTGTCTGGAACCTGCCAGAGGTCAAGAGGAAAGCGTGCCACTGCCCAGCTCCAATCAATCAAGAGAACAGCAGGAAAGCAGCCAGTATACAAATCTTTTAATAACAGCCCAATGTATGTCCGTGCATCCATGTATGTTTATATGTGCCTTCAAGCCATCTATTGACTTATGGCGACCCCGTGAATTTCACGGTGTTTCCTCAACCAAGGACTACTCAGAGATGGTTTTGCCAGTTCCTTCCTCTGAAAGATAGCCTGCCTACCTGGTATTCATTGGCAGTGTTCCATCCAAGTACTAACCAAGGCTGCCCTGGCTTAGTTTCCAAGATGAGACAGGATGTGGTGCCTTTATGGCAGCCATTCTAAACTATTTTTTAGCCACAGCCCTCTTAGGAGTTCTTCTTAGGTTCCAGGCCCCCCCATGTCAAACAGTGATACAACATGGACAGACAGATAGAAAAGCATTTATTATTGAACACCAAGGAGACTTGAATTACAACATACTGAACCAACATTTTTAAAAGACTCCATGAAATTAAATATCTATCATGCTTAATATGACCCTTGAGTCTGATGCTTTTCTGCAAGTTTCATATCACCTCAACAACAGTTAGAGGTCAACAGAGGTCACAATACCAATTCTGTTCTTGAATTTTATCAAGGAAACTGTCAAACAGTGTGTTGGAAAGATATTATAAATAGAGGGGAAACTTCTGACTCCAATTAAGGCTGCTGCTTGGGTATTTGATTGCTTCAGTTACCAGGGCCCCCATAAACCTTTGGGACTCCTTTTCTCAGTTTTCACTCTGTGACCCCCTTCAAATGTGCCCCTTTTGAGAATGGACACTTTAGGGTATTTAGGCCATAACCTCTATAAAAATTTCCCAATCAGTCTGAGTGTCTGGTCTGAGTAACAAGAGCACTTCTCTGTGTTCCCTCTGTGAAACCTCCCTCATCCACACTTCATTTTAGAACCCAACAAGCCTATGATCTGGCAGTCAAACAGACATTTTAAGTCTTAGCATCTACACTTTAGGACTATAACCAATACCTGGTCAAACACTATGATTTTGCCCGAGGCCAGAGCTACAATATACAGATACATTAACATGCTGTCCAGAGATATAACCCATGGTACAAGAGAAAACTAAGAACAATTCTATAAGGTAGACTGTCATCATTCCTGTCTAGTTTCATCTGGACCAGGAAGTTTCCAGACTTTACGGGATTCTCCTGAGACAACAACGGAAAAAACTGTGTGACCCTCCATTCTTAGAGCTTCAGGTTACAAACCTATAAAGAATATTCAGCAGCAATGAATCAGGAAATTATGTGTCGGATTGAGAACCAAGGGCTACCCTTAATCAGGCCCATACGCAACCAGTTTTCAGGAAGTAAGCTTATTTACAAAGAGTTGGGATCCAAGAGTAGAATATATAAAGAATGAGCAAGCAGAAATTAAAGAGGCTGACTAGTCCATCTTTATACACATACCAATAGCATAGGCTTCACAAAGTGGGAGCGAAGTGAAGGAACAAGGACTAAGCTAAAGTCAAGCCATGTGGACTAGACCCACTTTTAGAGCAAAATATCACTATAACCCCTTTGCCTCAATTAGTCAATCAGGGACCGTACGTGTCTAAATATGCTACTGTACATGTTTAGACATGTGCAGGCATATCTTCACACACATGCTGGTTCCCACCAAAATTCAAATGAAGTCATACTTCCTCTAAGAAGGAGGCCTCTTGATTATTCGTCAGAAATCTGAACAAAAGATAGCACTGGCATTTGAGAACATTACTTGATGTCCAGCCATTAGAAAATGGATTCCAAAGGAAGACACAATACAACTTAAAATTTCTTCATGAACATATACATCAGGAGCTTGGAACATGAGATATAACATATTGTATGAGGGATGGGGAGAAGGCGTGAAAGAGACCTCAAGGTCATCAAGAAACAAGCATATCCAGAGTGACCAGAATCACATTATAGCTATTTGTTTGTTTATTTATTTATTTAATAAGTTTGTATGCTGCCTTTCTCCCAAATGGGATCCAAGGCAGCTTACAAGAATACAGCTGTAACATTTATTTCACAGAAGACAAAAAGAAATTAAATATTCCAATTACTTAGTTAAAACACTTAAAGCATATGTAAAACATGTTTTAAAAAAGATTTAAGATACAGGCTAAAAAAATACCATTAAAATAAACCATTGCTTATCTTACCAAGACTGAGCCTAACCTCTCCTTAGACTCTCCCCCTCTTGTCCTTCAATACATTCATGAGAATGTTTCATTACTTTGTTATATTGTCCAAATACCAGAATATATCATCTTAGCTCATGGTTTGTTGAAACAAACCAACTTCAAACCATGAATGAATTATGGAGTGGCTTCTTTCAAACAAATCATGGCTTAATATTAACTTGTTTGTTTGAAAGAAGTCAGCTCTATTACCACAGTTAAATCAGACCACAGTTTAGGCTTCAAAGAATACACAAAACTAAGGTTAATCTAAAACAAAAGAAAACTGTTCCAGTCCCTTCACTGAGGCTGCAGAAAGGTAACACACAAAAGCAGAACGAGGGGAGTTTTGGTTTACTGTGGTCTTATCATGTTGTTCAAATGTAGCCAGCATGCATGGAAAATGAATGGGAAATTCAAACACACTGGAACAGCATCTCTCTTCCTCTACGTAAGTCCTGTGTGGACATGCTTTCAGTATTAATTCAGAGGTAAACATGACAGTGCCTACAGCAAGGATGGTAATCATATGGCCCTCCTGATACTGTTGGATTGCAAGCACCTGTTTTCCTCAAAATTGGCTATGCTGGATAGAATGCTGGGACTTGCTGTCTCACAACATCTGATTCTTATCCCCAGGCCACAGGATATTTCCGATCTAATTTAGTCCAGCATCAGTCACTAGCATATACCAATTCCAACCATCCCTGTAAACTACATCATTAGTGTATATCCTTCAAGAACTATTGTTAGTTTTATAATCATTAAAAATAGCTGTGTTTTCAAGGATCTAGAGAACTTAGTAAATCACTGGCTGAAATCAAGCACATGGAATTAACTGAAGTTACAGCTAGATCCAGTTCAAGAAAACACATTATCCATCAGACTCTGCTATCTTCCATATTAGATAGCTGCATTTCTAGCGTTTCATGTACTAAATTTTCCAAATAAGCCTAGTTCACATTCCAACTTAGAGTGATATGGTACCCATGGCAACAAAAAAACATAACTGTGTTCTCAAATGTCCATTTAAGATGAAAAACAACAGTAGTTAACGACAGTGACAGCAGGGTACAAAGTGATAAACCAGGCTCAACTAAATGTATATCATATCCTTGCAAGCAGTTCCATTTCTTGCAAAGGTTGTAGCATCTAGAGGTGGTGGCCAGTCCAGCAGCAACATGGCTTGAACCATCCAAGGCTGGCAGATGTTAATCAGGCATATCTATACAGCCCATTAGCTCCTGTTGGCTCACTCCAACGTCCTTTTTAAAGAATGACCTTAACTAATATTTGGAGCTGTTGAACAATTTGGATAAAAAATTAACTGGATGGCAGTTACATCAGCCTAACTAATACATTCTTGATTTATTACTTGGTTTAACATATTCTATATTAAATTTGAACCATTTTTAGGCTTTATATTTATAGATCTTTGTTTGAAAACATAATAGCGGTGCTCCAGGATTTTGAAACGAACCATACCGTGTAGTCCAGAGAAATTACTGTAGATGGTTCCAGTGGAGCAGGATAAAGGGGAATGCATTTGATATACTTCTGGTAATTGGAGGAGAGTATAAAGAGAATCGAACACATCACTTTAATAATTACTCAGCCAGGACTTTTTTTTCCCCCCAAGAAAGTAACTTCCATTTTCTTTTTACCACATGTAATCCCACCATTCCTGGAGGGAGCTCAAGACAACATTAATGATCCCATGTTTTCCCTATTATTTATCTTTACTGTGAGGTACCCTAAGACTGGCCTCAGTGAACTCCATGGCTCAGCAAGGATTTGAACTTGGGGCTATAATCCATTCACACTCTTGTCACTTCAGCCTCCACAATACATGGGTTCTAAAAACTTAACTCGTTTCTGCATCTGAAGGTGCTCATTTCTGAAAAAGACTACTGTAAGACCAGCAATTTTCACCAACTATTTATAGCATGACAAGCCAAGAGGTTTAAGGTACAGGGACATTAAGAATTCACTGCTGCTTTCTAACTCACGAACATTTCCCAAACAGATCCTATCTTGAACAAATTGCCCAAATTCACTTCAGCCTCAAGTTTGTTCAAAAGATCAAGAGCCACTAAAAGGTCACCTCAAGGAGATTTCAAAGTAACCCAACTGTTTGAAAGAACAAAGAACTATTCAAAGGACAAACTAAAAATGGACTCAACACTGCTGCAATAGTTTCCAAGTTTTCAGAATGCTTTCTTTTTTTTCCTTTTTTTTCTCTTTATAATATTTTTATTAAAACAACTGTTATTCACATTACATACTTGTATTGTCATATTTTCAAATTAAAAAAACAAAAAAAGCAAGCTTATTTACCATGTTATCATACAATCTATCCATTTCTCTTATAACTTCCCCTCACCTCTTGATAGAACCTCTATTTAAGTAACTTGTCGTGATCTCAATAAACATAAATTCTCTAATGTAGACTGGCTTCTTTAAATGACATATTATAGTATACGTATAACCTATTATAGTATACAGATCTATTTCTCATCATATCCATATACAATTATCCAGCTATTCAACTCCTTTATATTTATATTTATATATTTATATTCCAAGTTTTCAGAATACTTTCAAAGGGATAGGGAATTTCTTAGAAGAGGGTTGATCAATTTGGGGTGATCCCAATATTGCTGGACAGCAAGTCACATCTTCTCTCCTACTGGCATCCGGAGGACCATAAGCTAGATAACCCAGGCATCCTGCCTTAGAAATCTTTCCAGGATTCATTACTGAGAAGGCCAGTGATGGCAAAAAAGTTTCTGTAAAAAATAGCTTGTCCAAAGTTACCCTTCATCTGGTGCAATGCACAGTACAGGGGGATGGTGGATATTTTGCAGAGTGCATTCTCTATACATGGTGGGCCACAATCAGGGTACCAAGTATTTCATGTGATTTTAATATACCCTAAACTCCCCAGGCACTGATGCAGGACAATATTTTTGGGAGAGGGAATAAAGAACAAGAGTAGGATGAATTTCCCTCATTACTGGAAAACTGGAAAGCCAGCACAATGTAGTGCTTTGAGCTTTGGACTACAACTTTGCAGACCCTAAGATGGAAACTATCCGAAGGCACCCAGCAACAATAACAAGAAAACTGAAAATGTAGTCCATAGGGACAGTATGCAGCTAGTGAATAAGCCAAAACATAAACACTCTCCTTGTGGAGACTATGGCCATTTCCGGCCTGCATTCTATAGCGCAATTATTCCACTTTCAACATCCTATGGAATCCCGGGGTTTGCAGTTTCGGGAGGGGCCAGGCCGCCCCTCCTGAAACTGCAAACCCCAGGATTCCATAGGATGTTGAAAGTGGAATAATTGCGCTATAAGAGTGTAGTGCGGAAATGGAGTTTTACCGCAAAGTAATCACCTGTAGCTCCTAATAGTAAACAAGAGTACCTCACTTCTAACCTACCAGAAAAAGCAACACCCTCACTTTTGACATTATTACAAATAATGGAGGAGATACAGCCTTATTGTTTGTTCCACATTTGAAACGTCAAGCCAATAACATTACTCAGAGCAGCCTAGATTCATACTGTCAAACTTAATTCAAATCATCATCCATTTCTCCAGTATCCATCCAGTTCTGTGTGGGGAGATGGAGAAACCACTTGTCAATTACCATGCATCCTGAGGGATCTTAAGATCCCCCTGTACCCACTTTGCCTCTTGGTCCACTTGCAGACAGGTTCGCTTAAGCATTCAAAGGTTTGCTGGAAAATGTTCCTGATAGACTCAGTGATAGCATTTCCTGACTTGGAGCACGTACTCCATGCTAGCTTTGTAGCATTTAAAACAAACAAACCGAAAGCCAGATAAGGGTGCAATACAATTCGCTCAGGGGGAATAAGGCTACAGGCAAAACACCTTTAAGAGAAACCACATACTTACCCATGCATGAAGAAAACCAGAAGTAAGGTGCCTGAGAAATTTAAAGGTAGAACTGGAAAAAAAATCCCTTCCCACACTATCTGAAATGCTTTTTAAAAGAACACAGTGGAGACCGCTGAGATTTACAGATCTTATGTTTTTAGAGATTTGGGAACTGAAGGTACTCAAAGTTCGGTAACTAGAAGATAACAGGAGTCTGCATTTTTCAGTTCCAGTAATTTAAAGAAGCAAAACAAACAAAAAACACCTGTGAGAGGTTTCAAAAGCTAATTCAAATATTTTACATCTTAGCATATCCATTTTAGAATAGTGTACAAGCAAAGCACAGCCTCTGGCTGGTTCACTGGGAAGAATGTTCTACGTAAGTCAATACCTGGAGCACAAGCGTTTGCACAAGTTCTTGACTCATTCTCCATCCTCAAACAGGAGGGAGGTTGTAGGTGCGAGACATAGCATTTTTCTCCTCCTTACACTAACAGAACCATCTAATTAATAATGGCAACCTACTCAATCTCTCTGGCCTAGAAGGACTCACAACGGAGCCAGGGTTTCTGGGCAACAGTGATTCTTCTGAAAGTCCAGCATCCTTATGAGTTGTACCACGAGTTGTGTCCTGGGAAGTCTGCTATACTCTTTCTTTTCTTCTAAAAATGAAGTCACTGTATATTCACAGAGAATGTTGTGAGAGTCAAGGCTGCACAAGTTTTTTCCACTTTGAGGACGGTAGCGGTGGATACATCAAACAAGGTAGCTTATTTTTTCAAACTATTATTCAGGCTCTGCCCATGTGTACTTAGCTTAAGAATCATTGCCTCACACCAACAGTTATTAGAGCAATAAAAGAAATGCCACTTGTCCCATCTTCACAATTAGCACTAATGATAATGTCAAAAAATTCCACAAGAAGCCAGCTAAACATTTTCAGAATTTTGTACTTCTTCATACCATAAGACTCCACCACCCAAAAGGGACAGACAAAAACAAAATGGTGTTAGCACAGAAGTTGTACGCCTCACAGAAACGAAGCACAGCAACTCAGCACTCCAACCATCACAGTAAAGATACAGCCATGTTAGTCTATTTCAGTATAAATTATAAATAAATTATAAATTCTACTATCAGGAGTTAGTTCTCTTTGAGGATGATTCTTTTTTACTGAAGATTTGTTGGCTTGTTTGCTTGTTGTACACACAGAGAAAACTGTACTGAAAACCAGCCTATTCTTATTTGTGGAGACCACCACAGTTCTTCAACACGGGCATTCCCTCAGCTAGAAACAGATTTAGCACACAGACCAGATAATTTCAAGGTAAAGCTTCAGAGCTTCTAGCAAAGTGGTACAGCAGGGAAACTCCATGTATGCAGCCCTTGGAATAAAGGCAGTACCCAAATGGAGGCAAAGAACCTGTGCCCCTCCCTATGTTGTTGGACTACAGCACCCACCAGTCCTAGAACCGCAGCCAATGGTGAGGAATGATAGAAGTTGAAGTCCAGCTACATGTGGGTTATATACTCCCCATCTGTAAGTACAGGGACATAAACACAAATGTAATGAACAACACGATCTCCCATAGTAAAACTCACTACATTAAATAGGGAATTGTCTAAAAATTCCCTAAGACAACTGGCCATGTTTAGAATGAGTAGCATCAGCAACACAGTATGCCAACAGCAGGGACCTAAGATTATACTGCATCCATGCAAACAATGTGGCAGTAAGTATGAAAATTAGCTGTTGCTCTCTGGCTCATAATCAGTTTCCAGTGTGGTCTCTGAACTCAAAAGAGATGGTTTCCCAAAAATTTAATAGCACCTGCACTATGCTAGTGGAAGGCATACTCTACTTAATCAAGCTTCATGTGGGAATCACAGCACAACACTGGGGTAATGAATACTTGGAAAAGCAATGGTTAAGAATGCATTTTCCACACTTGCAGATTAACTCATAGGCTGGCCTGCATGATAAAGAGATTCACTAGAAAAGCCAAGTCTATCTGCAGGCTCAGATGGCCCCTATAGCAGTAAGACAGGTTTCCTATCGGACAGAGCTCCTTGGCAATGGCATTCAAAAGCTAGGTTAACAAAAGCAAGCAGAAGCAAAATCTTCTGTTAAGATTTTCTTATTCTCTTATGTAAAATAAAACAAGAATTGTTTATATATCTTGATCAAGTGAAGATCAGATGGTGTCCCACATCATTGTCCCACTTGGCTTGATATGCAAATTGAAATCATCCCTATATACCACAGATTGGAAAACTGCTTTTTACATCCAGTCTAACAAAGCTCAACATATTGTCAAACAAAGAATTCAAGTGAATTCATACATTTGTTAAAAAATTTTTGGTATTTTGGGGGACACTAGTAAGAGTGGCCTAAATACCCTAAAGACACCAGGTCCCACCTGATCTTGGAAGTTAAGCAGGCTCAGTCCCGGTTAGTACTTCGATGGAACGCTGCCAATGAATACCAGGCATTATAAGCTATATTTCAGTGGAAGGAACTGGCAGGACCACCTCTGAGGATTCCTTGTCTAAAAAAACTCTATAAAACGTATAGGGTCATCATAAATCCACAGGTGACTTGAAGGAACATAGACACAATAAGAGCTTTTAGAGCCATGTTGTGGCTTCTGCATTACTTCTACTTCTTAAAGCAGGGATGGGCAAAATGTCATTCATATCATCCATACCATGTCCTATAGAATTACTCAAGGAAGCTAACTGATTAAAGGGAGATTATCAGTTCTGCAAATAATTCTGGATTTTTCCTGTTTTTGCAGTTAGTTTCCTTCCACCACTTCCTGGTGATACACAAATAATTTTTCTCCAACCTTCTCATACTTTTCTATGTAACATGCTCTTGACTATGAACACATTTGTTCAACAAACATGGCAACAATGAAAAAGGAAGACTGGATGGAATTAGAGAACAATAAGCCACGTGCACAAGGTGTATCCTTGTGTACCCAGAATATCCAAAGAAAAGGAAGAAATAAAATGTCACACAAAGGCATGGCAAGCAATGGGGGAGAGAGAACATCATATTAGCACCAGTGGGATCTCTCCTAAAATCTCAACTTACTGGGCAACCTTGGCCCTTCAGTGCAAATTGTCTGACAAGACTGCTAATTTTTAAATTACATTTTTAGCTTACCCTTCCTTTGAAGATTTCAGAATGGCTACATAACTATTTAGAGGACCAGCATGGTGTAATGGTTTGGGCATTGGACTATGATCCTGGAAATCAGAGTTTGATTATCTGCTTGGCCATGAAAACCCACTGGGTGACCTTTGGCCTGTCACATACTCTCAGCCCTCAGAAAATCTCATCTTGGGATCACCATAAGTTGGAAAGGACTTGGAGGACACAACACAGCAACAGAAGCATTTTATCCTCACAATCACCCTGCAAAATAGGCTGAGAGAGAGAGGAAGGAGGGAGAAGGAACAACAAATGGCCTCAAAATCACTCACTAAATTTAATAAATGAGTGAAAACTTGAATCTGGGTTCTCATGTTCCCAGCTCAAAATTCAAACCATCCCACTGGCACTATTTTATGAGGATATACTATATCCACAGTCTTGGACTCAGTCAAGAAAGGCAAGTTGCAAATGTAATAGATAAATATATGAACACACAAGGCAGTTAAAAAAGCTGAAACTCAGAAGCCACTAAAATTCCCTTCCATCACTGGGTTTGCCTCAGGTGCAGATGGATGTAAAGTTTATGTTACAGGAATAGCAAAGTTTAGGTAAGGTAAGGTACTAATCCAAATTAAAGAGACAGGATAGTGTAATGGTTTGAGTATTGAACTATGACGCTGGAGAGCAGGGGTTCAATTTCCTACTCAGCCATAGAAACCCACTGCATGACCTTGGGCATGTCACATACTCTCAGCTCTCAGAAAATCCTGTTAACAGGTTCACCTTAGGGTCACCATAAATCAGAAAGGACTTGAAGGCACACAACAACAGCAACACTAGTGCAAGCTAGCCTTTGTTATCTCTCTATCTGTGCATGTCACCAAGTGCCCAACCCACTGCCCTCCATTAGAAAACTATATTACCTGCATGAACATGCAACAATCACCATGTTTGTTAGCTAGCATGGGTCCCAGTTTTGGAAGAAAGGTAGGATATGAATCAGACAAATGAGCCGCTGTCACTCTTGAAGCCAAACAACTAACAATTTTAATTCCAAGCTCAGGCATCCCACAATATACCACCCCATCATCTCTACTGTTTACACAAAACTAGATATGTGGAATTGCTAACTGAAGCTATCAGTAGAGTCCAAAGTGGTAATGCACACAGGAAACTAATCTTCTAGAATCTTGCCACATACATCTTATTATCTGGTTCTCTGTGAACTAGTGTCTACACTTTATGACCTTCCCATTTCAGCCTTTGCTATTCAAAGGTTTATCTCTGAAGAACTTGTCCCTTCACCTCTGCCGTGCGTCATCCCTTCCATCACAGCAAGTTTTAAAAGATCAGACAAAAACAAAATGTGGTGTGAAAAGCACTACAGAGAACTAGAAGAGGTTATATGAAACTCCCAGAGGTTATGAGAAATTTCCTTTAGTATTACCCACATCCTGGTTGCATTATTATTTAAAAAAAAAAAATACTCATCTTTCCACCATTGAAACACTAACATAAAATTCAAGGCCAAGCTGAAAAAGATCTACAGGATTAAACCATGGGATTAGTTTGCCTGAAAAACTTCCCCAAGCCCCTACACCCAAGAGGATGCAAACAACAAACTCCTTGGGGCTTGAAGTAACAGGCAAGAAGAAAAGCATAAGGCTTTCACACACAAGCACACATCAGAGAGCAAATGTTTTCTAAGCCAAGGCAGCTCGGGGACAGAAGCGAGTTGCTCTTTTTTAAACAGGCAGCAGCTTCTGCACAGGCTAAAGGAAGACACATTCATCCAGAATGCAGAAAAGCTATAAAAAGCAAGCATTAATGAAAGGCTCCAATATCCTTAGCACACAACATGGCAGCTTTCAACAGCCAACACTAACCACCCCCACCCTAGGCATTGATAAATGTTGCGACATACCTCTCAACCTGCTAAAAAAGGCTAAATGCAGGACAGCAGCCTCTTAATCGAGAAGGCAAATCTTAATTGCAGGGAGAAGCAATGGGGTGAACAAGTATCTATGTTAACCAGCTGTTTTCGATTGGTAGCTTCACAAAAGATAAAAATCTAAATAAAAGACAGGAAATTGCTCTTGTGGCTTATTTTTAGTAATAAATTATCCACAAATCTGCCTTGCTGAGGACATTTTCTGCCTTGCCAAGCACCCCAAATACAACATAGAATAGAATCATAGAACTGGAAGGGGCCTCATGAGCCACTGAGTCCAACCCCCTGCTCAATGCAGGATCTCCAGCTAAAGCTTTTCTGAATCCAGAATCCACACACAGCATGGCCACTGGGTCACTCTTAGAGTTATAGACACAGAAGTAAGGAGTGGTCTGGCAAACATGCAACAGCAGAACATTATGATACAGAAGACTGACTGGTTAATTTCCCCTTCAAGAGACCACTCAGTAAATTCAAATAACAGCAGACCTCCCATCCAAGTTCTCAGTAAACTCAAATTACTGCTTTTCTATTGGAAAGTACTCCATACAACTTGCAGCTTTGCATCTATGAACATAAATTGAGTGGATGCAGTATCATTAATTCAATTGTCCTCTTTCTCAGCATAAAGGATGGGGGGGTTGTTTGTTTTTATATTTCATTGCATTTGCTTATTTATACATTGCCTTTTCCCAAAACTGGAACTTAAAACAGTTTACAAAGTAAAAACAGATAGCATCCAACATACACATAGATAAAAACACACAAAAAGAAACTTTTAAAATGCAAGTAAACTACAGAATTTAAATCAAATTAAAACACATCCATTAAAAGGTAAAAAAAGATTATAGTATACTTTTAAAAAAGCCAATTCCAAATCTGCAGAAGCCTGTTGGATAAAACAAAAATTCACCTCCTAATGGAAGAACAACTAGGAGAGAGTCCAGCCTTTTGAAAAATTAAAAACTATGGATTAACAGTCAGTCAATAAAAATGGGATTTCCTTCTTGCCAATGTAAATATGGAGCCCTCTGCTCCCATGAGCAAACTTCTTTGGCTTCTGCTGTGGCCACAGCCAACAGAGAATTTATTTAAATAAAGTGTTCACCTGACCAATCTATCCTGTAGCTTATAAGCCGTGTGAAGTACTTTACTATGGCCAATGGCCATAGGGCTATTGTACTTTGGACATATTATGATCCTATATGATTCACTGGAAAAAACAATAATGTTTGATAAAGTGGCAGGCAGAAGCAAAAGGAAAAAAGACCATATCATAGGTGGATTCAAGGAAGCCATGGCCTTTAGTCTGCAAAAGCCTGCTAAAATAAAAACAGCAGTAACGGAGGCTCACAGAGTTGTTTCATTCATACAGTCACCATAAGTCAAAAACAGCAAACAGTTGACAGAAAATAACAATGCTGGCTGCTGGCCTCTGGGGCTATCATCACATGTCAAATTATCCACTGCAACAATACAAGGATCCAGTGTCTTTGCACTCACAACCCACAGCAGATGTGAGAGTTCCTGTAACCCTCACGGCTTAAGTGTCATGGGTGCCTGGAGTTCTTTACAATCTTCCAGTGGGGATACCATAATCACTTTTACAGCAACTGGTTTGGAGGACGTCACACATTAAGAAATGGGCAAGCACAGGGTGGTATGGGTAGAGGCCCCGTAAAATCTGGCTGGTGGGGGGGGTCACAAAAGCATGAGATGCTAGTGGCTGACTAAGAATCTGAAATATTGAAGCAAGGCAGCACTTTAAAACTTAATGTGAGTGTATGTGGCTTCAAGTCACCTGTCAACTTGCAGCAATCCCATGAATTTCACAGGGTTTTTTAAAGCAAGGAATACTCAGAAATGGTTTTGTCAGTTCTTTCCTCTGAAACATAGCCTACATCACCTAGTACAGTGGACCCTCCATATAGATGGGGGTTTGGTTCCAGGACCCCATGAATAGCAAAAACAAACAAACACATGATTGCATCCCGCGTTCATGTTGCCACCATTTTATATATAGGACATGACGATTCACAGTCGCTCAGAATTGGAGATCCAGAGGTCCCAGGGTCAACTGTATTCATTAACACACCTCCCATCCAAATACTAATCCTTCTTAGCTTCCAAGATCAGAAAGGATAAGGTGCCTTTAGGGTATTTAGGCAACCTTTAAATCTCAATACTGGCTCCTAAAAATGGATGTTGGCACTTAGATCTTAGAAACACTGTTTTAGCCTGAGATATCCTGCTGCAAGCAGCCAATTTTAGTATCACATCTATGCTGATATCATACTGAACACAGTAAATTCAAATGCACACAACTCCTTTTATTTTTTTAAAGAGCAAATGTGGCTAAGATATAGTAATTGGAGATTCCGGTAACCATTGGACTGCAATTACATTCCACCAGTCCTTAAGGTATGCCAGTCCAAGATTTCAAACAGAACTGAGAAGTATGAGATCGAGTTCCTTCCACTGCTTTCTTACCTTCGTGCCCGGTGATTCACGTGCTGATGCTGCCGTGTTATAAGGGCACTTTCCCAAACAGGGCCACTGTGGCTACTCCTATACCAACTTGCAGCCAGGTGCCCTGGATAGGTTGGGCCCGAGAAACCATGGTCCGACTCCGTCTCAGCTGCCAGCGACGAAGCTGAGCTGCCCATGGCTCCCCCCAACCCTGGCTGGGCCAAGATTTATCCTAGGTTAGGTCCAAGCCAGCGGCATGAGCAGTCGGCCCAAACGAGTGAGGAGCTGCAGCATGGATTGGTGTAAAAGTTCCCAACACTGGAGAAAAGGAGGCCGGTGCTGATTGAAACAAGACAAAATAAACACACAAAACAAGAGGAAAGGGAGAGGAGAGAAAAAGAAAGAAAGAAATAAGGTATGATGCTTCAGAACCAATGAAATGACATTTCTTAAGAGTTTGCTTAAACAGAGGTGGTACCATAGACCTACACTTCACGCAAAGCAAACCAACCTATTCCCATATGAATATATGGAGTGAGGCCCAGAAAATAGAAGATGTTCTCACTGGCTATTCAACAGCTGACCCCAAGCTCTGAGGGACACCTTAACCATTCCTTTCGCTGTTTCAGCAGCTCTCCTTGAGAAGCTCACCAAATGGACACACAGGAGTTCAGTGGTTTCAAACTATATTTTAGGAACCCTGGGATATCTTGAAAGTCTGTCTGAGGCAACTCAGTCAGGTGATCAGCAACAGCAGAAAGTCTGTCAATTGCTTTTCAACTGCTCCTGAAACATAAACTTACTGGGAAATATAGATAAATCCACATGTTTCTCAGTAGGTCTGCGCAAAGTGAACAAATCTCAGAATCCTCTGCAAAACAGAGCTTTCACAGAAAGTATACTGGGGTTTCTCAGCAAGCAAGAAAAGGAAGAATCTCTTATGGGGAGAAGAAGATCATCTATAACAGGGAGAGCAACTGTGCCCTTCCAGAGGTTTTTGCACTGCAGCTCTCCTAACTCCACACTACTGGCTATGCCGGCTAGGGCTCTTGGGAGTTGCAGGTGCAACACAGGTGCCCACTTTTATCTATAGTCTATTTATCTGTAATTTCCAGCAGTCTCTATTAAACTCAGTGTTAACATTCTTGTACAGCTGCTTGGAAATATGGGGATATCAATGCTACATTTATGTTTAAAGCACACTGGGGAGCTAGAGATGACTGCTCCTTGACTTAGGAAGTAAAGTAGGTATTTGGCAGCACACACGGAGCTGGGAATCTAAACCAGCATTTCACTATTTACAAAACTGTGTGGCACTTAAACTTGCATGGGACAATAAGCTATTGGCAACTGATCTTTCACTCATGTTGCATACTCTCCCTGAAATTGCTTTCCTTTCACCCAATGTGTCTGCATCATATCAAGGGGGGGCACTGCCAAGCAAAAAGCCTCTCTTCCCTCCACAGCATTCCCCTGGACATCTCGTCTCTCCACCTACTCCCACCACCAACTACACACTTTGTAGCAGGATCCCAGGCTCTTCTACCCATGTATGTAACTAGCTGTCTACTCTGGCCAGACAGCAAGCATATTAAAGAGTACTGTGCAGCTTCCAATTGTCTACACTATAATGGCAACAGTGGGGATTAGTCAGGTATGTAAGAATAGGCATGTGTCTGATTTTTTTTAAGCAGAGGAGGAAGTCTTTACTATCTGGACTGGTGTTGGAAAGGAAAAGATCAAGTGAACAATTAGCAAAGTAAAACCAAAGACATGAGGAGTGGGATTACAACTCTTGAGGAGCTTATTTAACTATCCACCAGGATTTAGAAACAAGACAGAAGAGAACTGTAGAAAGAAATGAACTATAGGGGAGAGAGAAAAAATGGAAAGAGCATCTACTCCATGCAGCACAGGAAATGAAAAAGAAGACCACATAGGGTGCTGGTCACTCCCCCCCATGCAACAAGAGAAGCTAAAATAACCACAGACTTTGATCCAGGATTTGTTTATTGTGGTGTGAGAACACGCAAGCAGCTGGCACCCAGGTTTCTATCTCAACAAGCCAGAGAATTAATCTGCTACTTGTTTCTGTGGTGTGTTGGCTGGTGTGCGTTGCTGGCCATTGCTACATTTATGCATCACATTAAACAAACTACGGATCAAAACTCACAATATGTTTAGCTGCTCCCATGAAAATCAGGTATGACTAGTCATCACGTGTAATATTTGTACATGGTAAGCAAGACTCCTGTGGAAACAGGCTTTATTATGGCATGAAAAGTGGGCCATGAAATATTTTCAATACAAAGGAAATTCCCAGAGATTCTGAAGAGACGTTGTTAGGTTGCAAACACTAAACCCATCAGTCCATATAACAAGTGCTATTCAATCCAATGCCCATCACTGCTACAGTTTACTCAGGTGGGCTTCCTCATTGTTCTCAGTAGACCATTGTATAAGACAGATGGCAACAATTCATCCCCTCAAGGCCACTTCCTTCTCCTTCATCCAAATGCACATCAGCACCAGTTGCTCTGTCCATTTTTTACAGACAGCACAGTAAATTCTGGACTAAAGTCACCTTGACAAACAAGGCCCTGGAAAACAAGTACTGCTGTAGTCCAGCTACCAGCAGCACCAGGCTCAAATGAAGGCTTAGCCACAGAAAGAAAACGTTTATTCCTCAGTCAACATTTCATTCCTATTCCCCAATTTACGTATTTTCTCCTTACACGAAAGGCAGCATATAAACATAAAATAAATAAATCAGACTTAAAGATTATGACAGCAGTTTGACTCTTTTCAACTTTTCCCAATATATGGATAAGGATGTATTTCTTTCCATTCCATTGTCAAAAGAAGGAGAAAAAGAACAAGAAGTTTTTAATTAGTTGCCAAATAAGAACAATTATAAGAAAATTCATTTATACAAAAAAAAACCTGTTTCACACCTAAAAACTGAAAAGAAATTCTAAAAAGCTCTCAGGGTTCAGTGGGTTTCAGGTGTCATACAGATGTAAAATGTTGGCTGTCCCAGTTTTACTCTTTGCAGCTATAGTGCACCATTGAATTAAATAGGACAACTCCAAAGTAAACTGAAAGGTCTAACATTTAAGGTAAGGCAAAGGGAAGCACACTCCCCCCTCCCCCGTGGCCTTGCACTTCAGAACATGGATAACTATGCTCCAAGATCACCTCTATATGCCCAAGGCCTTAGACATATGCAAGAATGATGCAAAAGAAAGGAAATTAGTGCTTTAGATCAGATAATGCCACTTTTTAACATCCACACATACTGTTTTAAAAAAATCCTCCAAGTCAAGAAGTTTAGGACATCTGGGGGAAAATTCTAGTCTAACCCACAATTTACTACATGCGAGGTGTTTTCACAGTAAAGAACACCTACACCCACAAAGTACTCTTTGTGTGTCTGTGACCTGAAGTGATACAGCACATTTTACCACCTCAGACACTGTCTCCCTATCCCCCTACACACAGCCTGCTGAACAGCCATGAAGGACTCAAAACTTGTCTTTTAAAAAATGGTCTAATAAACTCTGCTCTATATTCAGCAATCTGCTTATTCTGCATGCATAGAAAAGGGCTGAGTAATAAAGACTGCAATTCTATGCACATTTACTTGGAAGTAAAGACTACTGAATTCAATGATTATTCTTATCAGATATTACTGCTGATTGGATACACATAAGACTGTGTTGTAATTGTTATAAAGCAATTTAGTTTTGTTGTTCTTTTACTTGTAACATGCCATGTACAGCGATGGTGCTAAATAAATAAATAATTGAAATGACCATGAGCCTGCCAAAGACATAAAATGAAGGAAGCAATAAAAGGAAGGGAGTGGCTTTTTTATATAACATTGCTCTCATTATTATGAAGCATTAAAAAAAACTCATGAAAACATCTTAACCTGTACAAGCTTTCAACCTGAAATACATTAAAAGCAGAATTTGAAGCGCACAACAACCCTCCTTTGAAAAAGCATTGCTGAAAATAAACTGAAGTTGTATATTATTGCTATGTGACCCACTGCATCTACCCTACATAGAGTCAAAGTGGGTCACTGCCAGCTGGCCATGGCTCCATCCTACGAAATCTGGGACTTTTCAAGGGAATGTACTAGAGCTCTCTAAGTTTAAGTACCACACCAATGTGCAAATCCAGGATTCCACATGATGGTGCCAAGTCATAACATGGTATCAAATAGCTATAATTGTGGTATGCTTGCAGACAGTGACAGACTGTCCAAGTCACTTTATTTACAGAAGTGGAATCCCAATGGCACTCCTTCTGCTAGATAGAATGAACCCTTGAAAAGTCCTGCTGCGCCATTCTGCCTCCATCCACACAGTGCTGCCTCCTTCACCCTGCAGTATGACAGGTCCAGTCCTATATTTAGATATGCCAAGGACCAAGATGGTTGTGTCCAGAGCTTGGAAATAATTCACTGAAAGTTAACATGTTATGCTGAATGCATTAATGTTTTCAACAGCACTCTCAAAATCCATCATTTTAGTAGCTAAATGCCAAATATATTACTTACAAGTAGTGATCAATCATTCTTGTTACTTTAATTCACTACTTCCCATGTTTAGGAATTCGATTTAACGTTTTAACAAATTAACAAACTAACTTTATAAAATCTCCCCAACATTTTAGTGTTAAATTAATGTTAACGAGCCAGTACTAACATGAACATTTCCAAGCTCTGGGGCTTCCTTTTTGATTTATGAAATAAGTAATTAGGAAGCCCAACTTTTACCAAGCAGAACTGCAACCATTGAGAGGAAGCGGCTCAAACAAGGTTAAAAGCTCTTCTGTTCTGTTGTTCTGCCATGTAAAAATAGTCCCTACCAGCTCTTTTGAGAGGCTTCTACAATTCCCTCAGCACTCCTGCCCAGACAAGAAAGACAAAGCCAGTCACCCTTCTTGCTAAATGAAAAGGGAAAGAAAAACAGCTGTCCATATTGATATGCTGCCAAATCAGCTAAGCGAGATGCAAGCTGGATGCCAGGCCAGCAACTCTGCAAGTGCAAAATGTGCTTCCCTTAGCCCCTCCTGTGAAGAGGAAGTCAGAATCCATTGCTGAGCATGCAAGGGTTGGGGGGGGGGCAGGAATAGGAAACTTGCTTTAACATTGCTCAGAAAAGCATTACCTAGAAAAAAGCTGGGTGCAGGAGGAAAGGATCTATAAATAGATGCAGGATAACCCAAGCTAAGCTGCAAGTCTCAAATACTGTTCAGTTATACAGGGCTATTTGCCAGGCCACGTGTCCCAGGAAATCTGCTCTGTCTGGACAAAAACAATATCCATAGCATCCTCAGGACTAAGAATCACATTGTCCAGGAGTTTCCCAAATTTTTATTGACAGCGATCGCTGAGTCAGGAAAAGTGTTGGAATATGTAGCCATACAAAAAGCACAGGTATGGGATACAAGGGGGGGAAAGTCCAAAATCCATATTAGGCTAACACCAGTACCAACTCAACTAAAATGTTACGAAAATGGGCAAGCTCATGGGATTTCTTGTTACAAAAAACTGGATAAGGAACAAAGGGAAAGAAGTTGTGCAACTTACACATTCAACGTCTTAAGATGAAATGGGTGGGAGGGAGATGGAGACAGTCAAATAAGGCTCCAGCAAGTGATGAGATGGTTGCACCTTGTATCTCAAGTTGCCCCTAGGATTCCTGGCAGCAATAAATGCTCAGACTCATATGTTTAAAAATAAAAAATCTTGCCGCTAAAGGACATGCCTGGAAAGGGCTCACTCTTGCTCTGTACTCAGGAAACCAATGGGTCAATACTAAAATCAGGGAAGATTTAAGGCCCATTTTGGCCAGTTTTGGCCCTCAGTATTACAGGTCTCTGAAAAAGAAAAAAAAGAAAGGAAATGCCATTTCCCTTCACCACAGATAATTAAAAGCAGTTGGAAATAGTCTAGTTTTCTTGATCAATAACTATTAGATCAAGAAGCTCAACATTTCTGGGGATCACTTCATTTGACCCTCACAACTACTCACTGAGGTAGACTAGGCTGGGCAGGGGAAAAAACTGAGGCAAATCTATACAAGGAATATATTGATTTAGAAGGAATTTGAACTCAGGCCTTCACTGTCCAAGTCCAATAATTTACCAGTTCCATCACACTGTCTCCTTCTATATATGAAGTGGGGAAAGAATTGAGGATTTAGTCAGTTATGACACATACTCAAGGCCATTTCACATATTACAATGTAGGAAACTCACGTCACTGACAATTCACTTGACCAGAAGCCACAGCTAATTTAATCTCCCTGACAAGTGTACTAATGTGACATGTGTTTGTCATATTTGCACTTTACATTTTAGGGACATGTGTACACATACTCATTATTCCTCAGGGAACTTCAAAATGGCTATATAATCTAGGATTGTGGTAGACTATTATTAATACTTTAGTTACTCCTGTCTCTTGACAACTTTTAAAAAGACACCAACACTGATGTTTCCTTCTGCTGATTTAGCTGGTTGCCACACACAAGTGTATTGCAAGGTTTATCTCACACACAGTTCGAAGGCATGAACTGCTATATTCAGTTTTTCAATAAATCAGTGCAGAATGTGGCTGTACTGTTAGACTCAGAATAAACCAAGGTCATGACCCAGCTCAGTGAGAAGTGATCTTCAGCAAAGACCAAACACAGCTTGCCCCTTAATCACCCTCCTCCATCTGGAGTTCTCCTCAACAGCTTAAGCCATGGTTAAAGCTGACACCTATGTTAAACATAGTTAATGTTAATCAGGATTTATTCTAAACCAAGATTTGAAGAAAAAAAGTTTTGAAGCTGGTTAAATATCCCATTGAGAGCAAGCCATAATTACTATTAACAGGATTGATGTAACTTTTAAATATGGTGCAGTCAAGGAGAAATGGGAGCATATAGCCCCACAATTCAAGATCTTAGTGACAGTTAAGGAAAAGCTATATTGTGTCTGTAACAGTCAATATTCCTTCAGGTCCAGTTCTACATCTTTAAAGTGAAAAAAAATCATTCACATTGCAGGCACAGAATGTATAAAGATAAATAAAAACTGTAAAGATCTTTGACTGCTAAAGGAAAAATAATTGTCTGCTTCCATCTTTTCCAAATTGTGAGGAGCATGTACATTCTCGAGAATCAAGTTTAGGTCTGTATTAATCTCAGTGATGTTTTAATCATAATCCACTCTATGGCAACAGAAGAACCAACAGGTAAAGTAATATAGGTTCTCAGTAATTATATGCCTGTCTCACTGCAGTTCTTATGCTGATTTATGGTTTGCACACAGATATGAAGATGAAAAGCACCCAAACAATGTTGAGTATTATTCAAAGTCCAGGGTTCAGTGGTTTGTGAAATTTGTGGTGAACAGAGGGGAGGCCACACAAAGACTTGGAGTGTCAAAATAAGATCTGCCTAATATTTAAAAAGCAATAATGACAAGTACAGAAAATTCACTCTTTAAAAAAAAACTGCATTGGAGAGAGTGGGGGTAGGGAGAGAATTAGCCCTCTTCATAAAGAAATAAATCACTGCTTGAGTTAATCTAATTTGGGAGGCCCAGTACTGCAGCAATAACAATGGGGAAAAAGATGAATGGGGGATTTAACTAATAGAAACAAATAGTTAAGCACCTATTTTGCTTCCTTTTGTAGTTTTAATGCATAATTACTACATTTCAAGTGTTACAGTTAATTACGCCTGGAAGAGTATTTCTAGAACAAATAAACTGATCTATTATGAAACAATTACTCCCTCCTGTTCCCCAAGACATTTCCTCTTCCTTCCCTCCCTCAACCCCAAGCAGCACTTACAACAGACTAGGAGAAAGGAGACAGGCTGGTCCCATGAAAGGGGCTCTTCTTATTTTGCAAAAGAAACACGCTTGATTCCAGCTGAAATCTCCTTCTTACAGACCAAGGGGGGAGCAGTTTGGCTGCCACACGCACATAACTAACTGTGAAGAAAAGCGGAAAAGAAACAAATGGTAGAGCGGATCTTATTCTTGCCTTTCTCTGTGCCAGATCAGATTAAGGACACCTGTGAGATAAAAAGAACACAGAGGATGATTATCCTGCAGTCTCCGAGACAAGATGTTCCCCAGTGAAGAGAGAGGAGTTTGCCTTTAACAAGGCATGACAAGGGGGCTGGGCCTTCCACCGGACTGAAGCAGCCCAGTCCAGCCCTATAAGCCAATCAGTCAGCTTTGCCTGACTTATCCATGGTGGGAGTTAACCAAAGCCTAAAGCATGCGTTTTTAACAGCGAGAACAGCAAGATCAAACCACTAAAGCCTCTCTGGTGAGACCCAGGGAGGGGGAAATCCAGTTTCCCCTCATCCCATCAAATCTGTTACTCTCCAGTTGTGCCTCTCTTCTATCCAGCAAGGGCAAATTACAAGGGCTAAGCTGGAGAGTGTGTGCTTTTCAGTACCAGGGCCAATTCCTGGAACACGTGCCTAGGCACATGTGCTGAGAGGCTTTCCTGCACCCACTGAGCCACTACAGCCTATTCCCATATATTTCCAAACAGCATCAAGGAAGGGTCATGATTCAGTTGCAGAAAGTCCCAGGGCTCAAACTCTGCCACCTCCAGACAAAACAAAGCTTGGAAAAGTTACCTTTCTGGACTACAATTTCCAAAATCTTTTAGCCAGCATGGCCCAGCAGCCATGCTTGGTTGGCGTGTTTGGGAGTAATAGCCCAAAAACCCAACTTTTTCAAACTTTGGTTGAAAAAGTCAGGAAAGCAGGTGATAAAGGCAGTCCTCTACTAGAGGCCCTGGAATACCGCTGCCCAGTTACAATAGAGAAGAACGGCCAAGATCAGTGATTCTTAACATTTGGGGCGGGATCATCTCTATGAGAAGCTAATGAAAGCTACCAGCCTTTATCCCAGATAAATATGCATAGACATATACAAACAAAAATCTGCATACTATTTATTTTATTGCACTAGAAATGTATTTCCTTCACACTTGACAGTCTGAAACAAAAACACAGAAGTTAGCACTTGAAAATGTGTGGGTTTGCCTGTGACAGGAAAAATCCAAACTAACAGAAAGAAATGGAAGAAAAAATTATTTTTGTGCCCAGTTTATAGACCTCACTCCCAAGGCCCTCCATGGGTGTCTTCATGGACCCAAGGATAAGAATCCCTAGTTTACATGGTCCAACAGCCTGACCTAATGAAGCAGCTTCCTACATTAGTAAGGCACAGGATTTCCAGAGCATATGGCTTAGCTTCAAGGCAGGGCTGAATTGCAAAACAGCCTATAGATAATAAAATAGTTTCAGTGATGATACTCTGATATCAGATCACACACTTCTGAATATTCAAAAGTGGCCCATGTAAAAGGTCACCACAGTTAAATTTCAAGATAAGGCAATGGTTTATATCTTCATTTAGAAAACTTATACTTTGCTTTGTCATCATGAGATGCTGGCTCTTAAGTCACTTAGCAATGGGCTGCACAATACAGTAACACTGAACTATAGCACTGGGGCTGAAACCGTATGGTGTTCAGATGGCACCAGGATAATTACCATAGGGCAACTTTAGACATTCTTGGAGAAAACAGATTGTTGGGACTCATTTTAGTTCAGTTTCAGGACAGGGCAGGGTACTGAAGTAGCCTTACTTCTTTTGCTAACCTATTCCAGGAGAAAAATAAGAGGAGTGCTACTCTCTATACTTTCTTGTATCTCTCAGCTGCTTTTGATACCATTGATCATAATATCTTACTGGACCAACTAGTTTACAACAGTTCTGCTCTTATCCATAGGGCCAATTTCAGGAGTAATGCAGGGGATTCTACTTCAGACACATGGCTATTGAGCAGGCGGTTTCCACATGACTACATCTTATCCCCCTATGCTATCTTTACAAAGCCACAAGTGAGATCATTATGAGTTTGGGGCCAGATCACCCCAAGATTTCTGCTTCTTATTGCACTGAAACTGTGCAAGTGCTGGAGCAGTGTGTGGATGCTGTAGTGGGCAGAATAACGGGTGAATAAACAGGAGCTGAATCCCAACAAGAGCTCAGTACTGCAAAGAGTGCCTTTCCATATATATAGCAGCCTGAGGATGGCAGTCTGTTACAGGGCAGTTTCTCTGTCTCCCACTAGTGGGGTCAATCCACTGTGTGGAGACACAGGTAGTGCTTTCTCAGCTATGGCACCACAGTTCTGAAATGTACGCCCCTTGGAGGGCCCTAACATTGCTAATGTTGGTTTTATTTTGATGCAAAGCATAAACCTAGTTGTTTTTTTAAAACTCCTAGAGCATAACAAATTAATTTCAAAATGTTAGTACATGTGGTTTTAAATGTGCTTTAATTTGTGAAGATGTTTAATATGCTTTTATTCTGTTTAAATAATTGCATTGGTTTAAGATGGGGTTTAAACTGCATAAATCAATTTGGTTTGTATGTTGCCCTGAGACCTTGTGAAATAAATAATAATAATAAATTTTTCTCATCCCATTCCTAGTAGTTGCTGGTATATCCCTTTGACCATTGCTAACTAGGCAGTAGGTCTGATGAGGACCTCCACTGTGGGCTCCAGCAGCTGGAGTTCACTCAACCCATGAAGAGGACACATCTGCCCTTGTTTGTAGTTGATAGTTTCCTGGAGACAGGTCCCACACAGTCCTCTGAGACAAGGGACTGGGGCTTAGAAGATTTATTGTATTTAGCTCAGAGTGAAAGAAGTCTTTTCTTGCCATATGGGAAAGTAGAGAATCAAAAGAGACTTCTCTTTTTTAAACTGCTACTTTGTCTTCCCGAAGCTTGACTATGCCAAAAATTTATCGTAGCATTGGAAATGATCCTGAAGAGTGTGCTCAGCCACTAACAGCTCTGATCTCTCCACTCTTGGGAGGCAGCTGCAACTTCTCCAGCTCACACAGGGATCTCCAAGATGCTGTCCTATTCTAGGCTGCTGCCCCACATCTTGCAATGAGGTTGATGCAAACAATAAGATACTCTAGCCCATTCAAGTACAGGTGAGTCTCAATTTGCCTTCAGGTTGTATGCCTTAACTTGTGATGTAAATTGAGACTGAAGTAAATTGCAGGAGTTGGTTACATAGGGAATAACTGGAGAGATGAAGTAGCCACAGAACCCGCAATTTTGCTCAACCTACCATCAGTTTTAAAGAGGTCTGAAGCACAAAGCATCAGAGCACATATTTTCCAGAGAAATGTACACATGCTCTCCAGAAGATACTGGGGGGGGGCTGGCTGGAGTGAGGTGGCTTGTCGTTAGACCATAGCTCCTCTTCAAGAGGACCACATAGAACTGCATTGTTCTGCTGTAGCTTCCCCAGCAAGCTTCCCATGTGGAGAAAACACATGAGGAGAGAAAGAGGCAGCAAATCATCTGCTGGTTCTCCTGCAGCAGGTACAGAGGGCACAACAAGATGAGAGACAGTACATGTTTTGTACAGTAACCAACTGTACCAAAACAAAAAACAAAAAACAGTCCTTGCACAAAACATCCACTGATTTCTCTCTTCTCACTCAGTTCTCAATAAGACGGCACAAGGTTATTTGTTGACGATGCTGCAGGGTGATTAGCAATTATCCCTTTTGGCCACTTGCTCTCTCCCCATCAGGATTTCCTCACCTAAGCAATAACAGGAAACCATTCTCTCCAGCCACACTAATGCCATTTCCACACTACACTCTTATAGCGCAACTATTCCACTTTCAACATCCTATGGAATCCTAGGGTCTGCAGTTTAGGGAGGGGCCAGCTGGCCATTTAGTGCAGAAATGGCCTAAAAGTCCAAGATTGCAGGTTCTTCCCATCACCCCGAGCTTCACTCCATTTTCTAAGCAGGCAAATGAAGGAAACTTCTTTCTGACAATGCCAAGACCACAGTTGTTTCCTGGTCCTTCCACACTTTACCCCACTCCAAGCTAGAAAGGTAAAAGAAACCCAATCCAGTCAGTTCTTTCTTACATCAGAACTCCAACTCACTTCACCCTCCTCACTTCCTCCCCTCTCTCTCCTTGTTCAACTGCACAGACATGCTGGGAGAGCTATACACTGTGGGAGAGCCTTTGATTTATGTATTTCTGGAGAAATACTGTACGTTTGAAAGGCTATAAATAAGAGTAATGTAAACCGAGTCTCACCTGTACTTAGCATTTCCTATAGAATCACTGAATTTTAAGAGCTGGAAAGGGCCACCAAGTCCAATCCCCTGCCATGCCTGAATACACAATTAGAACACTTCTGAAAGATCCCCACTGGACCTCTGCTTAAAGACTTCTAAAAACGGAGGCTCCACCATACTCTGTGGCATGCTATTCTACCATCAAACAATTCTCACAGTAAAATATATATATATATATTCTAAATATTTAGGTGAAATCTGTTTTCTTGTAATTTGAATTCACTGGTTCGTGTTCTAGTTTCTGGGGCAGCAGAAAACAACCTTGTTCCATCTTCTACACAAGGTGTCTGTGTACATGTGTCTGTGTGTATATACAGCCAGCTGTTTGTATCCATAGGTTCTGCACCCTAGGATTCAACCAACCACGGCTTGAAAACATTTGAAAAAAAAAATCCAAAAAGCAATTTTGCTGCACACCAAGCACTAAGCTGCAGTAGCCTCCTGTCATTTCACAGATCCTCAGGCTCTTCCTGGCATGTGTTTGAATTGTTTATCATTTTATATAAGGGAACTATTTTACTATGCCATTGTATGTAATGGAACTTCAGCATCCAGGGGGAGGTCCTAGAACCAAACCCCAGTGGATACTAAGGGCCCTTTGTATGTGCTTTCAAGCTGCCTGTAAGTCTATGGTGACCTCATGAATGTCATAGGGGCTTTTTTAGGCACCAAATATTAAGATATGGTTCCTTTCAAAGATGGCTATCATGTCTTTCCCCAGTTTTTCTGTTCTCTAGGCTAAACATACCACTAAGCTGTTCTTCTCAAGACTTGGTTTCCAAGATTTTTCATCATCTCAGTTGCTCTTTGGATACGTTCCAGTAAAGAGTAACCACGATGATCTTCTTGGATTGTGTGGTTAGTCTGTCATTATGAGAGTCATCTCCCCACTTGCTCTTTATTCACTGGTTTTGGCTTTCACCAGACAAAAAGCAGTGAAGTAGCATGTGGAACAAGAGTGGGCAAAGTGTGAGTCAGGGCCACATGCAACCTTCAGCACCATTCTTGTGGTCCCCAGAGCAGCACTACATATGCCTCTATATATTTTTTTCAAATAAAAATTTTTCTGCCCCCAAATCTCCCAAATGTGCAATTTTGCCATTTGTTTGCCACAGTCTGTTTTAGACCCAGGAGATCCCTTTTGCTAAAACAGGGAGTGAATCAGAAGTGACTTCTAAGTGATTCTAAAAATTCATTTAATATATAGTCTTCAAACAGATGATATATCAGATACTAAACTGGTATGAGCAGATACTATACTGGATCTTACTGGTCCTTTTGTAGACTATTACAGGTTGTTGTTAGTGGGGGCGGGAACCACCTTTTAATTGTGTATAGTAATGTGTTTCTCAGTTTAGATAAATTGTTAGTTAAAATATTCTGTTCAGAATGATGTTGATAATGCTGTTTTTTCCTTGTTGTTTTAGTAGTTAAGATTAATTATACTGGAATCTGGAGGTCCTACAAATGTATGCATGTTTTTGTGTTTATTTTTATCACTATTATTTTTTATCTTTGTTTTTGGTATTGTGTTTTTATATATCTAATAACAAAAATAATAAAAAAAGAAAAGAAGTGACTTCCAAATCACCATCTATTGTGAAAAAAAGGCCTCCTTTGGGTCTAAAACAGCCAAGGGAAGGAGAAAAATGTGGTGAAAATGCCACACAAGCTCACTCAAGCATGTTGGAGTGGGGAGGGGGAATTTGATAGGGGAAATTGATTTATTTTACAGAGTGTATAGCCCTCTCAGGTCTTTTGGGGGGCCAATATCACCCTCTAACCTCTGACAGTTGCCCAATCATGCTTTACAAATTATTTTCCTCCCCTGTCGGAAAGCACATAATTTCAGGAGTTTCCCCATATCAAAGGGAGCCACTGACAGGTTATTGGTTCTCTTACAGCTGTGAGCAGTTTAAGTTTGAGTCCTTTGGCAGTTGTGCATTTTGTTGATGAGCACGAGCCAGCATCACTGATAATGCTTCAGTTATTTGGTTCCGTTACATACTTGGAAGCGGGCTCAAAAGAGAAAGAAGTACTCAGTAAGGGGCATTCCACAGCCATTACTGCTAGGCTCAAAGGAACATACACTAGACCAGGGCAAGACCTAGCAGTGGCTGCTTGCAGGCCAGAAAAGGGATGTCACTGAGCAAAGGAACTAGCTCTGCATGATGCAGATACAAAGGAAGTTTGGCCTTATATGTGCTTTTAGCTGCATTTGTTTTAATTTTTTTAAGCTGCCCTGACCTTCATTTCGGAGAAAAGCTGAAATACGAATGATTTAACAACAACAATAGTACATGTCTGAAACAAAACCAGAAAGACATGATTGTCCCACCCGACCCGGTTACAGTCATTTGTGTTTCACGAAGATGCTGTCTACATTACTGAGTTTTACGAGGGGCGGCATCTTCAGAAAAGGTTTTATGAAACTTCAGTTGGTTCAGAATACTATCACTAAGACACTACTAAAAACAAGAGAAAATGATCCTCTCTCTCTCTGTTCATTATAGAATTTCAATCAATACAATGCTAGTTCTTTAAAAACCTAAGCCATTTGGAACACGAGTTATCTGAAAGCCTACCTATTCCCATAAAACATCAACTGTTCTCCAACTATGTGTTAGAAGTCCATCTCTAGGTGTGCCTTCATCTTCTGATGTGCTTACCTGGTGTTCACCAGGGATAAGCAGAAATATGAAGGCCTAGGGAAAAAAGCAGGAAAAGTCCAAGACAAAACATTTTCCTTCTGGTTTCCCAGGGGAGAGGGGTAGTAAAAAGTGCTCCTTCTCCCCCTCCAGGCCTAGATAGCTCATAGAATCATAGAAATTCAGAGTTGGAAGAGACCACACAGGCCATCCAGTCCAACCCCCTGCCATGCAGGAACACCCTCAAATCAATCCCGACAGATGGCCATCAAGCCTCTGCTTAAAAACCTCCAAGGAAGGAGCCTCCACAACACTCCGAGGTAGCAGATTCCACTGCCGGACAGCCCTGACTGTCAGGAAGTTCTTCCTGAGGTTCAGGTGGAATCTCCTTTCCTGCAGCTTGAATCCATTGCTCCTTGTCCTGGTCTCTGGAGCGGCAGAAAACAAGTCCCCTCCTTCCTCTACGTGGCATCCCTTCAAATATTTAAACATGGCTATCATGTCCCCTCTTAACCTCCTCTTCTGCAGACTAAACATACCCAGCTCTCTAAGTCTATCCTCATAGGGCATGGCTTCCAGGCCTCTCACCATTTTGGTCGCCCTCCTCTGGACTTGCTCCAGCTTGTCAATATCCTTCTTGAATTGGGGTGCGCAGAACTGGACACAGTATTCAAGATGGGGTCTAACCAAAGCAGAGTAGAGTGGTACCAGTACCTCCCTCGATCTAGACACCATACTCCTATTGATGCAGCCGAGAATTGCATTGGCTTTCCTGGCTGCCGCATCACACTGCTGACTCATGTTCAGCTTGTGGTCTATGAAGACTCCTAGATCCCTTTCACACGTACTGCTATCCAGCCACGTGTCCCCTATCCTATATTTGTGGATTCCATTATTTCTGCCTAAGTGTAGGACCTTACATTTCTCTCTGTTGAATTTCATTTTGTTCACCCTGGCCCAGCTCTCCAATCTATCCAGGTCATTTTGAATTTTGATCCTGTCCTCTGGTGTATTAGCAACCCCTCCCAATTTGGTGTCATCTGCAAATTTGATGACACCAAATTGGGTGGGGTTGCTAATAAGCCAGAGGACAGGATCAAAATAAATCTCTATAAATAAGTGTTTTTCCTTAGCAAACTAACCTCTACTGAAGGGAGACAACCTACTAAAGAAGACAATTGTATGCCTAGCCATCAAATGGTTTCTGGTTTGTTTTGATTTCTGAATTGATTTCAATTAACTTTGATTTTTTTAAAAGTTTGGTGATATTTACTGAATTAACAACATGATACTACCTTTCTGTGGTGGTGGGATTGTATACTCCCCTGAGGCAAGAGGCTATTCTGACAGTAGTAGTACTGCTGGTAGGATCTCCCACATCAGATAAGACTTTTCCTGAAGAACCAGACCAAACGTGCCAACCAGGAGCAGGAGCAGTAGTGGTGGTGAGTAGGTTTGACACTGGTAAAAGATCTCTCAGAGACAATGGCAGTAGCAACATAGCTAATGCTTGTTAAGTGCTACATAGAAGGAAGCATGATATGTCTTTTACCACAAGTACCTTATGATGAGGCAATCCAAAATTAAACAAGAGACAGTGCCAGTACATGAGACTCTCAGGTTGGAAGGGAATTATTGAGCTACTGAGGAAAAGCACAGGATGAATAGCACTGTGGCTAATAACAAAACTGCAAAAGAGTGTCCAGTGCTCAGAGATGAAAGGAAAGTCCAAAACTGCACAACACATTATAAGAACATGGGATGTGAGAAACATCAATCAGGGAAAGCTAAACATTGTAAAACAAGGAACAGAACATATTAACATTGCCGTACTTCAGGTGAGTGAGCTAAAATGGACAGGAATAAGACATTTTCAGTCATAACTACACAGTGTTTTACTCAAGAAATGAAAATCTAAGGAGAAATGGGGTGGCCTTAATAGAGAGGAGAGATGTAGCAAAAACAGTCAAGGGCTATCATGCAAAGTCTGACAGAATAGTACCAATAAGATTTCAGAGAAGCCCCAACAATATAACCATAATCCAAATTTGTGCTTCGACTACAGAAGTAAAAAAGGAAGAAACTAAAAGATTCTGTGCTAAAGTCCAGGAGGAAACTAATCACATGCCCGAACAGGACATGTTGGCAATCACAGGCAACTGAAACACAAAGACAGAAAACAGCAGAATCAAACACTGTAGGAGAATTTGGCCTGGGAACACATTCATGACAAGCACATTCTTCAGGCAACCAAAGAGGCAACTGTATACATAGATGTCACTTGATGGCAAATAGAGAAATCAGATAGACTACATAACTGGAAGCAGAAGATGAAGAAACACTATTCTCTCTGTAAAAATCAGACCAGGTGCAGATTGTTGCACAAACCATGAATTACTAATAGCAAAAATAAGAGTAAAGCTAAAGAAGAACACTCAGTCAACCTTTGCGCCAAAATACAACCTGAAGACCATGCTGGTAGAATTTAAAGATACTATAAAAAACAGATTTGCACAGTTAAGTCTAACTTGACAAGAAGCCAGAAGAAGACTTAACTGAATCCAGGGACATTGTGAGGAAAGCCTCACTGGATAACAGATGAAATTCATCAAGCAGTTAAAGTCAGACAAGAGGTAAAAGGTAGCAGAAATAGGGTCAGAACCCTGAATGCAACAACACCTTGTGTGCAGGGACAAGAAGAACTACTCTAAAAATCAATGCAGATTAATAGAAGATGACAACAATAAAAGGAAGAGCAAGACACCTCTTCCACAAGATCTAAGAAACGGAAGGGAAATTTAAGAGTGGGGATGCCAAACAGCCAGCAGAGGAACACACTCCATGATCAAGAAGAAATAAGACAATGGAAACAATACACCAAAGAATGATATAAAAGAGATGAAAGGATGACAGATTCATTCAAGGAAGAACCATTTGAAGATGAACTTCCACATTTAGAAAGTGAAGTGGAAGCTCCACTCAGAGCCCTTGGGAGATATAAATCACCAGGAACAAATGGTATACCAATAGAGCTGTTTCACGCAACAGAGACAGATTCCACTCAGATTCTAACTAAAATCTGTCATAAATATCAAAAACAAAAGAATGGCCCACAGATTGGAAATGCTCAATATATGTTCCAATTTTCAAGAAAGAGGACAGCAGAGATTGCAGTAACTACAAGATCACTGTATTAACTTCCCATGCAAGCAAAGTCATGCTCAAAATTCTAAAACAAAAAATTTACCACTCCTGGAGTGGAAAAATGCCAGATGGGTTCAGAAGATGAGGGAGTGCAAACATAAGTTGGATAACGGAGCAGACCAAAGAATTTCAGAAGAAAACAAGCCTATGCTTTATAGATTACAGCAAAGCCTTTGATTGTGTAGATTGTGAAAAACTGTGAATCGCCCTTAAAGTAATGATGTGTACCACAACATTTGATTATCCTAATGCATAACCTGTACTCAGGACAAGAGACCATCCTTAGGACAGAACATGGAGAAACAGAATGGTTTCCAATTCACAAAGGGTTCAGGTAAGGCTGCATTTTATCCCCTTATTTGTTCAACTTGTATGCTGAATGCATCATGTGCAAAGCTGCATTAGACTCAGAGAAAGGAGGTGTGAAAACTGGAGGAACCAATATCAACAATTTCAGATATTCAGATGACACCATACTACTAGCAGAAAAGAACAAAGACTTGAAATGATGACCAAAGGTCAATAAAGAAAGTCCAAAGGTAGATTTACAGTTGAATATTAAGAAAACAAAAATAATGACCAGAGATGATTTATATAACTTTAAAGTAGACAATGAAGACATTGAGATAGCCAAAGATTTCCTATATCTTAGTTCAGTCATTAATTAAAATTGACACTGCTGTTAAGAAATTACAAGACTGGGATTGGAAGGCAGCCATGAAAGAAACAAGTGTATATAGACAAATACCAAAGTCAGGATTTCCCATGCCATTGTATTTCTAATTTCTATGTATGGTTTTGAAAGTTGGACTATGTAAAAGGCTGATAGGAAGAACATCAGCTCATCTGAAATGTGGTGCTGGAGCAGAGTCCTGCAGACGTCTTGGACTCCAAAAAAAACTAATTAGTGAGTCCTAGAACAAATCAAGTCTGAAATCTCCCTAGAAATTCAGTTGCATAACTGAAACTGTCACATTTGGGGCATATCATGAGAAGACAATAATGCTTGGCAAGGTAGGAGGCAGGAAAAGAGGAAGACTGTATTACAGGTGAGTAGATTCAATCGAACAAGCCACAGCCCTGAATTTGCAAGACCTGAATAGGGCTGTTGATGAAAGAGTGACTGGGGGTCTCACACTTGTAGGGTCACCATACTGAAATTGTCTTGACAGCAGTTAACAACAACAACAAAGTCTTGCAGTTAACAACAGTAATTAACAACAAAAAAGCTATTCTTGTCGTTACATGTTACCAAAATGAGATACCACAATGATGTGACATGATATCAATACGAGATATCACAAAAAACATCATACAGAAATGCAGAGAGTCACTGTAAGAAAACAGAGTATAAAAAAACCAATATAGTTGTATGAGAAGTAAGAGGAAGCTGACTGGAGATCTTTGCAAGAAAATTTCTAGATGCCCTGCCAACTACTAGTAGCACTTGATGAGTCTCTGAGGACCTGAGCACTATAATCTCAAACCTACGAGGGAAACCCCCTCAAGATTGCTAGACTGTGTTAACACCATTCCCACTTTACAAACATTCAGGTAGAGTGGAAATCATCTTCAACACTAAAGAAATTACGAAAGAGGAGTTTTTCATATTCATAGCCTGATTGACACCAAGGTCAATTAACAGGTAACGCTTTTCTAGAAAACATATGAAAACTGCAAGCTTTCGAGCACAGTGCAGGAAGATAAAAGTAACTGAAATTCAAAAGCAAGCCTTTTCTGCTTCTCCATATTTACTGAAACTGATTCCTGCACTGGCAGAGGGCTGGATTAGATGACCCTTGGATTACTTTCCAACATTACATTTCTGTGATCTCTGCAACCACAGGTAAAGGATATATTCCACTCCCAACATAGATTACACTCCCAGTATCATGTACAAACTGGGCCAGATGTGTGCAACTTTGACTCTAAGAACACTCTCAAATGTCTCACAGAGGGCCACTCAAATTTCAACTACAACACAGGCTGGAGAAAACAGTGCCTTACAGCACAATGAGGCTATGCAAGCGTCTGAAGAATCAAAGTGCTCCTCTGGACAACTATCTCCAGATGGAATGGTGGTTTAAGAAAATCAATCTCTTTGTGGCCATCACACGTAAAAGCAGTGGCTTGAACATATAATACAATCTTTCAGTCTTCTAGAATGAATCAAAATCATTCTCACTCATCCTTCTGGTACACATCTGCAATGCAAAGACTAAGCCCGTCATTACGTAACAACCTGTGAAAGAAAGCTATTAGCCCTTATGTTACTTACTATATTAGAGACTGCTCTTTGGAAAACACTCCAGATGAGACAGAATCAAACTTATCATATATCACCACAAAATATGAAAGATCACCAAACAAAATGTTTCAACATTTTTGTTAAAAGATAAAACAGGCCGGCAAATAAAAAGCAAACAGACAAGATTATTAAAGCAGTAACTTTCTGAGAAAACAAGACTGATGGGACAACAAATCAGCTGGAAAACAGTTAGTGTTTTGGATCAAAACTCACAGAATGACTCCTTCTCAGCTAAAATGGCCAATAGCTAAGGAAAAGTTACTTTTCCAAACTTGCATCCTGTCACACTCAGTATTAGAAAGGACCCTACTGAAAGATGGAACATGGAGAGAACATTCCCTAGATCTCAGAAGCTGGAAAGGAAGACATTCCTGGCATAAAGTACGCTATTCCCTTTCAAAGCACCTTGAATATCACAGCATTCCAGGCAAGTATAAAACAGCAAACTCAACATATGGAGTGTGAGTAGGGCTGAATACACTTTGGGAGAACTCTGTGCTTACCGTGACTATGACATTCTAAAGAGTTCCAACAAAACTGAATGCTGAAATTCCTTAAAACAACCTGTTCGGACATAAATGAAATTTCTGCCCTTTATTCTTACTTATGAACAACTTGCAGTAACAAAGAGAATGAAATCTTAATTAGGATCCACAGAAAAGCAGTTGACAGAGTTGTGTGGGTCATGGTTTTTTGAAGCAACATCTAAGGAATAAGCCCATTTTCGCTCCTGATTTGTAAGCAGCAAATTCATTTTAGCCAAACATTAACAGCTAAACAAATCAGCAATGATTAGACAGGATTGAGTACATAATTTCAAAAAACAAAACACAAGTTCTGTAAAAGCATTTATTAAGCCAATTAACATTATTTCAATGTGATGCAACACAGCGTTTCATGTTTTCTAATTTATCAGCAAACTGTGTAGATTATTGTTTTTTAGGATGGTATTAATAAAAATGTGGGAGACTAGCAGTCTATGGTTCATTAGCAACACAGCAACAATTTAAGCAGCTCTCCCCCAATCCTAGAAAGGGAGGAGGAATAAAAACCAGCTATCGGCACACTATACAAGACTATCGGTGTAAATACTGACCAGATGTGTTGAGCTACAACCATCATCTCACAGTTGTAAGAAGGAGATGGAAGTTTAGAACATCTGAACACCACCAAGTTGAGCAAGATGCTATACAACTTCTGAAAGCATTCTCTCTCCCTGTAAGTATTATTGTGGTTTACAAGATCATCCTTTGATTATTTTGGTGTAGCAATGTTGACTGAATTCAGTTGGTGGCAGCAACAATGAACACACTTGTGTGCTGTAGTGTTGGACTATGACCTTGGAAACCGGATCTTGATTCCCCAGTTTGGGCACAACACACACTCTCTGCCTTAGAATCCCCATAAGTCAGAAACAATTTGAAAGCACACAACGGCAGGTGTTGGTGACATATTCAAACTACAATCTGTGATTGAGGCAACAACTCTGAATACGAAACCATAATTTGAAGTGGATTTGCAAACCACAGTTTTTGTTGTTTATGAGTTCATGCAATATCTGAATTGACACACTGAAGTTATGATGTCTGCTTCACCTCCAGAGGCCTATGGGCTATAAAAATAAGTGTCCTGAACAAACTGAAAAACAGAAGTCAAGCTTATTGAATGCATGATTTCTCTCTTTGTTTGAAAGATCAAATCATAAGCCTGGGTTCTAAACTACAGAAAGTATAAAATGAGAAGTACTGAAAATCTGGCAGCTCTGAAGACACAGAGGGCAAAATGTTCAGAAATGGGAGGGACTAAGAAAAACAGAAGTTTAAGGAGAAAAATTAAACATATATAGTATTTTCAAAAGCATTCATGTTAGCCACAATTCCTGGGACACTCTGGACAGTGAAGTTACCACACAAAAGTTGGGTACTATGTGCTTTACTTGGGGAAAGGGAACAGCAACATCAGCCATGCCCCTATTTTTAGATGCATAAAGGATTCCTACTACTGGCAAACATGATTGTTGTTGCTCTGTACCTTCAAGTCATTTCGGACTTATGGTGACCCTAAGGCCTCCATACCACAGAATCATAGAATCATAGAGTTGGAAGAGACCCCAGGGGCCATCCAGTCCAACCCCCTGCTATGCAAGAACACCCATCAAAGCATTCCCAGCAGATGGCCATCCAGCCTCTGCTTAAAAACCTCCAAAGAAGGAGACTCCGCCACACTCCCATATTCTACTGCCAGAAAGCTCTAACCAACAGGAAGTTCTTCCTGAGGTTCAGGTGGAATCTCTTTTCCTGCAGTTTGAATCCATTGCTCCTTGTCCTAGTCTCAGCAGCAAGCCCACTCCCTCCTCAACATGACATCCCTTCAAATATTTAAACATGGCTATCATGTCCCCTCTTAAACTTCTCTTCTGCAAACTAAACATCCCCACTCCCTAAGCCATTCCTCATAGGGCATGGCTTCCAGACCCTTCACTATTTTGGTCGCCCTCCTCTGGACACATTCCAACTTGTTGATATCCTTCTTGAACTGAGGTGCCTAGAACTGGACACAGTATTCCAGTTGATGTCTAACCAAAGCAGAATAGAGTGGCATCATTACCTCCCTTGATCTAGACACTATGCTCCTATTGATGCAACCAAGACTCTCATTGGCTTTCTTGGCTGCTGTATCACACCGCTGACTCATGTTCAGCTTGTGATCTACTAAGACTCCTAGATCCCTTTCACACATACTGCTATCCAGCCACGCGTCCCCCATCCTAGATTTATGCATTCCATTTTTTCTGCTTAAGTGCAGGACCTTACATTTCTCTCTGTGGAAATTCATTTTGTTAGCTTCGACCCAGCTCTCCAAAGTGTCAAGGTCATTTGAAATTTTATCCTGTCCTCTGGGGTATTAGCAATCCCTCCCAATTTGGGATCCACATGGGATTTTCTGGGAGCTGAGAGTGTGTGATGTGCCCAAGGTCAACTGGTGATTTTCCACAGCTGAGTGGGGAACCAAACCCTGGTCTCTGGGGTCACAGTCCAATGCTCAAACCACTACACAAAGCTGGCTCTGTTTACCATATAAAAAAACTCCCGGATTGCCTATACACAGCCTATGCACAGAGCTAAGGTTGCTATTAAAGTATGTGCTAAGATTCTTATGATGTGTGATAATCTTTTTTTCCCCTCTGTGTGTATCCTTTTAAAAAGGAATCAAACAAGATGTTTTAAGAAGTGGTGCATCTTATTGCCTGTCCCAATGCAAAAATAATGTTCTCTAGTACATGAGAATACAGTACTTCTTACTAATTAATACCATTTGGATGTGTTCTTCAGAACATAGTTTCAGTTATGGAATTGCTTTGACTTAACACAAACATCTTCTAGAGGCATTTCAGGACATTGCAATTTGAGCCAACTTTGAACTGATAATATTAAGAAAGAAAGGGCCTTTTTCTGCTCACTTGTTAATATTTTAGTCAAAATGTCAAACTGACAAACCCTGAAAACAGGCAAGAATATGTCACTCCCAGTCTTGGTGCTCTCCGTTTGTAATGACAGCATGGCTGTCCTTGTCTGATACAACTGTGTGCCGGCTGGGTAAGTCGTAGACCTTCCCATATGAGGCTGTGCCAGTCTGTTCAGAGCAGCATTGTTTTTATTGCACATTCACAGCCAGGAGATAAACATTACTAAGAGCCAGGCACCGTCTGCCTATGAGATCTGTTACACTGGGTGCCTATAATTCAACATATAAGAATGACTTCTAAAACTTGCTAAAAGGCAAGGGGGAAAAATGCAAGACAAACATTAACTGACAATCGCCATTTCTGCACGAGACTGTTATAGCGCTATGATTCCACTTTCAACATCCAATGGAATCCTGGGGTTTGCAGTTCCGGGAGGGCCGCCCGGCCCCTCCTGAAACTGCAAACCCCAGGATTCCATTGGATGTTGAAAGTGGAATCATAGCGCTATAACAGTCTCGTGCGGAAATGGCCAATGTTAGCAAGCATCACAGCCATTTGTATGAGGTTTTAAGAAGGAATTGGCACCAGCTGAAGTGAGAGGAGATCCTATTGCCTTCTTGTTCACTTTAGGGCAGAGGGAGGAAGTGCAGTCTGCACGTTGCCTCTGAACCCCTCTGCGACTCCTGAAACCTACTGGCAGTCCCCTCAAGTCCACAGAGCCTCTCAAAAAGGAAGTGATTTTCTCCACATAAACCAACAAATTTTAAGTGCAGAAACAGCAGATTGCCTCTCCCAGAAGCCAAATGTACCATTTCTTCCAGCTGAAAACCAGCCAAAAACGGTGACTGCAAGTGACATGATGTTATTTCTGGTGTGCTGCTGCAAGACGCTGGTGTGACCCAGAGCAGCACAGAGGCATATACTTCCCTGCCACCACCACAGTTGCCCACACTGTCTTAAGGGTCTGGATTGTCTGTTCACCTTCTTTCCGTGCTGTCAAGGGACTTTATGACTTTACTTTTTAACCTTAGGACTCACAGTGCAGGAGCCCAGAAGACATTTGCTAAGAAGTCTATGCAAGCAAGAAAGCAAGGAGAGCCAAGTGTGGTGTAGTGGTTTGAGCACTGGACTATAACTCTGAAGACCAGGGTTTAAATCCCCGCTTAGCCATGGAAACCCACTGGGTGACCTTGGGTAAGTCACACACTCTCAGACTCAGACGAAGACAAAGGCAAATCTCTTCTGCATAAATCATACCAAAAAAAACCCACCTCATGACAGATTCATCTTAGGTCACCATAAGAAACAACCTGAAGGCACGCAACAGCAACAAGAATGAAAGCAAGATGGTCCGATTTCTTGCAGAAGGCAGACCCTCACTCACAATATATATACTGTCTAAGATGGCTGTGATCCATATGTTGGACCTCATGGACTTCCAATATTCTTTTTTTTTTTTTTAAACACTGCTCCAAAATGCCCTCTGGGAATGTAGAGGGGAATTCTGTGATATTTCCCCAGGATCATTCTAGTCACAGGATAAGCATTTTTCCCTAAAGGAAGTGACAGTGAAATCAACTTGGTGGATTAGAAAAGATACCCTTCCTAAATCTAAAATGACCCAGAGAGCATAAAAAAAATGGTGAAATTCTCTTCCATTCCTCCTACAGAGGGGCACTGGGGGCAATTTTTTACATTTTGTTTGTTTATTGCAAGAGGTATCTGACAGAAGTGCAGTCCTCTCAGGTCTCCTAGGAAGTCAACAAGACCACCCTCAGATGTCAATAGTTGTACAGCCTTGATCTAAAGTAAGGGTGAAGAACTTCAGTCTTGCACGGCCTACTTTCTTTTCTAATCCTAAGACCCACTATGTACAGCCAGGCTGAAAAGAGTTACACTTAGAATTGAAGGATGTTCCTGATACATGTGTACACCTCAGTTATAAGGCCTCAGTTAATAAAGAAGCTACTTTTAAAAAAAATCTGTTGACATCCTCCCATATCCCCTTTTCATCCTCATTCTGTGTCCAGCTGGAAGTTTACTACTAGCATCAGCTCTGGGACGATAGCAAACAAAGGCTGGAGACACACACTTTCTGTGTTGCATTGCAGCAGCATATCTGCAGTAAACAATGAAATAAAGCTGGAAAAGAGTATGATTCCACTCTAGCCAGTCCTACCATAGCTGTGTGTGCCTGCCTACAAAGAGGCAAAGTAAACATCAGATGCCACCTGAATTTATTACTGGATGTGCATCAACAGCAAAATAGAGATAAAAGAGGAAAGCAGAGAACCTCACCAGCTTCTCCCAACATGTTAGAAAAGCACAGATATATAAGTGTGGGCCCCCTTCAACATCACACAGAGATTTACCAGTAGATCTCAAGGTACCTTGAGACTTAATGCAAACAGGAGGAAGCAGGCAAAACAGTACAGTGCCTAGTGTTCCCATTTCCTACCAAACTGGAAATGTTGTAATTGTGCTTCAGATTCCCAACCCAGAAACACTGTCTATTCGCAGAAAACTAGTACACTAGATAGAAGGCTGGAACAGAATTTTTGTCCCTAGCATGATAGCATTTAAGGAATGTTTTTGAATGGAGAAGAATTCAGCTAAGTAGTATAAAGTGATACAGTCCAGACACAGAATTACCACTTAAGTGAAAACAGGCTTCAGGCACAGACCAGGCTGAAATCCCCAGTAGGTCTCAGTGCTCACTGGCATCACCCTTGGGTTGGCTGCGATTTCCCCGTACTGTCTACCTTACAGGCTTACTTATGAGATTAAAATGGTACACCATCCTTGTTTTTTTGAAGAAAGAGTGAGATAAAATAAAATAAATCATAAAGGTAATCTTCTGTAACCTCAGGCTAAGCCAAGAATAAAAGAGGCAATATTGTACAAACTTAAGAAAAATGTCTAATATTAAGAAAAGGAGCTGCAGATGATGTATAGAAATTCAAACTGAAATTCAACTCAGTGCTGATATTGTAACCATTTTCACTTATTCATCCCAAAAGGCAGAAGCTAATGCAAGACTTAACATGTATAAAGCTAAACATGAAGTCAAATTCAGTCATGTTATACCGTATTTGCCAGCATACAAGAAGCACCAGTATATAAGACGCACCCCATTTACATGCCAGCAAATACTATTTGCGGATGTATAAGATACACTGGCATAGAAGATGCATTCCATTTTCAAACAGTATTTTTCAGGGAAAAAAGTTAATCTTATACACCAGCAAATAGGGTACTTTTTAAAAATGGCCTAAGTCCAAATTAGATCCACAATCAGCAATACTATAAAATATCTCAAGATGAAAACAAAAGTTCACTTTTCACAAATAAATTAGATTTGAAATCCTGCTTGTGCCACCCCACATTTCTCTCAGGTGCACTTCTGATCCACAAGAGACTGGCAGCAAAGTGTTGCTCTAAAGGGCAAACAGAAGATATGTTAACCAACCAGCTAATATCCAAAGAGATAAGATATACTAACGCAGCAGCATAATATGTGGCTTGTTCTAAAGCAGCGCAATGTTGCCAAACATTTTGCTTAAGGAGCTAGTGTTGTTAACACAGACGAAATAGCTTGAGGCACAAGTCGTACAAACAGACAGCCTGAACAGGAAGAAACAGACGTCTCATTCACAGCACTAGCCATTTTATGGAACAGCAGCATGCCAAATGCATTTGGGGAGGAAAACCAGATACGCTAGATGTAAAGTAACAGTGTCTTCTCCGTGTATACACAGGCAGCAGAATAAGGCTGTACCAATGAAGACTGCAGGTTGTGGACCATGTTTTTTAATACCATCCTGTATTTTTAGAAAAACTGTTTGCTTGTTTCACTTTGAAACTGCTTACTAGGCAGTGCACAGTCTGTTAAAAATGTAAAATATAAATATAAATGCAAGATATAACAGCAAATGACGACTGCAAGAAAGAAGCTAGCATAGCAAGGAAAAAAGAGACTAAGCAAAGCTTTTTCCCATTTTGCTTATTTTCCCTTTTGGCGTAGTTTTGAATACAAGAAAACAGATACGCTGCACATGCATCATCTATCCTTTAAAGTACTTCAAGACACTTTTGGCCCTACAGATTAAAATCTGGAACGTCCATCTAGAAAAGAAAAGTAAAGCTGTGGATTTTTCACATACTGATGACATCAAACTCTGATCCATTGGATGAGTTCTCCCAATGCCTTCACACATAAGTTAAAGAGCTCTGGGGAGAAGATGGAATCCTATGGCATCCATATCTCATAAGACATGGGATAACATAAATCACCGAACAATATCTTCTGAAAATGGCCACCTTAAACTCACTGTGGTATTGTGCCATCTAAGTCTGGGCCAGAAAAAACTAAGTTCAGTTGGCATAACGAAGTCACTGAGAAGTCAAGGCACACCATCCTGTCCCTGGCATCCACTAGGGCACCAATCCTGTTTCCACTGTGAATCTAGGGCAGAATCCAGACTGAAATAAATCTGTATAATCTGTTTCTTTCAAAACCAACTACTGCTGAGGCTACCACTCTCTGCAACACCTCCTTCAAAAGGGGCAATTTAGAAACCAGAGTCCAGGTTCTAACATCTCAAGTTGACTTCTTTAGTAAAAGATTATATCCTCTTTCAAAGTTGTATTTGCTTCCTCCAAAGTCACAATCTTTAAACCTGATTGGAATGCTTTTAGTAGTTATAACATGCAAGGTTTCAGAGAACATATGGTAAGTCTTAAATCTCCAGTTAGTTCATCCACATCCTCTTTTTGAACAAACAGAACAGTACCCATCACTACTATACTGCCTGACTCAGTTATTTAACTCACCACAAACAATACTTTTACCTACAATATATTGCAAATCAAAAGCCCAACCACCAAAGCCACTGCATTATGTGTGGATGCCATACTGGCAGAACAATGAAATTTCTTCACTTCCATCACAACCACATAAAATTACCAAAGATGGGCCTTCATCCATCCTGTATCACACTCAGTGTATGCTTTCTGACCTCTGCATTTTCGACTTCTTGGAGTACAAAAGCAACTGATGTATCCCTAGGAGTGATCATATCTAGGATCTATTCCAAGCACAGAACTAAGCTTCAAATGGACGACCCACTAAACCCACATGATAATTTCCCAAAGCCTTCAGAAAACCAAGTCCTGTTTTGTTGCTGTCTCTCTATTATACCTGTAATGCTTTAAAATGTCATAATTTCAGTCATGCAGATAGTCCCTCCAACAATGTAGAATTGTACTGATAACTGCTATACTGAATTCATCAACTGACAGCCAACATTTTGACAATGAACTATTCCATATTTAGTTCAGAAGACAAACATGCAGACTGCTGTGGAGTCATACACTAAACTTTTCCAGCTCTGTAGAATCTGCCAGAGTTTTGGCTCTGCTATATTAGCCTTCGAAAATCCAGAGCCAACTCCAAGTCACAATGACCTGACAAAGTGGTGCTTTCTGCAAGATGTCTCCATTACTGCTATTAGAAATTACCTCTAAATTCCTTTTAGAGCCTTTTTGGCTAAAGGGTGGGGTATAAATACTATAAATAGATTAGTAAAAATACTATTTCACAAAGCATTTTTCAATATTTGTTTACTATGCTTATATCCTTTTATGTAAAATCACTCATAGAAAAGTGCTTTCAGTACCTGCCACACAACCACAAAACATTCATCCCTTAAAATAGGGGTGGGAATCATGCGGCCTTTCAGATGATGTTTGGCTATACCAGAGGAGGAATGCTGGGAATTGCAGTTCAACAACATGAGGGGCAGGATTCCCATTCCTGCTTTAGAAACTCATCAAACCCACTAAGACATCTTTTGAAAACCATCACATTTTTTTTTATCTATTGCTTTTTATTCTTGGATAAGCAACATATTTATACACACAAATCATCTGCCTATTACCAATAAGGAAGCTAAGATTCATTAAAACTCCACCACCCATCACAACTATGATGAATCACTCCTTTATCCTTAAGGGGATACGTTGCATTATTACCTCAATAAACCTATCAAGGATGTGATGAATATTCCATTTTCCAGATAAACAGGTGAAGCTCATAATAACTGAGTGAAAATTTGAACCCAGATCTTTCTGAACGAAATACTGGACCACATCAGTTCAGAACTTCATTAATATCCATTTGTTACATTTTACACATGTAAGAGTTCTCTCGGTTTTAATTATAAGAAGTCCTGTTTCCCGTTTCACTGTTTGAATATTATTTGTCATTTCTGAGTTCAGATCATTCACTGTGCCCTATTTTCCCAACCAATGTCCTAGATTCAACTGGACCGCTGTCTCTGATATGGCCTCAGGCTAGCAGAGAGGTAGCATGAATATCAAAGGAAGGAAACAATTTCATTAGAAACTCCTATGTAGACAGTAGATGGGAAGAACAACATAAAACTTCTCTCTTGTCTTCTTCCCCAGGCAGACAAAAGCTCAGAAAACTAAGAAAACATTTACATGGAAGCTGTAAAGATGTTAGTTTTATTACTACTCCTCTACCCAAAAATGGCACAAAGAAAACCTAGGTGCGCACTATAAGCAGGACATGACAAAGATCTACCTTTTCAATGCAAATGGAGCAATGTGTAACAAAGATAAAGGCAGTAAAACAAGTCTAGCCAACTCTCTCAAGCAGTTCAAATGTAACTTCAGAATACAATTCATTTGAATCTCTCTATATATTACATTTTTGTCATAGTTCTCCATCCCGGCTATTTTATGCTCACAACAAACCTAAAGATAAATTAGGTTGAGGGAACACCGTGGTCATTCTGTCAATTTCCAAGTCCAAGGTAGTTTGAAATGAAATCCACCTGCCCTTTGGTTGATGCTGCTTCACCATCTTTCTTCTAGGATAGTCACATTTGCAGTCACAAAAGGTTGAGAGGTCAATAAGGTCTCTTGGAGTGCAATTATAGCTACTAAGAGTTCAAAGCTGCAATAGGTTTTTTCTTACCCAATCAAGCTGCCTTGCCATAAGTAGCAACATGGCAAGCCCAAGTTCATAGCATGGACACTCCCTAACCCCAAGCAGTGATACAACACAAATAACCTTGGGCAGGTTAATATCTTACCTTAGTAATGCCAACAATATGTTTCTATACTAAGTATGAGGAGCAGTGAAACCAGACAAATGACTGACTACCTCATCCTGTGAGAAGGAAGGAAACATCAAGGGAACCAGGAAGTTCCCTAAGAATTTACTATTTATTATATAGCTATAGGCTACATGAGTTTTCAGCCAGTGATCTTGAAACCAACACTTCAACTTCTATCTGAATTTTAATATATATTCACCAGAGACTGATTCAGCTTCTCCATGTAGGAATAACAATTTGCTTTAATGTTAACTGAAACCAGACATAGGCCATTTCTGCGCTAGACTATTATAGTGCTATTATTCCACTTTCAACATCCTATGGAATCCTGGGTTTTGCAAATCCCAGGATTCCATAGGATGTTGAAAGTGGAATAACAGCACTATAACAGTCTAGTGTAGAAATGGCCATAGTCCCTCATAATCCATTAGTTCCCTATTTAGATGTGATTCCTCTTCAGAAACTCTTGGGTATAGTGGAAAGACTTCACAACAGCCAAGATGAGTAGGCAAATATGGATGCCGGAAGAGGGAGAGAAAGAAAGGCAACAATTGCTAGATTTCAGCTAAAGGTCCAAAGGCAGGACAACTCACCACAGTGGAAGAGAGAGCTCATCCTAAGCAAAATGATGCTTGCCGGTTTGGCAAGCAAAGTTAGTAGAAGAGGATCTTCCCCAAAGGAGCAATATTCCTCTACATATGGAAGCCACACAAAAATAAGGGTCCCCTCAACACAACATCATTCTTTGGCTACCCAGGTCCTCATAAAAACATGGAAGGGGATAATCTACTTCTAACTGCTTTTTTCCAGGCCTTTAAATGTCTACTCTGAAGTCCAAGATTATACAGAATAGTATAAAATCAGAATGGACAATGATTACTGTTTGTGTACAACTCAAGCGGTTGGCTTTTCAAGGGGCATGCATATGGGTACACCACTAACACCAGGAAAAGACCAAGTCTGGTTAGGAGCAGTAAAAACCACATCAGGCTACTATTTATTCAACCCCTTCACTCTTCTTTGCTTTAGGCCACCTCAGGAATTTTTCTCCCAAGCTTGGAAAGAGATGGCTGGTAAGAATGAGGAATCTTACATTTCTCCATGCCTCCATTCGTTTATTGCTTTAAACACATATAACTCAACACTCTTTGCATGGACTGGTTTGCCCAAAGCTCTTATTTGCTCCCATAGCAACACTTAGGTTGTGACAGCAGCACATACAGCATAGCTATAGTCACCTAACAGTGAACTGTGGTGAAAGGCAAGCAGACTGACACAAGCAGACACAAAAAAATAGAAGATACCATGGAAGTACTCTGTTCTCCAAAGTCTGTGCTATGAGGTTTTAGTTAACAACTATTGCTTTGTGATGATCATTTAGAATGTCAGAAGCAAATTCCAGTATTAACCTGCCGCCCCCGAAGCTGAAAACCCCAGGATTCCATAGGATGTTGCAAGTGGAATAATAGCGCTATAATAGTCCAGTGCAGAAATAAACCTAGTGTACGGCCTATGGATCAAGCTCTGTTCTATTCCAGTTATGTTTTGCAAGTTTTAGAAAGCACCGTTTATAGCAGATCTGCCTTTCAATATCAGCTCTTTCCATACTTCTCTATCTAAAGAAAGCCTTCCTGCCCTACCTCCGTATCTACAAGTCTGCAACTACTCCAGGGCAAAAACTGCCTTCTTGGATTTTTCTTTTTTTCTTTCCCCTTTAAATCACCAAACCTTTAAATGGTAATCCTGATGCTGCACATGTTGTAAAACAGATCTAAAATATGGCCGGAAAGTTTTCAAACTGAAGTAAATCAGTAGCAGACATCAGATTCTGAAGTCATGACCCTGGCAAATACGATATCCACTTGTAACACCCAGCGCTTGGCAAAATTATTTTTCTTAGACTACAGCTCCCATAATCCCCTGGGTCTCAAGGCCAAGCTCTGGTTGTATCAACATCTGTGTTATGTTTCAGCATTGGTCTGAATGGCACAGGTGACAGAACTGAATCAAGCTGAGTACAAGCTATTCCAAGCAAGTAAGTGAGCAGACCGCACTCTGCACAAGAAACCAAACACACTTATCAGGAAAGAGAAGCCTCCTCTCCTATGCTTATCACAGAAATCTACTCCTCTTAGTTCTTCCTCTGCCACTCTCTAGTAACCTGATTCAGATATTTACTTGTGCACAAGGAAGAACTGTTAGAAATTCAGGTGAGTAGGAAACAAAAAGAGTTGCATTCTGAAGGGCAGCATGATTCCCACCCTTAGCCTACAAGGAAATGAAGCTCAGTCCGAGAAAGAACACACCAGCTCCTAGACTTTCAAAACATGAATATGGGGTAAGTAGTCATCTTGCAAAGCATTGCCTCCACATTCTGTAAACTGAATGTCTGGTCAGTAGTTGCACTGATTTTGTATTCGGCTGTTGTAAAATGTGCTTTCCCCCCCATAATTAAATCTAGTTTTAAAAAAGTCTTGCCTAAATATATAAATCCATTGTTTATAAGGCCACCACAGATGTTTCCAATTTCTAGAGTCATCACATCGCTATAATTTATTTTATTTATTTCTGAAACACTGACCTAAAGCAAATCATTTACATGTTATACAGGGGAAAAGAGGTGACAATAGACTGTCTAGACGTCAGTTCACAAACATTTTGGTGTATATGTCACCAATAGGTGTTATCCTGTTATTCTGGCACGTATTGCTGCCTTCAACCATGATGGGAAAGTCAGTCTGTACTCCGGCTTAACTAAAAATGCTATTAAAAAAAAAAGCAGTAAGAATTTTCAGTCCAGTCACACACAGCAGTGATGGATCAGCACACTCACAAAAGTACAATTAACTTGCCTCAAGCTAGGAACAACTATTTTCAGCTTGCCAGAACAACTGGTTCCTTAATTAACACTCCTGTTTCATCCCTACTATGAAGCAAACTCTCTTCTCTAATGGCCACCAACTCATCTTTTCTACCGGTCTGAATGCAATACTCTCTTGATATGTTTTTTTCAATCCATACAAGTAGCAAGAGACAGACAGACATGGACAAGAACCCTCAAGCAAAACTCCTGTCAGTTCTGCTTCTGTTGTTTTGGAGATGGGAGTAGACAGAAATAGAAGAAATCCTTTATATCATAACAGAGCTATACGTACAGATCAACTAGTTAATGTGTCATTTGGCAGAGTATTTCTCAAGATTTACCTTCCTTGTAAACCCAATTTTATGGGGACTAGAAAAATTTTCAACCTCCAGAGAACAGGGTGGTGAAGTCTTTTATCTCTTGGTGAGATGAGGTCAGGGACAACCTAGTAATTAGACTGGAAACCTCTTTGGTAAAAATGCAGTGTATCTTAGAGGCTCTAGCCCAAATGTTTGGACATGGTGAAGCTTCAGAAGTGTACTGTCTGGAAGTTGGTATGGCATAGCAGTTAGGAGCTTAAACTAGAGGATAAACATTTCCATTTCAAATTTCAAATCAATACCAGACATGAATTCACTGGGTGAAAGGCAAGCTATACCATCCAAGAAGCCTCAGATCTCCATTTCCATAGTCAAGCTGGAGTACATATAATACCCTACTTCACAGGGATGTTGTATGAATTACTGGACTAATAGGGACTTAAAAGTTCTAGTGTAAAAATATAAACACAAAAACAAATAAAACAATCCCACTCCAATATCTGGTTTGCCACTGTTAAAATGTACTGGCATACACATACCAATGTGAAAGGCTTACTGACCATTTAGTGTACTTAACATTCCTTCACAAAAGAACCCAAATTACCCTACATGGTACTCTCCAGCTAATTATAGTAGAGTTAAGCCTGAATGCTATTGGAAGTCACAACCAGGAGACCCATTGTCAAATAATGAATCAACATTTACGTAAATAGCATCAACTCAACTTCTCTTTGTGGGGCTACAACTACAGCCTTTTCCACACTAGCCTGTTATAGCGCTATGATTCCACTTTCAACATCCTATGGAATCCTGGGGTTTGCGGTTATGGGAGGGGCCATCTAGGACTGAGGCCTTAGTTCAGAGATAAAACAGAGCCTTCAGAGCATTTTGCAGTTCGAAAGGTATTTTGTCTAAAAACAATGTTCCTTTGCAAACAAATACAGGCAAACAAAGTCTCCCTTTCTTTGTCAGCATTTATCTCTGGAACACTTATGCTCACAGGAGCAAAACTGCATATAGAGAATGATACAGTTGTATCTTCAGTTATGGGGCTACAGGTAGCAAAGAAAAACATCTGCCTCAGACCTTGGAAACTATTACCAGAATAGTGGACTGGATGGATTAGCAGTCTGTCATTTGTCCTCAAATAAGGCAGTTTCATGCATCCAGACATCTATAATTGGGTTAACTAGGTGAAAAACATGAAGAAAGCTACCCTATTTGCTGGCATATAAGAATCACTTTTTTCATGAAAAATACTGTTTGAAAATGGGGTCCATCTTATATTCTGGTGCATCTTATACACCGGCAAATGCGGCATTTGCATTAAATGTTTCAGAGTCACATGGATAAAAATAATGGTAAAATAATTTGAGGCTATCATTTTTTTCCAGGTTCCTTATTGCAAAAACTCAGTCATGAAATCCCATCCTCCATCCCTTTGTACTAAGCCAGAATTAACCTCATCGCTTTGCTTAAAATAGAAAACAAGCACTAAATGGTACATGTCAAAATCATGTAACAATGAGGAAAATAAAAGGAATTACTAATATAAGCTTGTGGAATCCAAGAACTGAAAAATCATCATGTGCTTTCTGCCACACTAGAGCAGTTTCCTAATTCCACTTGTTAGGGTAGCAGGAATCAAAGTAAAACATATATGTTGTCCCTAGCCAGAAATCAGTTTGCACACCTTTCTGTTTATATCAATATACATGTATTATCTTTGCTTCCCACTGAAATAGCAACTGTCTTGGATAACAGAAAACTCGTTAACATATGGACTGAAATCCAGAGATCCTTTCTTACTGCCAATTGCAACCTGGATCCAACTCCATTTAATATCTGCCTCTTCTGTATTACGTTGACTTTACGTGAGGGTAAGCTGTCACATCTCTAACAGAACAATGTCCACGAGAAAACAAAACAAAATACTACAGCTTGGCATTTCTTTCCTGTGACAGGAAAGAACACTCCTACATATGGTAATCATTTCCCTTCACCCAAATTTCAATGCATGTGAACACACAAAAGAACATATCTTCTCTTCTTTTAAAAGATTTCCTAACATCAAGCAACAATGAATGAGGCAAGCACTAATTGTTATATGGGACTATAACACTGAGGGACCAGAGTCTTTATGACTGTAATAGATGCAGACAGTTTAAAAGCATAGAATACAACCTGAAAACTCCAAGCCACAGAAATCAGAGCAATACGGGCAACTCTTGTTGGGATTTCAATGAGAAGTGTTGCTTAGGTCAGCCAGGGAAGCCAATACAACAATCTAAACTGCATTTTAACAAAATAGGTCTGGCCTACTCTCAGAGATTTTAAATATGCGTATGCTGCTATCCAGAGGAAAGGTGGCTCCCCAAACAGCTAACAGGACTAGGGGTTCTCAGGACTGGATACAGTTATAATGGATGGTTGACTGGCTATTTCTTCCCCTCTCTCTCATGCCACATGAATGGCCGCTAATAACTGCAATGTGTGGAGGGAGGGCAGGAAGGCCACTGGCTTTATCTGAATCTTGGCATGATGGAGTAGTGAGCTACCTCCACAACTTATCAGTAAAAGAAACAGAGTAGCATAGTGGCTAGAGGGCTGGCCACAGCTGGAGCAAGTTCATATCTCCATCCAGCTCGCTGGGTAAACTTGGACGATTGCAGTCTCTTATCTTCACCTCAGGGGCTGTTAAGATAATAAAAGTGAGCAGAAGAGTGGTATATGCCATGTAGAGCTCTTTCTGAAAGAAGGGCAGGACATATATAAAGAACAGAAAAAGCAAACTGGACTATTTGCCTCCTTTCAGTGCCTCGCAATAGCCATAAAAATACAGTGATCGCTGTGTTGACAATAAGACAAATTCCAAAGTGACTATTATGTAGCAATACTTTGATTAAGTAAAGCAAAAAAGCACAAAATTAATTGTTCAGCATTCAAGCACACATACTTTTTCACCAAGAAAAAATTAAAACTATTCAGAGAAAGGTGGAAGAGAAAGGAATGGTAATATTCTAGTCATACAGTCTGTAAGTTGTCACCGTACATTATAAAGAAAGAGCCTACAGATTGTCAAAGTTGACTCATCAGGCCATAATACCAGTGGTCGTGAGCTTAATGAAACCAACAAAGTCGGTAAAAGTAAAACTTGGTTTTCTGTATGAAAAATGCAAAATGAAGAAAAGAAAAGTCAAGCCTGTTAGTATCCAGCGTGAAGCTCAGAGCCCCTTTTGCAGAAAAGAATAAGGAGTTCCCTGAGAGGTTTCTACATCGTCATATAAATTTATTCACTGAATCAAATACGCTTCTTCCTCCAGTGTAGCACCTCACTGCTGGCTGGCTAAGTTTGGTATTCCTCAAGTTAAACATGCAAAAGGCTAGTTTTGTTGATGGTAAAGTAAATACCAACATCCCTAGTGTGATAATACAATCACTAGGCCAAACAAAAAGGCACAAAATTCATTCTGAGAGCTTTTTAAAAGCATTTATTTTCATTGACAAAGGCTGTTCAAAAAAGCATGCAACAGAGTGGTTTAGGATTTCCTACTACTAAACTGTATTATGAGTCTTGTTGCTTTGTGTGGCTGAACAAACGGATCTTACCCAGAGACAAGAGGCTTCTGGAAACTGAAGGTTGTAGTTTAAGATTTGGTTGGTATGATTATCTTCGGTATGATAAAGTCAAGGCACATGTTGGATTTAAAAATCATTGTATAAAAAAAGCTCTTCTGGAAGTTTGTTTCAAATATCAGCAAAGATTTTCCCCCAGTACATTACTAGTCACCTCACTGCAGGAGGTTTCAAGAAAGAATGTTTCTCTTTTCTGTTTAAGAAATAATGGGTCAAAAATCAAAAATGGCTATTTTATACAGTGGCCCCTGCACTTTTGCAAGGGTTCAGGGTGCAGAACCCTCACAAAAGTGGGGAAAACTGTGAATAACTCCCCCCTCTGCTCCCTCTCCCATTCTCTTCCAGGGCTCCTTCCTCTCATTCCCTTGCCTTTTGCCCTGGTGCACAAGTCGTCCTTCTCTGCAGCTGAGCAAAAGGCAAGGGAATGGGAGGGAGCACACCAGAAACAGAGAAGGAAGGTGCACAAGTGTCCTCTCTCCATGTCCTTGCCTTTTGCCTTGGCACATGTTCTCCACACCGGGACCAAAGGCAAGGGAATGGGAGGGGGAGCACCAGAGAAGGAAGGTGCATGCACGCTTCCCCCCATTCCTTTGCCTTTTGCTTCACTGTGCATTCTTCGTGCCAGGCAAAAGGCAAGGGAATGGAACAGGGAGCACCAAAGGGGGAGAAGGTAGATGTGCCCGTGCCTCCCCCCATCCCTTGCCTTTTGCCTCAGTACACACTCTCTGCAACAGGGCCAAAAGCAAGGGAATGGGAGGGGGAGTCCCAGAGGCAGAGAAAGGAGGTGTGTGTATGCTTTTCTCCCCTATTCCCTTGCCTTTTGCCTCAGCACGCTTTCTCCGTGCCAAGGCAAAAGGCAAGGGAATGGGGGAATAGGGAACACTGGAGGCAGAGAAGGAAGGTGCACATGCGCTGATCATCATGTAATCAAAAAGTGTATAAATGTCTTTTGAAATAAGAAACAGAATATGAGCCTGTAAAAGAAAGCATGATAAGATGGGCCCAAAATTTTGGGCATACTGTACAATGGGGAGATAGTAAAAAATGTGAACTAAAGATATAAAGTTTACTTTGTGCAATATATATATATATGTGTGTGTGTGTGTTTGTGTGTGTGTGTGTGTGTTGATGTTTAGATCCTATTTAACTCCAAATAAATGGTCAAAAATGTCTAACAATGTTTCAAATCAATATTGGGATTGTCAGGATGAGAAAGGCTCTTTTTTTCACATGTGGTAGACTTGTAAGAAGGTGAAAAGTTATTGGTCTAAGATTTATATGTTAATTCAAAAAACTGTAAAGGGAAACTTTGTAATGTTACCAGAAAATGTTCTTGTTGGGAATAACAGATAAGGAATTGGACAGTAAATATGAACTATTTCTTTATGATAACAGCTGCAAGAATGTTGTTTGCCCAAACCTGGAAATGTACTGAAGCACCAACGACAGACAAGTGGATTGTTAAAGTTGTGGATTTTGCCCAAGTTGCCAAATTGATATGGATCTTAAAAGAAAAACCAACTGGAGATTTTCTAAAGGACTGAAAATTGTTTATGTATTTTCTGAGCAATAAGGAATCTAGCAATTTAACAATCTGTGCATATGGTTATTAGTAATTCCAGTAAGGTGAATTTAGTCAGATCTGTAATGGTAGAATAAGATACTTTCTATGAGCCAATTTTTCTTTCTCATTGCAGTTTTTTTTGTGTGGGGGGTATAGAGTTCTTCTGCGTTTTAGTGTAGCTAGGTTGTATTTATAGAAGTAGGTTAATGTCTTAGCAATTTGTTTTAGTTTTTTGTCTTAGTTTAGTTTTAGTTATGCATATTTTATGTGTAGTTTTCTTTTCCTTTTCTATTGTTCTGAATTACTCTGTATTAAACTTAATAAACATGAATTTGGGGGGGGAAAGCACACAAGACAAAGGAGTGGAAGAAAAGCAGCAGTTTTACATGCTGTCATAGTCTAAATGTTGTTCTGACATAGTAGGTCCAGTCACACTATGATATTTCCATACATTTGGGCCTTAGTTATGTTATGTATGAGTTCACTTAACACGGAAAAGAAGCTGGAAACAGAAAATGTACAGTAAAACCAATTAAGTTTCATGTTCATATCACAAGCCAATTTATCTTACATGTGAAAATGGCCTTTGACAGCAAAGTTTATCTCACAAGGCTCCGGATACATTACCATACTTGCCTGTTGATCAAAGTACACAATCTAAACAGGAAGCTTAAATGTCTGGAACTCTCTTTGTCTCTAAAAAAATCTCCTGGCAATTTCAAATATAATTTGCTTCCATTTGTGTAAGTTATTTTAACTTATTTCCAAACAAAGAAGCATAGGATCAGAAGCCCAACTATGTTCGATGGGGCTAGCTCCCATGTTTGGGCAAACTGCTATAGTAGGTCATGTACAAATTAATGGAATCGGTCAAGTTTAAATATCACATATGTATCATGGAGTACGAAATGCTTCTTGCCAGTGAGGAACTGCAGCTTCTGTATTCTCTGGTACTTATAAGCAGGTCCCAATCAAATAATGGTGATGATGGATGAATGGATCACTTTGAGAACATTTTTCCTCTACTCAACATAAAATCAGGCTATATCAGTGAATAAATCTTTAACTCAGAATTTGGACAATATGGCCAAAGCTAATGATGCAAGATACCAGGAAAGATATGAAATAATGTGTTATACATAAAATAACGTGTTAGACGTTCAAAGAACAGAAGCTTTTGTGAAGACAAAACATGTCATGTATAGGATGACCACCAAGTGCTCCAAAGAACACACTCTAAAGTTTATTCAAAGGATAATCAGAGGTAATACCTGCACACTTCCACAGAAGTCACCAGAACTGATTTGTATAGCAATCCTACATTTTTTCAAACATAGGTGATTCATACAAATTCTAGCATGCTAAGTTTTCCCTGGTCAGTAAAGCACTGCCCAGTTTTCCCAGGCTTACTTGACCTTGAGCAGATGTTGACTCATTTCCTAGTTCTCTCCATTCTATCCATACCACTTTGTTCCCATAACACCCTTCACACTTATTTCCCCGCTTTTGCTCTCCAGCCCTCCTAACCTTTAGCTGACACATTATAGCGATTAATCCCATACGTATATTTGCAGATAGCTACTCATACAATGACAGCAACCACAGTATTAGCATGATATACTATATGCAATATGTAATATAAATATACATGGAACTAGGTTCCCCTTCTACGTGACTGTTATTATGATAGGGAAGCATCACAACCTGACAAAACATAAATATATTTCATATATAGCAAAACCATTATATAGTATGCAACCAAGCACTCGTGATGGTGGTTAAAACAAAACAAACAAACAAAAAAAAGGACAAAGAAGAGCCCTCTATAGCATACCAACTGTAAATGATTTAGCATCTTCTGCACTCATCCCTAGGCTGACACTATGTGCGTAATGACACAAGTCAGCATGGCATCAGCGCAGCAGCACAAAGGGAGTGTTTCACTGGTCTTGTAATATTTCCTTTTTTATTAAGAGGCATGTCTGACCAAATACTACACATGTGTCAAACACAAGGCCCGCAGGCCGAATCCGGCCTGCGAGGCCACTTCATGTGGCCCTTGCACCTCTCCTGCAGCTGCGGCACTCCCCCCGCCCGGCAAGATCCCTACATTGCGGGTTCCCGCCTGCTGGTATTCTGAAGAGGGGTTCAGCAGCCAGCACTCACGATCTACTTTACTTCTGATTGCTCCTCTGTCCAAGTCTTGCCATCAGAGCATTGCCATGGGTTACCACAGCAATGCTCCACGCAGCTCGCAAGGGTTGGACAGAGGAGCAGTCAGAAGTAGAAGCAGATCGTGAGTGCTGGCTGCTGGGCCCCTCCTCAGAATACTGGCAGCCAGGGGTCCACAATGTGGGGACTGGGCTCACCAGATACAGAGAGGGGCAGGGGGGCAGGAAGAGGCACAGGGGAGGGGGAGCAGAAAGAGGCACACTTTGGACATACTGACCAATTCTATGTCATTTTACAGAGGTATAGGGACCATAAATTACAATCAAATAGCCCCAAAAGGTCCAAGAAAGGAAAAGTTGATGCAAAGGGAAGGCAACTTAAAAATCAAGAATAATCAAATGCAGAGGCAATTATTAAACATGATAAAAGAGTAGATACGTTGATATGGCCCTTTGAGGGTAACCATAATGCTAATGGGGCGCAAGATGAAATTAAGTTTAACCCCCCCTGAAATACTAGACGTCTGCACTCCCTAGCATTCAGGACAACATGCACAAGGCTGTTCCATTTTAACTTCAGAACAAACCTGTGGGGTAGGCTAAGCTAAGCAAGACAGAGCTATCTAATGCCATTCAGTGGATACTATCAGTTAACAGATAAGCCCTGTTCAGCTGTTAAAGATTGTCCAGTATCCCACTCTGGCTCAGAGAATCACTGAAATACACAGCTACTCTTCCAGTATACTTAGTCAATACACTAGTCATTGAAAGCACCTCAGCAGACAAGAAAAAAATAGATGTTTTTGAAGTGGAGGGTAATCAGCCCTTTACTCCAAGGATTTTGAGACCCTTTTTTTTTCTTTCATAGAAATCCAGACATTAAACAATTTAATGCCAATAATTGCTTGTCAGAACAATGTCCACAACATCTCCACTCCAGATCAATCAGACACAGATCTCCTAGCATCATTTATAGAAAACTATCATGTGGAATATGAGATGTACTTAATAGATCTTAATAAAGACCTTTGAGAGCTTCAAAGAAAGCACTGCATGAGTGTGAAAACAACTCTTCCAAAAGATGTAGACAGCCCTGCACTTTTAAACCTTCCCTCAATGGAAAACAGAGGTTTCCCTTGATCTGCAGACATCCTGGCTTCAGGTTTGTCCCTTGCAATATTAAAAGGCACATTTAGACAACATAAATGCCTGGGAAGTCACTACCTAACCACAGAGTGGCAGCCTGAAAAACATCAAGTTCTGCAGCATAGAAACAATTCAAAAAGAAGCACTAGTATAATGCCTGTAGTAGGAACAATGAAATATAGCTGCATAGTTAACCACTTTTAAGTTCAGCATAAGCCATCTCCTAATAAGGTTAATATTGCATTGCTTTTGATGTTGTTGTTTTTTCTTTTGTTTTTTTGTTTTTGTCCCTGTGGGACTATAAAGACTATTTACCATTTGGTTGTTGTGGGTTTTCCGGGCAATGAGAAAACATTAGTATTTTCTCCTGACGTTTCGCCTGCATCTGCGGCTGGCATCACCAGATCCTCTGAAGATGCCAGCCACAGATGCAGGTGAAATGTCAGGAGAAAATACTAATAGAACACAACCTCGAAGCCCGGAAAACCCACAACAACCTATGGATTCTGTCCGTGAAAGCCTTGATTTTACATATTTACCATCTGTTTCCTCACAATATAAAGAAATTCAATATGTGTGTGTTTTTCCCCATTATAGCAAAACCAAGAAAAGCATTTCGAGAATACACGTGAATCTGCATAGACACTGTCTCGCTTTAAACAGTCAGTGTAAGGTTTAAATTACTGGGATGTTAATACAGAATCAGCCAAACAATGACTCTTTACAATGCACTATTATGACACACGTGGATGGTTTCAAAAAACATTAAAGGTAGATTTTGCAATCTCACAAGAAAAGTTGTTGTTGGGAACTATCAATAAAGAACTGAACAGTACGGACTACTTCTTTGATATACAGCAGCAATAACAATGTTGTTTACTTAAACTTGGAAAAAGGCTGAAGTATCAACAACAGAATAGGTTGTTGAGGTTGCAGACTTTGTCCAAGTTGCCATACTGAGCAGGATTTTAAAAGATAAACCAATTGAAGCTTTTTCTGAAAGACTAGAAACCATTTGTGGATTTTTTGAGCAAGAAACTAATGATGTAATAATCTGTGGTTATAGTTACTAGTAATTACAGTAAGCTGAATTTAGATCTATAATAGTAGAATAATATTAATCATTTCTCTTTTTCATTACAGGTTGGAGGTCAGAGGGTTTTTTGTTTTAGTTAGTTATGTAGTTAGGTAGTGTTTATGGTAATTGATAGTATTTTAGTAACGTGTTTCAGAATTGTGTCTTAATTTTAGTTCAGTTTAATTTAGTATAGCTTAGTTTTAGCTTCAGTTATACATACATATTATGTACAGTTTTTATTTTTTTCTGTTTTGAATTAGCTTGTATTAAAATTAATAAATATGATTTTTTAAAAAACATATGGATGGTATTTACAGAACTAGTTGTAGGAAAATTAAGGTAAATCAGAATCTCTGTTTATATGGATTTTAAAGACCTTGGCAATACAGACCAATGAAACTCTATCATGCGCAGGATGAGATTATACTGAAACAAATATTACAAGCTATTTTACCACCTACCCACTAAAGCAGCAATAAACAACCTGGTGTACCCCACCTAGTTTTGGACTACAACCCTGCTGAAAGACACCAAGTTTGCCTGTAAAAGGCAACAAAAGAGGGACAACCAACAGTACCAACACATTTCAACTGATTTTGGATTCCAAATTAGAAGCCTAGGTTTTCGCCATACAACCAAAAGAATCTAACAAGAGAATTCAGTTCAGGGAACCAAGAAATCTTACATTCCACTTTGAATCACTGTTTGACCTTAGAACAGGACACAGCTTTAATCTACTTTGTTGATCTGTCTGTCATATTAACATCAAGAATTCTCTGCCACAAAGCAGAATTAAGAGGTTATGTCCATTTCTGTTTGGGAACTGCACAGCTTTGCAGAGGAGTTGATGTTTACCTTTGCTGTGATACAATCAATAAAATTTATTGGCACAGGAATTTACCAAAGCCGTAATAAGCATCTGACATCTAATTTGAAAGATTTTCTTGAAGACATAAATGGCCAATCACTATCTTCAAGAGACTCCGAAAGTGCAAGCATAACCATTTTTAAAAGTCTCACGTAACTGGGAACTTATTGCACAGAGATACGCTAATGTTAGTCAGAGACATCCCAGGACATCAGGTGCATGTGTAGATTAAGTTCTACCACGGTTGTAACTTGCTGCTTCCACTTACTTTTTATTCCAAGGCTTACCCAAATCATTGGGACATTCTAAGCAAGCTCTATTTGCATTTTGCTTTCATTTATACTCTCCTAGAACATGTTCTATTCTAGCTGTACACAAAAGTAATTCTGAGGAAATGTGTTCCTCCTTCAGCTCTTTGTCATTAACTGACACCACCCTGAAAACAATCCAAGAACTTCAGCCTGAATAAGCACAACAGAAAAAAACACACCACCAGCCATTTCCTTTACTGTGTGGTAAACACAGAGTTGCTTTAAAAAAAAAAAATCCTTGCTTCACTATTTTTTATCCAGGGGTTAAATGTTTGAAGGAAGGAGAGCAACCATATTAAGGTAAAGCAAGGGTATTCCAAGTCATGGCTGACTCAACCTCCAGATATTTTGGATCACAGTGCCTATAACCCTGACTCCTGGGCATGTTGGCTGGGTTTCATAATCCAAAAACTCTGAAGGGCAACAGTTTAAAGAAAGCTTCACATCAGGGAGGGTCTCAACAAGACAAGCGTGTCACCAGTCTCATTTTCCAGTCAGGTAATATAAGGATTTTCCCTCATGCTATGTCAAAACTACTTGTGGATCTCGCAGAAAGTCACATAGTAAATACTCAAGGAAGCATATCCCTTCATGCATGATACAAGGAAGCTTGCAAGCAGGAGGGGATTCAGAGTACTCTAATAGGAAAAGTAAGAACAAAGTGTAGTGCTAGATGGTCACTGAGTCCCTTCTGAGGTTAAAGCTTGTTCTATAACCCTCTGGGACAGCTTCTGTCATCAGACTCCCCCATGCTTCTCTTACGGATTTTTTTGATAAAGGGAACTACTGATAATAGACCTTTGTTTTAGTCTTGCTCTCAAGAATAAACTGCAATTCCAGTGGTGCCTAAACTATGCTGTAATTGCACAAGGGAATTTCTCTGGTCCTCTCTTTCTCAGTTTTTAAGTGTCTCCTAAGATTTAAATTCCAAGGAGCATTCTTTTTCTCTACCTCCAATTATGTATTTTTAGCCTGTGGTTGCCAATACATTTTTATGACATTTTAACTGATGTTTGTTTCGTTTTCCTGGGAAGACTGAAAAGTTTTGTTGCCACTTCATTTGCTAACTGCTGGGAGTTCAGCTTTTATCACTGAAAAGCAGGGTATCAACACGCCCTTGGACGAAGTAAACAAAGATATCTACGTCACCATGAGCACGCACCTTTCTGAAAGTGTGAAGTGGGGAATAATTACCATCAAATTATAAGCAACATAGAATCACACTGGAGGAAAATGTAAAATATCACTTGCCCTGATGTTAAAACCAGCCTTCCCTGACCCAGTGTTCTCCAGATATCTTTAACTACAACTCCCATCGTACCAGGGAAGACTGTCACTTCCGCATTATCAGGAGTTGAATGGCCTGGAGAAGCTTATTTTAAGAGAGTACCACACTAATTTAAATGTTCTGCATTTTCCTCATGAGAATTACCCTATTTGCTACAATACAAGACTCACTTCCCCCCCAAAAAATACTGTTTGAAAATGGGGTGCATCTTATACACCAGTGCATCTTATGCTGGTATATCTTATACTATTTGCCAGCATATAAATGGGGTGCATCTTATATGCTGGTGCGCCTTATACGCCAGCAAAGACAGTAAGTACACAGTGCGTACACATATCTGTGTACGCATGTATGTACATAGATTTGGTTGCACGTAGTCTAGTGGGTTGAGCATTGGACTACAACACTGGACATCACAGCTCAAATCTCTACTTTGCCATAGAAACTCATTGGGTGTCCTTAGTCAAGTCACACTCTCTCGGCCTCAGAGGGCAACAAAGTCACCCCCCCACACCAAACACTGCCAAGAAATCCCAGTGATAGATTCGTCTCAGGGTCGTTTTAATTTGGAAACCTTCTGAAGAGACACAACAACCTTTTGTTGTCAAGCCCGGCCTCCTGCTCACAGAAAAACCGCAGCTGGGACCCTGTTGGTTAGTCCCAACTAGAGCAGACTGAGGTCATATCCACACTAGACTGTTATAGCGCTATTATTCCACTTTCGGCATCCTGTGGAATCCTGGGGTTTGCAGTTTAGGGAGGCCCAGGATTCCATAGGATGTTGAAAGTGGAATAATAGCGCTATAACAGTCTAGTGTGGAAGTGGCCTCAGAGAACGAACTGTCACCCCACAGGTAAATCCCATTCATTCCATAGGGCGCCTGTGGGGAGGACGAGCAGCAGAGTTGGGCCAGGGCGCCTATTCACGCGGGCAGAGAGAGGGAAAGAGCGAGGAGTTGGGAAGGGGGCTCGAGCTTGCTTCCTCGCGGTCTCAGATTATTCCACAGAAGCGGGAGCGACAGAGGAGCAGCAGCCGCCCCTCTCTCTCTCTCTCTCTCTCGCCAGCCCACCACAAGGCGGGCGGAGGAAGCCCTTCCCGTTCCTCCCGCCGAAAAAGGGGAACCAGCAGCATCCCCACCGCCACACACCCCTCCCGCCCCTCCCCTCCCGCCGCCCTCCTCCTTCGGCTCCTCAGCGGGCACCTCCCCCACAGCCCCCCTTCTCCTTCGCCCCCCCGGCGCGCGCGCCTCCTCATTGGCGTTCTAACCCACCTCCGCCCGTCCCCTCCCCCCGCCAGGGTGTCGCGCGCTCCGCTGACCGTTGCTGAGGGACGCCCTGGCGGCGGCGGCGGCGGCTCTCGGCGGCTGCTCCCTGGCTGGCCGGCCGGCCGACCGGCTCGCTCGTCCTCTCGCCTCCGCGCGCTGCCTCCGTCGTCCTTCTCCCCCTCCCCACCGCCTCGGGCGGCCGAGTAACTTTATCCCCCTACCCTCCCGCCTCCCACCCCGCCCGCCTTCTCGGCAAAGCGTTTCTCCCTCAGTCTTTCTCTCTCAAATCCCTCTCTTCCTTTTTTTTTCTTCTTCTTTTTTTAACCTCCCACTCAACCCCAAAGCGGAGCCAACCCCCTTTCCCTCGCCCCTCCCGCTCCTCCTCTCGGAGTCCAGAAACCGGCGCCTTACGCCGCTTCCGTAGCGTAGGGGCTGATAGAGCGGCGTAGGGTCCCCTTTACGGAAACAGCGCGGAGCCGTCGTGAATAGCGCGAGGAGACTACAAGACCCAGAGGCTCTTGCGGGAGTTGACAAGCGGATGTGACTCTCGGAGGCGGGAAGAGCACGGTAGGAGTTGTAGCCTTGCCTGGAGGAGGGTGCTTCACTCTCTGGGCTGTGGGGGGAAAGCGAAGGCTCTAGTCGGAAGAGGGGGTCGGTCGGAGGGCAGGTAGTTCGTGCGCTTTGGGGGCCTTCGATGCCTTTATGTTATCCTAAGGGCTCAGGGAGACAGTAGGCTGTGGACTACAATCCCCAAGATCCTTTGCGCTTCTCCTAAGTCAAGGCGCTCTGCGGCGGCTCACCTGAGGCTCAGCTGGAGGCGGGGGCGGGGCTACGCCAGCTGGGACGTGGTGTGCTGCCCCGGGCAGCTCTCATAAGCTGCGTGCGTTTCTGCGGGCTTCTCCAGCTGCCGCTGGCTCACGCTCATCGGAGAGCAAAAGGCATGCAAAACTCTCACGGAAAGTAAGCGGTTCGAAAGCGATCTCCCGGCGGAAGCCGTGCAGACGGCCGTTCTACGCAATCTTGTTAAAAGCTGCGGTGACAACCGGGAGGAACGATCCGAGATGAAACGATAAGGAATTTTTTCCCCTCCTGAGAACCAGTGTGGTGTCGTGGTTGGAGCGTGAAACGAGGACTCCGGGGACCGGACTTCCAGTCCCCGCTCGGCTGTGGAAACCGCCAGGTGACCTTGGGCAAGTCACACCCTCTCAGCCTCCGAGGAAGGCAACTTCCTCTGACCCAGTCTCGACAAGAAAGCGCCATGGGAAGGATCACCATAAGTCAGAAACGAGTTGAAGGCACACAACAAAAACGCAAATCTAATCAAGAGTGAAGAGCGCGCCTCCTTCCCTGTTGCGTGTGACGGTGCATTTAGGTTCCCCATATTTCACCACCACCTCCCAAAGTCTAACTGCCTATTGTAGGCCATGTCCACACTACACTGTGACAGTGCTATTATTCCACTTTCAACATCCTGTGTAATGCTGGGGGTTGTAGTTTACTGAGACCAAGTAGCTCTCTGGCTGAGAATTCTAAATGTCTCTCGTCTTTAAACTGCAAACCCCAGGATTCCATAGGATGTTGAAAGTGGAATAATAGCACTGTAACACTGTAGGGCGTAAAGGCCCCTAGAGTTGCAGTCCCTGGCAGATTTACTTCTGAGAACAATCCGTGCCTAGGTGATGCTGAGGAGAGACGAGTAATAAGCAGCCCCAAGAAAGCAGCTTCAGCATCCCACCCACTCCTTTTGACCTAGCTGAAGCAGAGTCACTTTTCTTATGCCCATTATAACTGAATAATTAACCGTAAATTTAACTACCAGGTTTGCAGGCCATGCATATTATGTGAAAGTTAAGCCCCAACTAGCACACTTCAGGGAAAATACGTTTTAGATGGAGCCAGCATAGTGTACGCACTGGACTATGATGCTGGAGACCAGGGTTTGGTTCCCCACTGAGCCATGGGAACCCACTGGGTTTGGTGCACCACACGCTCTCAGCCCCAGAAAACCCTGTGATGTACTCACCTTAGTTTTGCCATAAGTTGGAAAATGACTTGAAGGCACAGAACAACTATTAATACAAAAATGTGCCATTACTTCCCTTGCAGAGATCTAATATGCAGCACAAACCCCTTCCTCCTTCAGTGTTCTTCAAATACACACACTTGTATAGAATTGTGCTGTACATGTTTTTCTCCACACAGCTGTTGTGCTGCATACTTTTTTGCTGCACTGCCTCATGCCAGTTGTGCAGTAGCCCAATCTGTCCCTATCCCTTTTGACTGGGCAATTTTTAAATAAATAACACAGCAATTGTTGCTGTGTCGAGCTCACCTTCCATTTTAGGGAAGTGAAGCCACAACATTTGTGTGTGTTGTGTGCCTTCAAGTTATTTCCAAGTTATGGCAACCCCAAGGTAAACCTATTATAGGGCCTTCTTGGCAAGATTTGGAGGTTTGTCATTACCTTCCTCTGAGGCTGAGAGACTGTGACCAGCTCAAGGTCATTCTGTGGGTTTCCATGGCTGAGCAAGGATTTAGAACCTGGAGTCCTAATCTGACATTCCATCTACTACACCATGTTGTTTTCCACAACATTTACAGCAAATATCTATAAAAGATTCAAATACTGAAGCTAGCTTTTACTCCAAAATGGAAGTTGCCAGTTTTCATTGGAAGTAGATTGACAACAGGAAAAACAAAATGCTACTTGAAAAGATATATTGACTTTAAAATAAAATACTCTTGATTTCTGTTGGTTGCAACTCATAAAGTACGGGTTGAACTAGAAAGGAAACCTGTCTCTTGTCATTGAATATTGGGCTGGAACAGAGGATCGGAGGTATGTGTGCTGCACTGATTCAACATGTGCAATGACAGAAGACCTTAGCTGTTTTAAATCTAGTGAAGTAGCACAGTTGGCCACTGCAGTTATACTGTAGGCCAGAAGTTATACTAGAGTTGAAAAAAATAAAAAAAATAAAAGACTGTCTAAGTAGAGGGCTGCTAAAAAAGGAAAAACCCCACAAACAACTTGACATCTGCATGCTATCTTACCCTGAAAGAATGGTTGCCTTTCTCATTACTAAGCAATGGCATCTATTTTCCTCTCAGGAGAATTCTCAGAAATTGGTGCTGCCCCCTAACACCACACCTGTGGGATGAGCTACATTAACTGGAAGATAAGGTTCCCCAAAAGGTTTAAGACCCTAAATGCAGCAGCCCTACCATTTTGGATTTGTGGGAAAGAACACTGCTTGACTAGCTCATCGTTCCAACCTAACATGAGAAACTTAACAACTCTTCTTTTGTCCTGAGTATAGTTTCTTAGATGTATTTTTGAGAAGTAATTGTATTTTTGAGAAGGAATCATGTATATACTCTTCTGATAGAAAATATTGTCTTAATACCTCAATCCATAGATTTTCATATGTAGCAGCAGGCTGTCTTTAAAGTAAGAATTAGACTGCTTGTGTGCTTTCTTATGGAAACCAATTGTTTGTGTTAGATAGGAAGAGACAATAAACTTAACTGTATGACTTAAGCGCAAGAGATTTGAGAAACACTGATAAAGGTTTCCCAGAACTCCCCCTTTTACAAATTAAGCAATAGCACCAGTTCCCTTAGTAATATGTTGAGAAAAGAAGTCCAAAAGCTTTCTGAGAATTTAAATGTGTAGGTTTTGATGGTATCCTTCTATTCTATCATTGCACAGCTTTTCACTGATATTTCATAACCGCCTGCACTTGTTTACAGTCACTGATTGTGGTTGGATGAGATTCAGTACTATGCAGCACTTGACTTCTTCTCCTGTGTTGGGGCAATCCTCTGATTCTTCTTGACCCAGAGATGATTCTGGCAAAGAAATATTAATGTATCTGGATTATGTAGCTTGCATGTTGAAAGGGAGCCAATGGGGTATAGCGGTTTGAGCACTGGGCTACAGCTCTGGAGACCAGGGTTAAAATCATTGCTCAGCCATGGAAACTCAATGTGTAACATTGGGAAAATCACTCTCTTTCAGCCTCAGAGGCCACTGACCAAATTTTGCAAAGAAAACCCCATAATGAGAGTCACTGTAAGTCAGAAATGACTTGAAGGCACATAACAGCAATGTTGAAAGAAAGAAAAAAAACAATAAAGCAGCTTTTGCACATTAGGGAAATCAGTTTAACAAGTACAGCCTATGGCGACACAGCTACACCTTTAACATGTTGTGTGTAACATTACTTCTGAAACCTGCTTTGCTGTCATGGAGGACCCTCTGGGCATAGAATCAGGGAACTGTGAAATAAGGAGCATCTGTCGGAGACCCAGTAAAAGGAATAGCCATCCCAGCTTCAGAGTGCTTGGATGCCCAGAACCCAATCCAGTATTCATCAAGAAACAGTTAAAAAGAATGCTTACCGTCCACTTAAAATGGAAGAAATGGTCTCCATATCTCACAAAATGTTTCTGTTGTTGTCATTGTCAATGTTTATGTGGCATTTTTCAGACTACAAGAAGACAGGTCCCTACACATAAAGCTTGCAGTCTAAGCATAGAGAAGTTGAGCTGGGATAAACATGGAAGAAATCTACCCATGTTTCAGTTGATTCTGTCTGCCTAGAACAGAGCTTTCCAAACTTTTCATGTTGGTGACACACTTTTTAAACATGCATAAATTCACAATATAGTAATTCAGTTTTACTAGCAAACCAGAGGTTAAACTAAGATATGGACACATACATGCATTGTAATAACAAAATGGCTGGGGACACAACATATCTCATGAAAACCTTTCATATATTTTTAAAAACATATTATTTATAAATAATAACATATATTTCCAAGATTGTTGTCATTTATGAGTAAAACTATGTCAATATGTGCAAGAATTAGAAAAACTGAATAAAACCAATGATTATCATTTTAATGAGATATATGAGGTTGATAGGAGAAACACAGCTTTTCAATATTTGGTGGAATATTAGATAAAGAAACTTATGTTTTATCATCAAGCATTTTTAAGCTTCCATGTTTCAATGAGGAAAGACCCTAGTGAGGGCGGCAGCAGCAGGAAAGGTAGCCTCCCACCCCACCCCAGCCGCTCCTGCCATCAATCCTCACTGAGGAAAGACCCTGACAAGAGCAGTAGCAGCAGGCCAGGCTCAAGGGGGCCTTTCTCGGCCTGGAGAGGTGACACACCAACACACCCAGGCAACACACTAACATGTCGTGAAACACCGTTTGGAAAGCCCTAGGCTAGAAAAAAAGCAGTGTGCAGCTTTATGTTCAACACTGAATTAGGAATCAAGATTTTGAAGCTATCTATAAACTACAGTGGAAAGACTGATAGGCTTAAAGAGACCAAGGGCCCCACCTACCCCAAATTAGTTGGGGTGCTGAATGGGTATATTAGGATCCAGACTTGGAGGGCATTTTCTCCATTCCTTAGTCTCTGTATTCAGGAACTTGGTGTGTGTGTTTGGCAACCCTGTTGTATGTTGTAGACCCTGAAGGGAAAATGATGTAATCCTCTGTCCACACATTATCATCCACTGCAGTGGTAGCCACTGCGATGGTAAAATATAAGTTTCAGCAGTTCTGTCCTGTCAAAAATCTATTATAGCAAGTAGTTCCATCATCTTGTCTCCTGAAAGCTACCTGTTTAAGATGGAAGAAACAGCTTCGTGCTTTCTCCTGGATGACCTGATACTCAAGCTGAAGCAGAGCAGACTTCTACAAGAGACCACTACTGAGAAGACTCTATATCTTTGTATTTTTAGCCATATTCAAGTGGGAGATTTTGAACAGTCTAGTGTCATTTTAGAAGGTCTGGCCTTGTGTTGTACCATCACATCAAGAGGCTGCCACCATTTTCTGCTCAGGAAAAAAGAAGCATTTCTGCTGCTTGACACAGAAGAAACAATAGCACAAAGGGAAGAAAAACATGCACCATTTGGAGGGATGCGGATATAACATATGCCCGTATACATCAACAGATGATGTCAAAGACCTTGCTAGAATGTATTCAAGAAGTATTAACAACAGAAGGGCAGAGAGGAAGGGGAGAGTTGGCAGTAGTTGATTTAGAAGCAGCCTCTGTTTTGAAAACTGACGTTAAAGGTGACTCCTGAATTAGAAGAACTGAAGGTTATTGGATCAAGTCCTTTGAAAAATACCAAGTTATTTCCCACTCATTGTGAAGACAAGCCTAGAAGACAGCCAGTTTGAATTCTTTTCCTAGAGAACTTCATGGACATGGTTGCTGACAAGAAGATAGAGCTGTTGTATCAAGCTAATTAGCATGGAGATAACCACAAATTATCTGCTTGAATTCCTATATAAACTGACCTTATCTGTACCTCTTGGACAAATGTGAAGATCAAAACATAATTAATCATTGGCTTACATAATTCCTAAATATCATGAGTTAGTTTTGGGCCCAAAAATATATCAAAACAAATGTATTTTTTTTAAAAAAAAAAACTATTTACAAATGAAATTTAATTGTGTATTTTTATGCAACTCTTTAAAACAAAATTTGCAAATTAATGGAGAAACAGAACAGATTAGACATATGCATACATGCAGAAGGGACACTTACTAACATCAGACTAATCCATCCATTCATTTTATATGTGCAGTATGGCCTGGTGGAAAGTCAGGTGGTATAATGGTTTGAGCATTGGACTATGATTCTGGAGACCAGGGTTCAAATTGCCACTCTACCATGGAAACCCACTGGCTGACCATGGGCAAGTCACACTCTCTCAGCCTCAAAGGCAGACAAAGGCAAACCATCTCAGAACAAATCTTACTAAGTGATAGAGTCACCTTAGGGTCACCATACATCAGAAACAAATTGAAGGCACAGAACAACAACATGGCCTGATGCTGCTGCTGGTCCATAAAAATGAAAATTCCCTACCAACCCTTATGAATGATACAACTCGTACACAGAAAAAGAACTGGGAGAAATTAAAATCAGTAGCGCTTTTCTTTAAACTTCAGGGGTACCATGGAAAAAAAATATCCTTATTTGTTTCTTATGAATTTTAAAGGCACCCTTAGAAAGCTCATATATTCTAAAAAAAATTGCTTGCCCACTTTACTTTTTCAATATTCCCACAGCATCTCAGTCTGTAGAGCAAATCTTTCCTATACAGACTCCTGCCAGATGCCCTCACTACTTTTTATCACTTATTTACATTTCGTTTTGCCTACCAAGCCATGTTTTGCCACACATATTTCCAGAATTTTGCAATGACCAAAATATCTGACTCAGGCAGAATCATACTGGTTAAGCAGCCTCATGAAAAAATATTACTCCATAACTATCATAAATAGGGAAGTTTCTTCTGACCACAGAATAAATTTTGAGTTGACAGGAGACTTGAAGATGCATGCACATGCACAGACACGCACGCACGCACACACACAGGAGTTCTTATTACGAATTGGAAATCCCAAACCTAGCCCTTCCTTTTGCACTCCTCCTCCTCATCCTAGCCTCAGAAACTATCATTGCCCTTTCTTACTCACCCACATCCTCCTCCCTTGTACTACATGTTTCTGACCTAGATTGAAACAGGAATGTGCAGTGATAAGGCTGTGAATCAGAATCATCTCTCCTCCACATTTGCTGGCTGTAGCTAAGATTTTGTGTTGCCCTCAATAAATGCCCAGTTATGCATTTATTATTTGCTTACCAGTAGGATTGACATGTTACTTTGTGTTGTGCCAAAAACAACCAAGAGTCAAGCAAATAATAAGTTATAATAACCAAGTGCCATGTAGCATCTTGTTGACTAACATAGGTATTAGGATCTAAGCTTTTGTGAACTAGAGTCCACTTAATCAAATGTAAAAACTGTTATACTTAGTTTCAGGTATATCTACAAGAGAGGGTTATTGGAGAATTAGAAATAGACTCATCATGGGGGAATTAGAAGTCCAGACAATACAATTCAGTCAGAGTAAGGATGGGAAACATCACACTTTGAATCTGAATCCAGTCCTCCTTAGGTCTGAATCTGACCCTTTGGGGTTCTTCTTTGTGATGAACTCTGTGACTTGCACAAATGGGTTTACTGTACCTGCGCAGTGCATCATTTGGAAACTTCTAGTACTGCTTTGCAGGCATTTTGGCAGTAGCCTCTCCTCCACTGGTACATATGACCAGCCATGTTCCTACTCACATCCTCAGTTCCCTGGCCACCGCATCATCACCACCATGCACAGTTAGCTGTGCATTTTGGCTTTGGTCATTAGGATTCTTGAGTTGGACTTCTTATTCTTGGCTTTCTTCTGTGATTTGACTCAGTAACTTTTGTTTGACTTGGACTGTTTCTCAGATTTTTTCTCAGTTTACCCTCTTGAAGCTATTCTGTCTCTTTTAGCCATGCCATCCAGATCTTTTAAGAAGTGTTTCAGTTGTGGAGTAAAGATCCCAAATACCCATGGCCACTCCCATTGCCTTTTGTGCCTGGGAGAAAAATCACAATATCCTATCCTGCTTGCATTGTAAGGCAATGACTCCACTGGCCCACAAAAACTATTCTTCACACCTGAAGGCTCTCCTCCACGAGCAGGCCTTAACTTGTCTAGATGCTCTCTCGACACCCAGTAGATCCTCAGTTCCGCATACTTCTTCAGTGCCAAATCCTCCTTTGTCACCTCACAAGCTGTATCCAATCAACATTTCAGTAGAAACTCCTCCAGCCAAAAGCGCCAAGTTGATATAATTTGCAGTTGATATCAGCAAATGGAAAGGCAAGGCTTCCCATACTAGGGTTCCTTCAACACCACCTGTAGTTCCCCCATCTTCTCCACCTGTCTTGAGGAATTTATCACAAATTTCCATCAACCTCAGATCTCCTAGCCCTTCATGACAGTTGGGTTTGGCATCCCAACATGGACACTCTCAAGCTGATGGCCTGGGAGATCTGTCTTTAGACTTCATCTCAACACCACTCCATTGAATCCTATTGGCTGCTGTGAGGCCTTCCATTTGAAGTTTCTACATCTACAACTTGAGCGCGTTTCTTTGATTCTTGGCCACCTAATACATACCTTCAAATGCAGCCTGGATTCAGCATGTTTTGGACTTCCTCCTTTCTTTGTCTGAGAAGGGCCTCTTTCTTCCTTCCATCAAGTGCTACCTGGCTGCTATATCCCATCAGTTCCAATTGACAGGCAAGCATTCTTGCTTCCAGTGCCCTTTAGTTAAATGCTCAAAAGGCTGCAAGAATCGTCACCCTCCAGTTCTGACTCCCACTGCCCAATGGAGTCTGGAACTTTGTCCTTTCGCAGCTCTCCTGGAAGCCATTTGAGCCAATGACAACTTGTGACATCCACCTCTTGATGTGGAATACAGACTTCCTGGTCACAATAACATTAGCCAGACAAGCTGGAGAGCTCTGTGCTCCCTGTATTGATGTTCCCCATCTTAGTTTCCATAAGGACAAAGTTGCCCTCAAGCCAGACACTTCCTTTCTTCCCAAGGTGGTCTTTGCTTTCTACCTTAACCAGGACATCATACTACCTGCATTTATGCTGAGTCCATCCTCAAAATTCAAACAGACACTTCATTGTCTGGATGTTAGAAGGGCATTGGCCTTCTCCATTAATAAGACAGCTGACTTCGGCAGTCTCAAAGATTCTTTGTTATTTGAAGCTGAAGAAGGGACTACCAGTTTCAGCTCAGTGTCTTTCCAATTGGGTCTCCTCTCTGATTTATCTGGCCTATGAACTAGCTAAAAAAGATCTTCTTGTGACTGTGCACAGCCATTCCACAAAACTTGTGACTGCCTCTTCCCTTGGTGGACATTTGCATGGCAGCTACCTGGTCTCAACCCTTGGCTTTTGTTATATACTACAGATTGGACTCAAGGGTCGAGGACTGATCTGCTTTTGGGAGAGCAGTGCTGTATTCTTGTGTCTCATGATTCACCCACCACTTGGGTTAGTAGCTTGCTAGTCTCTCATTTGTGTGAGTCACAGAGACCATTAAGAAGAACGGGACTCAGAATGTGATGTAATTAAGGATTTTCGATTGGTCATCTGTGAACTCACACAACACTTGGTCTTCCTACCCACTTCTGTCATGCTCCATATGCTTACCTCCTGGACTGTTGCTTCGGCAGCCATGAAACTGAGAGTTTGAGTTGGAACATAGCTGATCATATGTACCAGTGGAGGAGAGGCTACCACCAAAATATTTGCATAACAGTTCTAGAAGTTTCCAAACAATGCACTGTGTAGGCATAGTAAACCCATTTCTGTAAGTTCACAAATGACCACTTGGAGAACCACTGTTACAGGTAAACAACCTGTTCTTCCCCAGATGGCCATTGTTCCTTCTATATGACACTTTCATGTAGCAGTTTCCCATCTTCTGAACAATTTTCCCATTCTAGAATACTGAAATGCCTCTCTTAGAGGTTTGCTGCTAGCAGTAAAAATATAAGTTAAAATATGTGGATATTTTTCGCTCCACTTGTTTGCTTTTGGCAATATCTACCACAACTATGTGACCACTGAGAATGTACCTGAAATTGAATGTGGCTGTTGGGATGAAAGAAGTTCCCTGTCCTTGATTTAGACTTTGAATCAGGTATGGCTAATGGCTCCACTATTGTGCAAGGGTGATTTCATCCTTGGTTTTCATGGAAACCTCTTCTGTAGCTTCTCCAGGTAGTAACAGCTTCTTCAGATGGCCACCCAATGTTAGGAAGGATTTAGCAGCTGGAAAAGGAGGAGGCTGCCATGAAAACTGGAGTCACCATGCCACAACAACAAAGCAGTTTCACAATGTAGCCTCCCTCTCTCACTTCCTCTTTCACTTCTCAAAGAAAGCAATTTAAGGGACCACTTCCTCCTATACTGTTAAATTCCTGCTGAAGGAAAAAGTGCTAGAAACATAATTAAATAAAAACTGTATAAAATATCTTTTCACATATACAGGATTAGCATGGAAAATCAGAATTGCCAAATGAGGAGCTCCTTTCAAGTGGAGAGCAGGAAAAAAAGAGTAGATGGAAATGTAATGGAGAAGACATTCTCTGTAGGTCTAACAGAATCCCGTGTGACATACAGAAGAAGTTTTTGTTAACATTTATGGCCAACTTATTTAGGACTTCTATGCTGAAGCATTTCAAAATGTGCGCATTTCAGAAGAAATTGCTTTCCTATCATTTCCCTTGGAGATTCTCCATCTCCACTCTGTGCTTGTCATGAATATTTTAAATTCCAAGAGGAATTTCAGATTTTCAACAAGTAATAGATATTTTTTAATAGGAGTGGGATTTGTGGGTGCTGTGCAAGTTTTTCTGTCAAATTCTAAGGGAGGGACAAATGTTTTGTCCCATTGTTTTGTGAAAGATAGAAGACTGAAATCTTAGGAACTGGAAAGTATGAATTAAAAGGGCAGCCAGAAATCAATCAGCACACATAATATCAGACATTTTCAGTAGGTTTACTAAATATCACTATGCCACACACTTAAAAGTGTGTGGCATACTTACTCCACTAAGCTGAAATAATTTCACATCACAAAGCTCTCAAATTCACATACTGATGTCAAAGTATGAGATTTAATTATGCCAGCACTCCTTGCACAATAAACAAATGCATGAAGGTGGTGTGGGGCTGCCCTGATTAGCTCCATGCCATAGAATAGTATAATTACAGTGTTTTAAAGTCACGTGAAAGATCATCTAGTCCAGTGGCTCTCAACCTGGGGGTCGGGACCCCTTTGGGGGGTCGAATGACCATTTCACAGGGGTTGCGGCTCCTCAATCCTGCCCCCCCTTTTAAAAGAAGGTGGCCTCACAACCAATGGGAGCAGTGCTTCTGAGACCCCTGCGCTGGGAGGAGGGGAGAGGAGGCGTGCTGGGCGTCTTTCCCTGCCTGGTGGGAAAGCACTGGAGGAGCCTGAGGTGGAGCCGGAGGTGTGGAGAGCAGGAGGAGAGAGCTGGAGCCTGAATGTTAAGGCGGAGGTGAGGACACCAAGAGGAGAGAGCTGGAGCCGGAGTGTTAAGGCGGAGGTGAGGAGAGGAGACCCCGCACTGGCGGGAGGGGAGAGGAGGCGTGGAGCCGGGCGCAGCCAGGCGCTGCTTGGACGCTCACGCCCGCACCACACACACACACACACTCACTCACACACACACACACAGAGGGCTTCCCATTCAGGGTTTATGGCACTGCAGCGGGACGTCTGGGAGGTAAGACCCCGTCCCCTCACCCTCTTCACCTCACGCTCATTCATGCCAGCGAACAGAGTTGCTTGCCGGGGCGAGCAAGCAGCTGGGCTCCACTTGCTTCCCAAAGTGGCGGGGCTGCAGCAGCGGCGATCGCCCGGTTGCCCATTCATTCTGGGCACACTGCTCTGTGGAAGTTGTCAGTGTGGCTGTCGCCTTTGGTCTGGCAGGCAAAGGGGGAAACTTTCCTGCGGCAGATCTGCCATCCGACGGGTGAGAGCGGTCTCTCCAAGACCGAGAACTCGGTTGGGAAAGGAGCAGGGGGCGTCCGCCAAGGGCTTCGGTTTGTGTAGCAAGAGCCCCTGAGGCTTCTTGGTTGGGCTTTTTGTTTTTTTGTTTTTTGACCCGAAAGCGCTGCTCTGATCCGTCCTGTGGACTTTGGCCATTTCCACATTCCAGTGTTTAGCACTATGATTCCACTTTCACCATCCTATGGAATCCTGGGGTTTGCAGTTCAAACAAATATAATAGCACAATAACAGCCTAGTGCAGAAATAGCCAGGATGACTTTCTCCTCTCGCTTTTGTTGTGCGTGGACCCCTGGCACTTGCCACATGAACATGTTGTGTTCTTCGCCCCTGACTGTCTTGCATTCCTTGCTTTTTGTATGTTCAGCGTCTGCACTCCCTTTAAGGGAGGGAGGGAGTGAAACAAAATGTGTCTGCTTGTGCCGCCGCCATCTTTCCTCTCTCCCTGTCCTTTCCTTCCTGCGCCTTGTGTAAAATGTGGGCTGTTTTGGCATTGCCTTTGGGAGTGACTGGCTTTTTGAACTGTGGAAACCCAACATTCAGAACTAGAACTACTGCCTTAATTCTGGCATTGATGGACGCTTTCTGTGCTTAAAAAAGGGGGGGAGGGTTACCAGTTTTTAGACATTAGAAGTCTATCCAGAGCAGTGATTTAGGGCAGTGTTTGCAATCTATTTGATGTTGGAAATAACTAACTAATTAAATAAATAAATAAATAAATAATAAATAATAAATAATGAAAATTATTTTATGGCTGAGGGTCACCACAACATGAGGAACTGTATTAAGGGGGTTGCGGCATTAGGAAGGTTGAGAACCACTGATCTAGTCCAATGCCTATACAGAAACACAAAGATTGTTTGAGCAATCAATTGATATCCTGACTTTGTCCCAAAATAGGACTCATGGTGACTTACAACAACAGATGAAGTGTCCTCAACATATGACTATCCAATTTCAGTTTAAAAACTTCCAGTGAAGGTAAGTCCACCTTTCTAAGACAGCTACAATCTACGATCAAATAGCTACAAACAAATAGCTCATACCATCAGAAAATTCTTCCTTATGTTTAGTCATAAAGAAATAACTTTGCTCCGTCTTCCATGTGACAGCTTTTTGTATGTTTAAAGATGGCTATCACATCACTTCTCATTTTAGCCTTTTCCAAGCTAAACGTACCCAAGGCCATCCAGTGTTTTTCAAAAGGCTTGGTTTCCACATCAGGATTGCCCTCCACTGGATGCTTTCCAACTTTTTGATATCCTGCTTAAACTGTGGTGCCCAGAACTAGACCAAGGTCCAAGATTGAACTTTGTGGCATCTCCCCTTGCCACTTCTTTCCAGGATGGAAAGTACTCTTGGGGAGCAGGACACTGCACTCACAATAAAGGCTGCCTGACAGTAGCATCATCTAACCCACTTTTTACTTGCTTTTCTGAATAATAAAATGGGAGATGTGTCAAAAACCTACTATACTTAAGGTATATTACACACACAGCATTCCCCTTATCTTCCAAGCCCATAATTCTGTTAAGAGAGGGAGAGAGAAAGATTAGTCTGGCATGACTTAAAAACCTGTGCTGGCTCTCAGCATTTACATTATTTAGTTTTGAATGCTCATAGACTGATTTTTTAATTATCTATTTTAAAATATTCCCTGTATTGACATTAAGCTGACTTATGGCTAGTTGCCCTAGTACCTTTTTTGAAAATTGGATCATTTATTGGCCTTCAAAAATTCCTGAACATTATAGACAGGTGTTCTGATCTTAGACCTGAAAATTCCTTTAGTAACCTTGGATACAGTTTACTTTCTTGCCATGAATCCTCCTTACCTATCTTAGGCTGAAGCATCCCCGGGGCACAAGTTATACTATTTTCACAAGTTTGAACACCTGTTTTTATTTTGGAGAAGAAAGAGGCCATGATGTTGAGATGCTGATCAGTTCCATCTTCTCTCTGTTCTCCCATTAATATTTCTACAGCTTCTCCACACAGAAGACTTACCACTTCCTCTTTTGTCTGCCTCCAAACATAGTCAAACCCCTCTTTTTATTATGTTCCGTCTTTCTTGCAAGCCTAGACACATTCTGAGTTTTAGCCTTCAGACTTTCCTACTACATATGTTGGTTGCTCTTTTGTGCTCTTTCTTTGCCTGTTCAGTTTCTTACACTTTCCCTTTTAGAATCTATTTTTCAGATTTTTAAGTTTAGCTGCTTCAAAACCTCCTTATGCCTTCACCCTGGTTTCTTTAAATGCCTCCAGTTCTCTTTCATTCGAATAATTTGCCTTCAGTATCTCACCTTTAAGAAACTTCCATACATCTTTCATTTTGAGTATTTTTCACCCAGTATTTCCTTAAGTTTATTGAAATCGTCTTTCCCAAAGCCCAGAAAGTGTGTTTTACTTTCCTTTACCACTCTATTTGCTGCACGTGCAGATACACTTCACACAACTGATGGGCACATCAGTCACACACCCATTGCTGTCATGCATTCTGTAAGTGTGAGAGGTGTACCAAGATATGCCCTTTCAATACTCATTAGATTACCCTTTCATCCCCTCCCCTCCCCTCCCCAGCAGCTGAGTCAGTTGTTTGGCTGCATCTTCCTTACTCTCTATCTCTACCTGTTGGGCTCTGTACTCCTTAGCATATACCCCTTCCAAGATTTCTTATATAGTGTTCAAGTTTACAGTATAGATTTAACTGCTGCTTCTGGAGTATGACGAAGTTTGTAGTTATGATGTACGGTTTGCAGCCCAGAAGAGCTCCAGCTGAGACTGAGCTTAGTCCAAGTCTCTATCACATGCCAAAATAAATAATATTTAATCTGTGTGTGACATTGTGTGGCATTGGCACAACACAGCTCCTTCTGTTGAATTTGGTTTGTCTGAGCTTGCTCATTGCATAACAAAATACTGTTTTGTGAGTCTAAAGATAGCGGGAATAGAAAAAAACCCACATTGCCTTTTCCTGCCATTGTTCACAGTGTTGATCCATTTAGCTTGAATTTTATCACACTGAAGTCCAACAGCATAACGTGTTCTGCAGGGTAAATATACGGTGAAGGGACATTAAAAGAGTTGAAACAATTTTCCATATACCGCAGATTAGAAATCCAGCTTTTATATGGTTTGAATGGAAACTACTGCTGCAAGTTTTTACCAAGTCCATTTACTTATTCGGAACTGCAGATTTTGGACGTTTAGATTTCTAAACATTCAGCCAGTATGATGTAATGGTTTGAGTGCTGAACTATGACTCTGGAGACCAGGGTTCAAATCTCCTTAGCCATGGAAATCCACTGGATGACCTTTGGCAAGTCACACTCAGCCTCAGAGGAAGGGAAAGGCAGACCCCCTTGTAACAAATCTGGTCAAGAAAATCCTGTGACAGGTTCACCTTAGTGTCACCATAAGTCAAAGACAACTTGAAGACACAAAACAAAATTTCTACAAGAAAATTAAGACTTATAATCCTTTTGAGAATCATAATGGTTATCCCTGATGACTTTTGAAATATAAAATGCCTTTCCTCTAACCTGTCTGTCCTCTTTCTGCAGGCAGGCAAAGACCTTTTTATTTACACAGGCCTTTGGCTCTTAATTAAGGGTCTACTAATGTGGTATGATCTGATTTTATTTTTTCAATTTCTATGTTTTAAATGTATCTTAAACAGTTTTAACAATGTGCTTTTAATAGAACTGTTCCTTTCTTAACTTTTGTAAAATAAGATCTTGGCTATACTTTGTCTCAGGAGAACTGAGAATTGTACTTTGTATCAGAACAAAGATGGGTCAGACCTCTGCATGCACAAATGTGAGGACACATGAAGCATCAAGTCCCATTATTGTCAGTGGACGCAGTGGGGGTGTCTGTGCGGACACAATATACTTTTCTTCAATAAAGGTGTCAAATTGTTTCCTCGTGTTTCAGCCCCTCTCACCTTTCAATCTGAAGATTTTCCGTAACAAATTAAAGTGAAATTAGAAATGATGGAAAGACAATCCACATCCTCAACTTTCACTTCTTTCCCTACACTATGCCAATGTCTGGATTTGGCAGAGGAGCCTCAACTGTCTGAACCCCTGAATTGGGGAAAGGGGAAATCAGAATACACTGGAATACAAAATGGAGCACCTTTATCAGAAGTATCAGTCTTTAATATTACGGATTGTTTCCAAACTCACAGTAGGAGTTTAGATTGAGAGTATCAAAATATGACATCAGAATGAACATCTGAGATACACAGAGTACATTCTCTCTCTAAACACTGAGCCAAACCACAGGCTGAAAAGCTGCCTTAGGAGACAGGGGCTATATAAGTAACCTGTACATGGAGAACCTAAATTAGTTATATTTGGCATATGAGTGTTGGAAGTTAACTACTTCTATAATAAAATAAACTGAAGAGAAAGGGATCATGGCCCTAATTCCAGTACTGTACCCAGAAAAGGAGACATTTAAATGCATAGCTAGAGCATGTATATTTTGACACATTGATTTTATTATCCAAACATAACATGGAAAAAGTAGCCTTTGGTAACAAAGCAAAAAGTCCATGAAAATGTAAGCCCTTGTATCCCAATTTTTGAAATAAATAATTAGAGTGAGGTTAGTGGAGGCATATTTTCTTGCGAGGACAAAGCAGGCTCAATAAGGGAGCCTTAGTTCCCATTATGTTATCATAGATTGCACCTACTGTCAACCCTCATTCTAGAGGCAGCTTTAACATCTCAATTTCTCATAAACACCAGGTTTGCAAGTCATGGGGGAAATCCAAGAACTAATGAAAAGCTGTGATTGTCACCAGAGCATCCTGGAAAACAGCACTTGAAAAGAGCTTGGTTCGAACCAAAGCCAAGAAATCCATGTCAAGAAAGCCAGCCAAGAAATCCTCCCAGAATCATCTGACTGTCCCAGGGATTTTGAGGGTTTGCCAAAGCCACAGAGCAAGTATTACTAGGCCTCAATTCCATGGCCAGTTCATAGGTAGCAAAGTAGATATGCCACAAATATTCTAGAAAAAAGAATCCATAGTTGCTTGTTGAAAGTAATTTGTTCCTATTACTCCTTGTAGAGTCTGTAAAGTAGCCCATTGTTATTTGTTGCTGTGATGAAAATAGTCACTTCTTGCATTTGTTGTACTGCTCATTGTTGTTAACTGCCGTCAAGACAACTTTGACTTATGACAACCCTATGAATTAGAGACCTTCAAGTCCCCTTATCATCAGCTGCTCTACTCAGGTCTTGCAGACTCAGGGCCATGGCTTCCTTGATTGAGTTAATCCATCTGTAATGCGGTCTTCCATTTTTCCTACTGCCTTCTACCTTCCTAAGCATTATTGTCTTTTCTAGAGATTCATGTCTGCTCATGACATGACAGTCTCAGTCTGCTCATTACTTTCTGTTAATCTCCAGAAATTTAAGATCATATTTAGAATGGCATAAAAATTGAAAATTTTCTATCAAAACTGCCTTAAAGGCTGCCATCCTGTTGGTGTGATATATGTTGGTGTAAACACCTCTCTCCAATTACCAGTGTATGTGCTTTCAAGTCCATTGTAGGAGGCGATATCCACTATCTGCTAGTGCAATGCCTGTACATCATCACAGTTTTGTTCCTCTATGATTTTTTAACAGCTTTGTCTGAGGAAAAAGCCAATGAAGCATCAAATGCTTGTATAATGTATTTTATGCTTTTGAATTGATGCAATAAATTGGTATCACTGCTTCTGGATTTTGGACCTTGTATTTTTCTACACAAATACTCTGGGATATGTACTCCCCCCCCCCGGATTTCAAGAGACCAAATTTAACTGCAACAGGGGAATCCAAAACAAGGGAGAAGCAAAAGGGCTCTTCATTTCTTGGATGTTCACAGAGCCCTTGCTTTCTACATTCAAGGGACTGAGTTCTTTCACCATTCTCAAAGATTATTTATCTGTTGCTCTGGCCCAGGAAAGATTACCATCTTTCCACTCAGTGTCTTTCTAAGTGGGTAGTAGAGACCATCCAATTAGCCGATGAGCTTGCAAAGAAGCCCATTCAAGACAGTATCAAAGGACATTCTGCTAAGGCCATGGCTTCTTTAGTTGCCATACTGTGTGGTATTTTTTTTGCAAGACCTTTGTAAGGCAGCTATATGGTCTCAGATTCTGACCTTTATTAGACATTATCATCGAGACTCCAGGGACAGGTCTGATGCTGCTTTTTTGTATTCTAGTTTTCAGTGACCTGCCCCACCTCCAAGAGTAACTCTGTTAGTCACCCATTTGTGTGAGTCACAGAGACCATGAAGAAATAGTTCAGCTTGCTTACCTGTAACTGTGGTTCTTCAAATGGTCATCTGTACTCTCGCACAACTTGCCCTACACCCCCCTTACTTAAAAACTGAAGGGCAAGTTGCTTTGGCAGGCTGGGGTAGGGGTGGCAGAGGGAGGGAGCAGGGCCTCTCATCAAGTTTTTTGGCTCTAGAACTTGCTGGTTGTGGTTTCTGCACAAGCAGAAAACCCATTTGTGTAATGGCACATGATTAGTCAAAGAACCAGTTACCATCCATCCTGGCAGTTGTACTAGGGTTGCATCCCAACAACACTGTTTGAGCACTTGCAGTCCTTATCCCATGAGTATGTAGAACAGTTCATGCCCCTCTAAATACTTTCTCAACCATCTTTCCCCTGCCACATATTTGCCATGCACTCCAGCTCTTCTATTTCTCTCCGCTGGTCACACTGCCTAGAATCTAAAGTAGTTAGCCATGCAAATAGTACAAAAGATGAATATTTGTGTAAATAAGTTTGATGTACAGAAACAATTTTGGTTGCCAGAATTGGGGTTTTGTGCTGGCACAGTGTATGATATGTTTCCCTCAAACTTGCCCATTTTTGGTAAATTTATCCACCTCTAATCGTGCCCTTCAAACAATGCTGGAGACAGAATGCCTACTCTCGTCTCCTTGAAGAGCAGATCAAATTATTATTTAAGTCCTTTTGCATACTGGCAGGAGAGAAATATGGTATTTGTTGTTGTCAGTGAATGTTTTTATTTTCTCTTTCTTATATTTTAATTTGTGGGATTCCATTTTGGTGGCTTTGAATTTTAGTAAGCTGCCTTGAAGGTCTGTTGTGATAAAAAGGTAGTGTATAAATGCTTCCAAAAAAATGATGGTATGAGAACATTTCAACAACAGGATTGAGAACGTGGTCCTCTTCTTTCAGGGATGGGCAAAGTGCAGCCCTGGGACACAAGCAGCCCCAATCCCTTCAGTGTGCGTTTTTGTCCAAAAAGAAAAACAAACAAACAAAAAAGACTGCTTTTTCTTGTTACTCTCCAGAAACAGCAATTCATATTTTGAAGAGGTTGCAATGCCACCCTCCCCACACTATTTAACCCTTTTTAAAACCCAGCTTTTCAAACCACAAGGAGACTTCTAGCCATTTTCTGATTTCATTTTGGAGGTATTTTTGGCAGTCCCAGTGGCACCCAGAAGGTCCCAGAGGTAGCGTATTAACTCCTGGATGCTCCAATGTTTCCTGAACCTTTTTTTTTTTTTTTTGAAAAAACAAACATCACAGGATAATTCATCAATTAGGGAAAGATTTGGTGATCAGGTGATTCATATCCTCAGCTCTCTCTGTTAAAGCTAGTTCCCATGTCCCATTTTTATTGAAATACAACCAAGAGATAGGGCCTGCATCAAAGAGTAGGCATGAGCCCCAAGGGGCCAGGAAGAAGATGAAGGCTGGTATTTGTCACCCATTGCATCCTCTGCTTTTCTTTTAGAGTGCAGGAAAATGGTAATCCATTCCAGAGTTAGGGAGACAAGTGACTGTAATTTCAACAATTCTTTCATGCCCCCTAGTGCCAGTCCAAGAGAAGAGCATTAGCACATAGCAAAGCAAGACTCTTGCAAATACTTGAATATTCAGAGCATTCTACAGGTATCTCAGAAGTCTACATTGAGGAGCTCCTTTCACATGGTTCACATTGGGGTGGTATTAGGACATGATGCTTTGGAGACGTGATATTATTCTGGCTGCTAACAATGGCAGCTCCTTAGGAAACAAGGGGACAGGCCAAAGAATCCATTTGTGGTGTGGAAAGGACGGTCTGGATAATCTTAAGCCATCTACAACATAAACTACAAGTTGTGATCCTTATTAGCTGCCTTTCTCAGGGTGTGTCTAACACCTTCAGGTGTGACAGTAGCAATGGTAACAATGAGCAGTATTCAGATTGTAAGGGACAGACAGGAAGTGGATTCTTTGTCAAATCCACAGGCCCTACAATACAGCTCCCCCAATATTATCGAATTTCACTCCCTCACAGCTTTCTAAGAATAGCAACCAGAAGGTTTATTACAAAAGGTAGGAAGACTGGACCTTTACCATCCTTGCAGTAGTTCAAGCTCTACAGTGAAGAATACCAACACAGCAATTTTAGCAGTGGTCCAGGATTACCATCACAAGCTGCAGTATCAAAAGTTTTAAAACATCGTTTGCCTATATCCCAGGGTGTTGTCAAGGAAAGCTGGTGGGGCAAATAAGAAACCACTGCCAAACAAAGACTCCATCCCATCTCACAGAAGTTCTCAAGAGCTGAAAAGCACAAAGGTGCAACTTCAAATGCCAGTTTATTCTAGTGGAAAGCTCTTGCTGCCAGTAACTAAACCTTGGGAGAGAAACAGAGGAGCAGGGGGAGGAAAAAGTCATAGAAATGCTGGATGCCACCAAATGATAGGTCATGAGGAAGGGAACATGACTACCAAGGGAATTCCAGTAGAGCTGCTTTCAGCCACAGGGCTAAAGTTCCCTGGCTCTGGGATAGGAAGCATTGCTTAAAGAAAAGGAACCCTGGATGGGCTTAGAACTCCAGTTTATATGTTTTGTTAAGGAGAAACAACTGATTTATTTGGCAAACAATTTCTAAGCCAGGGCTACAACATTTGGAGGAACACATAATTCTTACTCCAGCATTAGGCCAATAAAATAACTTTGCCACCACTTCTTAACTTTTGAAATGCAACTGCATTATGCTATTTATATGAGAAGGAATTTCTGTCATACTGTTTTTATTTGTTGTCAAGTCAGTTTCCACTTATCGTGACCCTGTGAATGAGGGATATCCTCCCAACTTACCTCTGCAAGTTGTAAGGGCTAGAAAAGGGATGGGGAACATGGGGCTATCCAAATGTATCCTGGTCATGAACCCCTCTGCTAAGCTCCTGCAGACCCAAGTGTTGTGGTTTACTTGATTGAATGAATCCATCTGTGGTCTTCCTCTTTTCCTACTACCTTCCATTTAGAATCACAGAATCAGAATCATAGAATCATAGAAATGTAGAGTTGGAAGAGACCACAGGGGCCATCCAGTCCAACCCCCTGCCATGCAGGAACACCCTCAAAGAACTCCCGACAGATGGCCATCAAGCCTCTGCTTAAACACCTCCAAAGAAGGAGACTCCACTACACTCCGAGGCAGCAGATTCCACTGCCGGACAGCCCTGACTGTCAGGAAGTTCTTCCTGAGGTTCAGGTGGAATCTTCTTTCCTGCAGCTTGAATCCATTGCTCCTTGTCCTGGTCTCTGGAGCAGCAGAAAACAAGTCCTCTCCCTCCTCTACGTGGCATCCCTTCAAATATTTAAACATGGCTATCATGTCCCCTCTTAACCTTCTCTTCTGCAGACTAAACATACCCAGCTCTTTAAGTCTGTCCTCATAGGGCATGGCTTCCAGGCCTCTCACCATTTTGGTCGCCCTCCTCTGGACTTGCTCCAGCTTGTCAATATCCTTCTTGAATAGGGGTGCCCAGAACTGGACACAGTATTCAAGATGGGGTATAACCAAAGCAGAGTAGAGTGGTACCAGTACCTCTCTCGATCTAGACACCATACTCCTATTGATACAGCCAAGAATTGCATTGGCTTTCTTGGCTGTCGCATCACACTGCTGACTCATGTTCAGCTTGTGATCTATGAAGACTCCTAGATCCCTTTCACACGTACTGCTATCCAGCCACGTGTCCCCCATCCTATATTTCTGTATTCCGTTTTTTCTACCTAAGTGTAGGACCTTACACTTCTCTCTGCCCACAAAGTGTAGGACCTTACACTTCTCAATGCCCACAAAGGGCATCGAGTCCAACCCCCTCAAGCACCCCCAGCAAATGGCCATCCAGCCTGTTTAAAAACCTCCAAAGGAGACTCCACCACACTCCCAAGACAGCATATTCCACTGTCGAACTGCTCTTATCATCAGAAGCCTCTTTTCCTTTACCAAACATTATCATTTTTTTCCAATCAATGACTAATGTCATCTCATCTCCAAAGTACAATAGCCTCAGTTTAGTTACACCTATAAATATGACAATCCTACAGGCATTCTTGAGATATGAGAAGCAGAGAACTAGGTTCATGCAATGGGAGCTCCCAGAGCCTGCATGTGCCATTGTCCAATTAAAAGAATTAGGGACATGCACGCAAAGGCTGACACCCCAGTCAAGTCCCATTCCTGATGGCTCACAGCTCTGTATTCCCAACAGTATTCACCATCCGATTTTCCTGAGTGAAACAAGAGAACACAGCACAACACAGACAGACAGAGAGCCAAGACTCCAGCAAAGAGACAGTAACAGGCTTTAATCAGACAAGAGTCAGTACACCTGTTAAGACATTTATTTGTCTCTTTTTGGAAATTCCTTCACATACCAGCAGGGAAGAACAGTTTTTCTCAGGAAATTAAAGCGGTTTGTGCAAGCCAGTGCTCCACTTTTGTTGGTTTAATTCCCTCCCTCCTGTGACTATTTACATTACAGTACCTCTTTGTGATCAACCAGGAGGCCGGGAGAGGAGTGTTGTGTTTATTTTGCAGACATATGTGCCCAAGTCGAGAAAGGCAGATCTGATTATTTATAGATTTGTACATTATACATACATACATACATATATGTGTGTGTGTGTGTGTGTGTGTGTGTGTGTGTGTGTGTGTGTAACACAGATACATTGCTCTCTTCTTTAAAGTATTAAAAAAATTGATCGGCCTTCAAGCTATAAAAAATACCTAACTCTAAAAGGTAGAAAAAGAAAAATCTTTCCCTCTCCAAGTATACATTGATTTACAACCACAATTCCTCTGCAAATGTACAGTACATGAATTCTTTCTCCAGATTCATCTGGGGGGTGAGGGTGAGGGGCAGAACAGACCAGGAAACTGCTAAATATGAAAGCATGGTGGGCATTGTGTGCGTGAAGAAGTAGCTCCTCAACTGTGTGTCCCTCTGTTCCTCACAACCGTGCTTGCTTGATCCACCTGGAAATGATGGAAGAATTGTGTCATTTTTATTGTACATTAGAGATTGAGAACAAAAGCATCTTATGATTTCCAGGAGGAGGGAGAAGGGGATTTATTCAGTGTCACCAATCCTGCCTCTCTATGAAGACCAGATGCATATTTGATTCAGGTAAGCATGAAAGACACTGCTGCATCATGGATAGAGGTAGCATGATTGCTTTGTGTCTTCTTTAGGGGAGAGAAGAGTTTGTTTTCACAAGAGAGAAGAGGCATCCATTAAAAACTCCCAGGCTCTGCTCCATTCCAAAACCAAACTTTTGCTAGGAATTCCACTTACTGGCCAGTCTGTACCCCCACACTGGGCTTCAGAATGTTTCCTCCCTCATGGTAAAGACACAGTGCAACAGAATCCACTGAATAAAGGTTTGAGCCACCCCCTTTCCATTTCCTATCTGTGCATTAAGAAGACAAACCCCTCAAACTAAGCATGATCTCTAAAACCAACTCCAAAGGCCATATTTAAAACAAAACAAAACACAGAAAACAAGCTAAGCCTCTAGTTCAGTGGAAATAGTGCACTGTTTAGATATTGGCAACATTATCTCCTCCCATAAAATTGGGTGTGTGTGTGTGTGTAAAAAAAAAAGCTTGTTTTTTCAGATTATCCTGTTGATATGGTCTTTTTAAAACATGGGGGAGGGAGGGGAGAAAAAGAAAGAATAAGATATAAAATGACTCTTTCGTCTTCTTCCCAAGATATGTAAAATCCAGTCATGGTCAATAAAGTTAGAGTCATTCTTGCTACAGAGAGAAAAACATATACAATACACCTCATTCTTAGCAAAATATTTTATGTGTACAACATGTTTGTATTAGTAGCTGAACAGCTCATTTTTGTCTTTAATTTGTCTTTCCTCCTCCTCCCCTTTTCCTCCCAATTTCTTTTCCAGTGGACAGAACAGTTGTTATTCCAGCCTCAAAGTGGTCAAATAGATGAGGAAAAAAGAAAAAACAACCTGCAGTAAAGAAGAATGTGTGCAATGAAAGTGGAAGGAAATGGTTTCTGCTGCCTTGAGTGGAGGATGGGAGTGGGAGGTGGGGGGGGTAATCAGCTCTGCCTCCAGTGCTATGCTATCATCAGCTAAGCATCCCCCCTACAGCTGGCTCCAGCAGACCAACCATCTCACCTGGCAGGCAGGTGCCATGCAAGGCCACCACCAGTCACTGCTCAGTCTTCAACCAGAAGGTGCCAGTGGTCCAGTTCCCACCCCTGGGAAGCCCCCTTTCAGCAGTTCCTCAACTCCCTGCAATTTTGCTTGAAGGGCAACATGTCAGTCTTGTTATTTTAAGGCAGCTGGCCAAAGGAAAGAAATCAGGAAACACCCTAAGCTACCCATGGCAGACACCTGAAAAATACTTTCTGGGTCCAAAAGAACCAAAGAACACCAAGTTTTTGGATAAGGCCTGGGTCAAAGGCAGCTGTCTTCATTTCCAGTGGCTAAACAAGAAGTCACATCCACACTTCATGTTGTGTTTGACACCTCTTGGAGAACTTCTACAGCTTTAAGAAGGAACATGTTGCCAAATGCATTCCACATGCCTTGATGAACTTTCAATAAGAAATGGTCAAGCAGAGATGTACAGACAAGGCAAGGCATTTTGGATCACTATTCCCTTTATCACCCCATTACAACTGCACTGCTGAGACATTCAGATCACCTCCCCCGCTTCTCTGCCCCATTCTTTTATTTGTTGCACATGGAAAGGATTGTGAGGTTATGAGAAAGGGATTTCACGTTGTAGCACAGTGCCTGATACATTCCTACAGCAGGGTGCTGGTGCGTGTTCACATTCCTTGCCCTTCTTTTCCACCTTGTTCTGTGGCTTGCATCCTTTACTCTAGATTCCCTTTTGCCAACCCCAACCTCACCCCCACAAGTCAAAAGGGCTCCGAAGACTGCTGGAGTTTGTAGAGGCAGGCTCAACAGCTGGTCCTCTCTTCCCCCAAGTCCACCAGGATCTGTCACCCAGCCAATCCTGATGTGAGGCTTCCTGTGCCTTCTTTGTAGAGCAAAGACTTTGCCAGCGTTCTCCTCCTAGAGCAGCACAATCCATCATTGACAGGTACCATCAGGACTGCAAGCCCACAGTTCTCAGACTTCTACTTGACTTCCAGGATGGATGGGTTGGTTTCCATGATGGCCACAATTATTCTGTCAATGTAGTCCTGAAGTCGGAAATTGATCTCCTCTTGCTTCTGAATTGCCTCCATTAACTGTTAGAAAAGAACAAAAATCATTACTGGAAGGCAACTCTGTTGCGGCTAAGTTTGCTCACGACATCTTACTCAAGCATGCAGTGTAATTGTCAGTGCTACACTCCTAAATACAGGAGCAAGCCATAACCAACAGTTCTTCTTAAAGAAATATCAAAAGATATTTGCATCACCAGGTACCTTATAAAAGCTCAGAAGTAACCAAAAGAAAAAAAAGAAAAAAAAAGGTTACACTTAAACAGACTATTCATAACTAGATATTTATCGTAAGTGGCCAATGCTTTACATATCTTTGGGTTTTGACATAAATAATGGAAGACCTTTTGATTTTTCCAACAGCTAATGCATAACTCCATAGAATCCTTAGAAGATGGCTTAGAATCATAGGGCTTGATGATTCCCAAGGGCTACCTTATCCATCCCACCACCATTAGGATTACACAGCTAAAGTACTCCTCCAGCATGGCCGTTCAACCTCTGTTTAAAGACTTCCAATGGATAAGAGCTGACTACCCTCCAAAGAAGTTGGTTCCACTGGCAAACCGCTCTTACTGTCAGGAAGTTCTTCCTAACATTTAGGTGGAAGCTTATCTCTTGCATTGTGAATCCAATGGTTTCTACTCTAATCTCTGCAGCAGTAGAAAACAAGCTTGCTCCATTTTCTGTGTGACATCTTTTCCGAAATTTAAGCACAGTTATGTCACCTCTCAATCTTCTCCTCTCCAGACTAAACATATCCAACTTCCTAAGCTATTCTTCTCCACAAGACTTGGTTTCCGGACCTTTGGCCATCTTGGACACCCTGAACTGGACATGTTCCTTCTTCAACTGCAGTGCCCAGAACTGGACACAATGTTCCAGGGAGGAGTCTGACCAAAGCAGAATAGAGTGTTACTATTATTTTCTTCAGTCTGGACAATACATGCCTGTTCATGTAGCCTAAAATTACATTGGCCTTTTTGGCTACAACATCATACTGCTGATTCATGTTTAATTTATGGTCTACTAACAGGCCTAGATGCTTTTCACATGTACTGTTATTAATCAAGTCTCACTCGTCCCATATTTGTGCACTTTTTCTTGCCAAAATGTAGCCTCTTACATTTATTCCTGTTGAAATTTATTTTGTTAGATTTGGCCCATTTCTACCTATTACTGACATACAGTTATACTACACCCACATATATCCCCTGATCCACAAAACTTGTAACTCTTTCAAAAAAGAAGTAAGATTAGTTTGGCATGACTTATTTTTGAGAAACCCATGCTGACTTCTACTAATCTCAGCACTCCTTTTTCAATGCTCATAGACAGCTTAATAACCTACTCTAGGACCCCTCTTGGTATTGAGATCAACCTGACTGATCAGTGGTTGCTCAAGTTTTCCTTTTCCCTTTCTGAAGATGGAAACAACATTCATCCTCCTCCAGTCTGTAGAAATACCTCCTATTTTCCAAGAATCCTTAAAAATCATTGACAAAGGCTCTGAGATTATGGCTGCAAGTACCTTTAGTACACTCAGAGACAGTTCATCTGACCCTGGAGACTTGAGTTCATTTACTACTGCATTACTTTACTTATTCTGGGCTCCAGTCACCTTTTTGCATTACATGCTATTTGCGCCAAGTTGAACACAGTTTTCCTTCATGCATGAATAGGTTTCATAAGCCAGCGCCTAGGACTTATGGGTAAGACTATCAAAAACAAATACATTTAACAAGATATTAAGGATTCTGAAATCTCAGTTGTTAAATGATGGTTGTTAAATGACAAAATAGTAAACCACAGGTTGCCTTATGTAAAATCGATTTAGACACGATAGCTTCGTATTCAGCTATATTTTTAAGGCTATAATTGTGATGACATGCTACATCATAATATGTCAATAAAACCAATATTTATTGATTGGCTTATTAAATAAATATTGAATATATACTGTAACCAAGAGTAACCAAGAAAACAGTTCAGAAAAAATTAGAAAGCAAGCTAAATACTCTTTAATTATCCAACTGCCCTCAGTGGAGCAAAAACCCTACTGCATTTCATTCTTCCTTTTCACAGCTCTTCCTCCTCCTGGCCTCAATTAAGAAGGAAGAGAGATAGAGTTGTGGGTCCTCAGCATCCCTTCAAATTTCAGGGCAGCCCCTCAGTATAGCTGTTAAGCATACACGATCTTTTGTAGTATCCCTCAAGAACACTCTTCCAAGACATAGGGCAACAATCTCTCCCAACCTTTAAACCACTTTAACAAATCAGAATTGAATTACTGAAAAGCTGTATCCTTCATCTTCACCTAGCCAGAACACCCCAAAGCATACCATTATCTCCAGGAGAATCAGCAGGGTTGTATTTCCCAATTCACTGCCCAAAGGAGACTACCAGCCAAGGTGATCAGGGCAGTTTCTCTCAGACCACATCAGTCTAAGATTCACAGCTGCAAAGTTCCACCTACCCATGACCCCTTACAGGAGCCTCAACAGCAGCCTTAAACTCATTGTTCTGAGGAACACTGTGGGAGTTCCCTGGCTGTGGAATGTCCTCCCTTGGAGGCCAAAGCAGCACCTTGTTTTGGCAGCAACCTGAGACGTGTCTTTTCACCAAGGCTTTTGGGGCTTAGGGATCACAATCTGACTAGCTTGTGGACTTCTGGTATACTGCTTCAAATTGTTGACTTGTTTTAAGTAATTCAAATTGTCTTAAACTTAGTCTCATGATTGGAATCTAACAATAGAGCGGTTTAATCTATTTCAGAGATGCAGACCAAACAGGAAAGGAGGAGGAGTAGCACTATATGTCAAAGACATTTACACCTGTGAAAAGATGTATGACTTAAATCTTGGAAGCCAGGTTGAAAGCATATGGGTAAAAATTAAGGGGGAGAGAAACAACAAAGTTGTCATTGTGGGGGCGGGGGACAGACACCCAAGCCAGACGTGAATGAGTTCATGATGATACTAAAAGTGAGATATTGAAGGCACAGTGTCAAACAATTCTAATGAGGAGGAAAAATGGCAGCGGTCTAGAGAATCTGGGATGGATGTCTCAAGAACTTTCAACAGAGCTAAGATTTAAAAGGGACATGTACACAAAATGGAAAAAGAGAGGAATCATCAAAGAGGAATTCAAACAAATACCAAGTGTAGGGAGAAAGTCAGAAAGCTAAAACCCAGAAGGAGCTCAGGTTTGGTAGAAGTTAAAAACAGTAAAAAGGGATTTTTTTTGCTTGTGTTCACAGCAAAAGGAAGAACAAGGAAATGGCAGGGCCTCTGCACAGAGAAGATGGCAAATGCTAACAGGGAACAGAGAAAAGGCAGAACTACTGGACACCTTCTTTGCCTCAGTCTTCTCCCAAACAATGCTCTACCTGGAGAAAATGGAGCAAATGATGTGGGAGGGAAAAGGCAGCACAGTATAGGTAAAGGGATTGTACAGGAATACTTGGCTACTCTAAATGAATTCACCTCTTCAGGGCCAGAGAAACAAGGATATTAAAAGAACTGAGAGAAGTCATCAAAGAACCACTGAATCTTTAAGAATTCCTGAAGAAGAGGAGAAGTTCCAGCAGACTGGAGAAGGGCAACTATTGTCCCCAGCCGGTCAAACATCAACACCAGGAAAGATTCTAGAACAGATCATTAAACAGAAAGCTCATAAACACTTAGAAAGGAATGCTGTGATCACTAGTAGTCAACAGGAGTTTCTCAAAAATGAGTCGTGCCAGACTAATTGTATCTCTTTTTTTGATAGAGTTACTAGCTTGGTAGATGAAAGGAATGCTGTGGACACAGCATATCTTGACTTCAGTAAGGCTTTGACAAGGTCCCCTACGACACTCCTGCAAATAAGCTAGTAAAATGTGGGCTAGACAATGCTATTGTTAGGTGGATTTGTAACTAGTTGACCAACCAAATGTAAAGGGTGCTCAGCAATGGCTTCTCTTCATCCAGGAGAGAAGTGACTAGTGGGGTGCCAGAGGACTCTGTCCTGGGGCTAGTGCTATTCAAAATCTCTATCAATGATTTGGATGAGGGAATAGAAGGCATTCTTATCAAATCTGCAAATGACACCAAGTTAGGAGGGGGTAGCTAACACCCCAGAGGACAGGATCAGAATTCAAAATGACCTTAACAGATTAGAGAGCTAGGTCAAACTAACAAAATGAATTTCAACAGGAGAAATGTAAGATACTACACTTAAGCAGAAAACAAAAATGAAATGCACAGATAGAGGATGGGTGACACCTGGCTTGACCACAGTACGAGTGAAAAGGACCCAGTTCTGAGCACCATAGTTCAGGAAGGATATTGACAAGCTGGAACATGTGCAGAGGAGAGTGACCAAAATGGTAGAAGGCCTGGAAACCATGCCAGTTTGTTTTCTGCTGCTCCAGAGACTAGGACATAGAGCAATGGCTTCAAACTTCAGGAAAAGAGATTCCATCTAAACTTTAGGAAGAACTTCCTGACAGTCAGAGCAGTTTGACAGTGGAATATGCTACCGTGCAGTCTCCTTCCTTGGAGGTTTTTAAACAAAGGCTGGATGGCTAGCTCTCAGGAATGCTTTGATGGTGTATTTCTGCTTAGCATGGGATTGGACTCAATGGCTCTTGTGGTCTCTTCCAGTTCTAGGATTCTGTGATTCTATGAAACTGTTTTATGTTGTTTTACTCTTGTTTTTTCTTCTTCTCCTCACTCTGAGATCTTTAGAAATGGGGCAGGATATAAATATTTTGATATGTAATAAATACATTTCTTATTTATTTCTTAATAAAAATAGGATGCATTAGATTTTACAAAATGAAAATTAATTTATTCTGACTATAAAAGTAAGATGTAGAATTTGGGGATCCCCCAAAACCCCTAATCAGCACATTTTGAATCAAGAAATACTTTAGATTTCAGATCCTAGAACTTTTTGCCACATTATAATTTCAAGTACTGAGGAATTTGATTTCTCTTTTACGGTTAACACAAAAGTGGTACTCAGAGCTGCCTTCAGGCCCTTCAACAACAGTACCTCATCGCGGGAGACTGAGCTGATTTCTGCAGCCAGAGATTCAGAGAAGGAAGCAGAGAAGAGGTTCTTGGCGCCTTGAATGCTGAGGTTTATGATCTGTCCGTTCAGTTCATCATTCTGTTCCTTCAGGTTTCGGTTGTCCTGTTCGCAAAGAGAACCCAAAATGTCAAGCCTGCCTTTCTTTGCTGTCAGCTCTTTTGACTATGAAAGTAAGGCAGGACAGGTAAAAAGCATGTGAAACCACCTCACACAGAGTCCAATAATCTAAATGTCTGTTCCCAAGTGACAGTGGTACTCTCGTAGCCAACCGTCCTTGCTCAACCATGTTGCCTGAGCTTCTCTCAGCTGGAAATGGAAAGACTCAACCTGAGATCTTCTGCATACATCCTAGGGGTGAATGTACATTGCACGCCCCAAAACTTCAGCTGAGATGTGCAGGAAAAACAGGCACTCTCTGACGTCAAGTCTGACTATTTGGCCATCTACCCCAAATGATATCTATTGCAACTGATAGCTGCTCACATGCAGAGAATGGCCTTTCCCATCACAGCTGATAAAATCCTTAAAAAATTAGTAACAATGTGTGACAGATATTGGACCATGAACTTTCTACACGTAAGGCATATGCTGTGCCACTAAGCAAGAGCTCCTCCCCTTAACTCTGCTCCCGGTGCTATCAGCAGTCCCTGAAGAACAGAAACCCCACCTCTCCAAATACCCAGGCGCAAGGACCACAGGAACTCCCTGAGTGGCTATTCAATATTTGGGTGGAGAAACCAGCAGGAAGGATGAGTTATGCAAACTGAGTGGTCAGCTGATGTCCTCACTTCACAGCTCCTTGAATGGCCAAAAGGAAAGAAGAGGAGGAGGGAAGGAGAGAGAAAGAGAAGAGGGAGAAAGGGAAAAACCTACCCCAAACAAGCTGTAGCAATGGCCTGAGACCAGAGTATGGATTTGCAACTTATTGGAACAACCCCAGACAGAACACCTCTAGCTGAGTGTGCTGGCAAACTGTCGCAAGAAGATGTCTCCCACCTACCTGCTTGAGCCGCCTGATCTCTTGTTCCAGTTCCGTTTCCCGTGTTCGGCTGTTATACTCCTGGAGGCCTATGCTGCTGCTCCTTCCCCTTCGCTGTTCAGCCTCAAGCTTGAAGAGCTGCAGGTGTTCAAGCTGCTTCCTGAGGTCCTCAATTAGCTGCCAGGCAATCAAGCAAGATCAGGAGAAGATTACTATTCAAAAGCACCACCTATTTCCAGCAATGCTGACTATGAACATATGAACAAGCCTGTGTGCTAGGCATGCAGAGGTTACAGACACAGCCCACTAGGCTGATAACTATGCTAGAAGTATGGAAAAGCGTCCCTGATCCCACATCCTTATAGTTTAATCTGATTTGCACCTAGAAGCAAGTTTAAACAGTGGTGAGAAACTGAGCCCAGCCTCAAATGAAGTTTCAAAGAGCCTTAGCCCACAGCGGTTTCCACCTTGAACCAGAGAATCCAAAAACAAAAGGGCAGAATTCTTTAAACAAGCACATTAAAAAGTGTTGTTAAAGGGGGACAGTGGACACATAAATATATATGGAATACTTGTAATTTGCATCAGTGGACAGTCAATACGCATCACAGATCTTCAAGGTACAGGTTGCTCTGAGCCACTGAAACACTGTTGTCCAAGGGGGATCTTTATCCTGCAGCATCTCATCCTTCCCTTAGACCACAGGCTGCCAGTGTGCAAGCATCAGCTTATATATGTAGTTCCCCGCATGCAGGCTTTCTCAGACATACTGCTTCTGCTGCTACCACCAGAGTCCCTTTCTAAGGAGGCTCAAGACAGGAAAGATCTCACAGAATTCTTGTCACTAAAGTAAAAGGGCCTCCCCAGTCCATTCCTCCAGGATCATTAATTGTAATAAAATATATTGGAAGCATATCACAGACCTGTTAACGTGGGAAATTTGGAGGGTTTTTTTTTTAAATGCCAGCTGCTATTTGTGTTTATGTTATTACCTCCTTCCTTTTATTATTTGATTTGGTTTTGAATTGCTTTTGCTGTTTCTAACAGGGAAGCAAGTTGTGACTTTTTTTTGTTTGGAGTCTGCTATATGGTTGTCCCACTAAAGTGATCCTCTGTGTGTGTAAAATGTTGTATACAGTATTCTATATACTTCAGTGAAACTAACTGGATGCTAAAAATCAGTATCTAAATATAATTAAAAAGAACAGGTTGCTTACCTGTAACTGTGGTTCTTCGAGTGGTCATCTGTGCCATCATACACTAGGAGCTTTAGCGCCTGCGCGGTAGCGTTCGGAAACTTCTAGAGCTTGTTCGCTTGGCGGGAACCCCTCCCCCACGCCGGTACTGCGCATGCTCCTCCCGCCGAGCAACGGTCTCTCCTCAGTTCTGTCGTCCGCCGTAGAACCTACAGGGACCTGAGAAAGAGGGGAGGAAGGGCGGGTGTGTATGATGGCACAGATGACCACTCGAAGAACCACAGTTACAGGTAAGCAACCTGCTCTTCTTCTTCGTGGTCTCTGTGCCTTCATACACTAGGAGACTGTGTAGCTTACCGGTCGGACGGCGGGTCAGGTCCTACAGCACGGAAGCCAACACCTCACGTCCAAACCGGGCATCTCTGCGCGACCGGCAGTCGAGCCTGTAGTGGCGCACGAAGGTCGATGGTTGGGACCAGGTCGCCACACGGCAGAGTTCATGCAGGTCAACTCCTCGCAGGAGGGCCGCAGAAGTAGCCACAGCTCTGGTGGAGTGGGCTCGAAGCAGGACTGGCGGAGGCTTCCTCGCGAGCTCATACGCCAGTTCAATAGTCCTCACCACCCACTTGGAGAAGCGCTGGGTGGACACTTTTAGGCCCTTCCGACGTCGCCCATAGCAAACAAAGAGATGCGGCGTCTGTCGGAAGGAAGCAGTCCTGTCCTTGTAGAAAGCCAATGCCCGACGCACGTCCAGGGAGTGGAGGGACCGCTCCAACGGTGTCGTCGGGTTCGGGAAGAAGGCAGGCAGGATGATGTCCTGGTTGAGATGGAAACTGGACACCACCTTTGGCAGGAACGAGATGTCAGGTCTCAGGACCACCTTGTCCCTGTGGAAGACCGTGAAGGGCTCATCGGAACGAAGAGCTGTGATCTCACCCGCTCACCTCGCTGAGGTCACCGCTACCAGGAAGGCAGTTTTCATTGTCAGGAGCCTGTCATCCGAGGTCGCCATTGGCTCGAAGGGCGGCTTCGTCAGCTGCGAGAGCACCAGCGAGAGGGACCACGGCAGTAGCGGCGGCGATACCGGCGGGTAGAGATGATGAAGTCCTTTCAGGAACCGCTTAACGGTATCGTTCCTGAAGAAGGCCGAGGCAGCAGATCGTGGCGGTTGGTATGCCACGATCGCGGAGAGATACACCTTCAGGGATGGAAACGCCAGGCCCTGTTGCCGGAGGTGCAGGAGGAAGTGCAGGACGGTCGAGAGCCCCGCGGGCGATACCGGCTCACTCCTCTCGTTAGCGAAGGTCAGGAAGCGTCGCCACTTGTATTGATAGTTGCGACGGGTGGATTCCTTCCTGGCCGCGACGAGGACGGTACCGAGCACGGGATCGTCTAGTGCGATATCCTCCAGGCATGGAGGGCCAGGCGTGGCAGGTCCGGATGGAGGACTCGGCCGCCGGAGTGGGAGAGCAGGTCCGGTGTCGGTGGCAACCGGAGCAGGTCGTCTCGTGCGGCTTGTAGCAGGGGTGCGAACCAATGTTGCCTCGGCCAGTACGGGGCTACCAGGATCGCGTCGGCTCGGTCGGCGAGGATCTTCGATATCGTCCGGCCGAGCAGCGGGAACGGCGGGAACGCGTAGAGGAGTTCCCCGGTCCACTGAAACTGGAAAGCGTCCCCGATGGAGGCACGATCGTGGCCCGCTCTGGAACAGAATCGGCGACACTTCGCGTTTTCCCTGGTCGCGAAGAGGTCGATCGATGGTTCGCCCCAGCGGTCCCGAATCAAGTCTGAACGCCTCTCCGGAGAGAGACCATTCGTGATGGGATGAGGTGTCCCTGCTGAGGGCGTCTGCCGTGGTGTTCTCCTGCCCGGCCAGGTGAACCGCCACGGGATGCGTGTGCAGGCGAATGCACCATTCCCACAGGTCGAGCGCGATGTCGAGCAGGGTCGTGGAATGAGTCCCACCTTGTCTGTTGATGTAGCAGACGGCGGTGGTGTTGTCCGTCAGAATCAGGACCGTGCGCCCCGCCACGGCATGGCGGAACGCCCGTAGGGCTTTCCAGACGGCGAGCAGCTCCAGCGCGTTGATATGGAGAGCGGTCTCGTCGTCGGTCCATCTGTCGCGGACTCTGAGATCGCCGCAGTGGGCACCCCATCCATACAGGGAGGCGTCGGTCGTTACCGTCACCTTCGGTGTCGGCTGTTGGAAAGGCATCCCTGACATGAGATTGCATCGCGACTGCCACCATCGGAGGGATGAGCGGACGTCTCCCGGCAGCTGCAGTCGGAGTGTCTGTTCGTCTCGCAGGGGGTCGAATATGCGGACGAACCAGTGTTGAAGAGGTCTTGCTCTCAGCCTGGCGAGATATGTCACAGCGGTCGTCGCAGCCATGTAGCCCAAGAGCTGCTGGACGCTTCTCGCAGATAACGTCGGGGCCGTACGAGCGTGAGCGGCGGCCCGGATCAAGGTTTGTGCTCGAGACTCTGGTAGGTACGCCCTGGCGGAGGTCGAGTCGAGCGTCGCCCCGATGAAGTCCAAGATCCTCGCCGGCTCGAGGTGGGACTTCTTCGGATTCACTCGTAGGCCAAGGCGGGTCAGGAGTGACAACGTCATGTGGACGTCGTGGTAAAGTCTCTGTTTGCAGGACGCCACCAACAGCCAATCGTCGAGGTAGGGGAAGACGGAAGCGCCCTTCGTCCGCAGGTAGGATACCACCGGGGCCATGCACTTGGTGAAGACCCTTGGGGCAGTCGAGAGTCCGAACGGCAGCACCTTGTACTGGTAACAGGTGTCGTCGACTGCGAAGCGGAGGTACCGTCTGTGCTGCGGGCGAATGGCGATATGGAAGTATGCGTCTCGGAGATCGATGGAGGCGAACCAGTCCCCTCGATGTAGGAAGGGTAGGATCGACGGTATCGTGACCATCTTGAACCTTTTGGGGCGGATGTAGTAGTTCACCCCTCTGAGATCTAGGATCGGCCGGAGGGTACCGTCGGCTTTCGGTACCGTGAAGTACCTGGAGAAGAAGCCGGTGGTCCTGGCCTCTTGCGGGAGCCGCTCGATCGCCCCTTTCTGGAGGAGGGATTGGATCTCTTCCAGGAGGGCCGGACTCGACGGCGTGGAGTAGTAAACGCCGCGAGGAGGAATATCGAGAAACTCGATGGCGTAGCCAAGACGGACGATGGAAAGCACCCAAGAGTCCGTAGTGACATACTGCCACTCCGCTAGGTGTCGAGCGAGAGTCGGTCGGTCTCCGAGCGCTGATGGTAGGCTGAAGAGTGGGTATTGGTGGGTCCTGCCAGGCACGTCAAAACCGAGACTTTGTCTCGGAGGAGGACTTCTTCGACGAAGCCGGGCGCCGCCTAATCGTGCGTCTGGCCGATGAGCCGGAGGACGGTCTCGACTGTCCAGACTGGGCCGAACGCTGGAACGACGAGGTGGAAGATCGTCGCCAGGATGGGCGGAAGGTGGAGGCCCTGCGGGCCTGCGTGGCCGGCTGCAGCCCGATCTTTTTTGCGGTCAGTCTCGCCTTGACGAGATTGTCCAAAGCTTCGTCTGTGGACGAATTGAATAGGCCTTCACCGTCGAAGGGGAGATCTTCAATCCTCCTTCTGGTGTCCTCCTGGATGTCGGCCGGTCGCAGCCAAGCATGGCGGCGGAGGCCGACGGATCCCGCCATGACCCGGGAGGCGATCTCCACTGCGTGCCGGGAGGAGGCCATCTGGTGCCGAGCGATGGAGATAGCCTCATTGAAGATCACGGAGGAGGCTTGGCGGATGTCCTCCGGTACCGCCTCCATCGCCGGTTGCAGGCGATCGAGCACTTTCTTCAGGTATGCCGCGAGGCAAGCCTGAGTGTTGGACAGCCTGATCTGCAAGGAGGCAGCTGAATAGAACCTCCTTGCGTAGGCGTCCAACTTCCTGCCCTCTTTGTCCGGCGGGGTGGTGTGTTGCCTGCCGGAGCCCTTCGTCTGCGCGGACTCGACGACCACAGAGTTCGGTGCAGGGTGATTAAATAGATAACCGGCGTTATCCTTCTGCACCCTGTAGAGGTGTTCTAACCGCTGCGGTATCGGCTGAGCCGAGGCCGGTCTATCCCAGGCGGCCTTCACCAGTCTGGATACCCGGGGCAGGAGAGGCAGCGGGGCCGTGGAAGGTCGCTTCTCCTCGAAAACGGAGAAGGCTGGATCGTCATCCTCCGGCTCCGCATCGGCGATCTTAAGGCCGAGGGTAGTGGCCATGCGGAGCAGCATCGCAGAGAACTGGTGGACGTCCTCTGGAGCAGAATCTGGGATCGGGTCCCCGAATCCCAACGGAGGAGACTCCTGGGAGGCCGCCTCAGACACCTCTGACTCCGCACTCGAGTCGTACGACTCCGAGCTCGGTGAGTCCTCTCGCCGCTCGCTTTCCGGCTCCTTCGTAGTCGCCGCAGGTGTTGCCTTCCTAGGCTTCTCCGCAGCCGGGGCGGTGGTAGCAGCAGCGTCCCGCTTGGGATGGCTGACTACTGACTTCACCCTCTTGGTGGTGACCGGGGTAGTCTGGCTGGCTGACGTCGTCGTAGCCCGCTCAGTCACCACCGACTCCATAGGGCGCGTCGCCGTTGCCGTGACCCTAGGAGGTGGCGATATCGCCCGATACCGTGGTGAAGGCTCCCTCGCCCTATGATATCGAGGGGAGGGAGAGCGGCTGAAGGAGCGGCGGTCCGACGGAGATCGGCTTCGGCGTCGACGGTACCGAGCCTCGTCCCCTCTAGGCGAGCGCGATTCGCGCTGTCGACGAGGTGACCGGGACCTCCGGAAGGTCTCCCAGCGACTCGGGCCACGATGGTACCGATCCCGGTACGATGGCGAATGCGACCGATAGGAGGCCAGGCGCTCTCTCCATTCAGATTCCCTCGCGTACCTGGCCACGTAGGACGCCGAGGTGTATCTGGAGGCAGACGAGCGAGGTTGTTCCTCTCTTGTCTCCCTCGGAGGCGGCGAGGCCACCGGACGCTCGGAAGAGCGGGACCGGGACCTGAAGGAGGTCGAACGCCGCTCCGGAGAAGCAGAGGGCTCTCTCTGCTGCAGGTCGGCCGACCTGCGACGGCTAAGAGGGCGGTGGCGCTCCTCCACCAGGGTTGGAGGGTCTGCCACAGGCGAGTCCGGGCGCTGTTGGGGAACGTCCTCGATCTCATCCTCCGAGAGGTCGACGGACTCGCCTCGCCCTTTGGAAGGCTGCTGAGTAGGAGGAGGAGTAGGAGGTTGAGCGTCCCCAGCCGGGGAGCGCTTCTTTTCCTTCTTCTTCTTCTTCTTCTCCTTCTCCTTGCCCTTGCCTCCGTCCGGAGCAGGGCGCTTTTTTGCAGGCGTCTCCGTAAGGGGAGCCTCAGCCTTCCTCGCCGTCGAGGATCCTTTCGCTGACTTGGCAGCCGCCGACAGCTTCGGGATCCTCGGTAACGCCGAGATCGGCGTTTCGCCGGTACCGAGCCCGATACCGACGAGGTGGACGGAACGGCAGCCGCCGATACCGTCGATGGCGTGGTCGTCTTCTTGTCGGCCATCTTGGAAGCGGAGGTCTCGTCTATCGCCCGCAGAGACTGTTCCCAACAATAAGATTTGAGTCTCGCGGAGCGGTTGCGAAGAGTTTGGGGAGTAAAATCCCTGCAAATTGGGCAAGTCCGGATGTTGTGGGACTCGCCCAAACAGAAGAGACACTCCTTATGGCCGTCGTTGAGGGCAACCTTGCGGCCGCAGGACACGCACTTCTTAAAGAGCGCGGACATAAGACGAAGAAACGCCAAACCCCGAAATCCAAAAAGACGAAAACCGAAGGGGGAGTCCGAAAGAGAGGTCAAAGACAGTCCGAAAGTCCGTAAAACCGTGAAAAAACAGCAAGCCAAGCACGACGTGAGAGGAACAAACTAAAGAACCTTCCGTACGCGGCGGCGGACGAGAAAGAACTGAGGAGAGACCGTTGCTCGGCGGGAGGAGCATGCGCAGTACCGGCGTGGGGGAGGGGTTCCCGCCAAGCGAACAAGCTCTAGAAGTTTCCGAACGCTACCGCGCAGGCGCTAAAGCTCCTAGTGTATGAAGGCACAGAGACCACGAAGAAGAATTGGAAGTATACAAGTCCTGTAATGCAAGTCCAGCTAATCTTTTTGGAGATTCATTCAGTTAATTTTAATGTTTCATTGGTAGTTGGCAGAGTTCTTGCTCTGTTTTTTGGTTTAAGCAATGTATTTTGTTAAATATATTTAAGTTTAAAAAAAGGAAAGAGAGAGAAGCCAGTAGCTGTCCAACAATCCGACTGGTTCATTCAGTAAGCTCAAGTTTCTCTGGAATATGCCCGTATTGAATGACTGCATCTTTTGGCTATCTTCTAATCCATGTTTTCTGGGCAGTGTACAGTTTGTTACCATCAGAAAGATACTGCAACAGTTTTGTGGTCTGTTATGCTTCCAACAGGCTCTCAATTATAGAGGAGTCTACTGACCTCCTGTGTGGATTCTTTATCCTTCTGAAACTGATGTCTCTCTTGGTTCAGCTTGTCTCCTAGCTTCCTCTTGTTCTCTTGCTCCTCATTGAGCTGCACCGTGAGATCTTCTATTTCGTCCAATAACTTGCGCTTTTCCTAAATCAAGTGAGAGAAATTATAAAAGAGGAATATTTCTGCCAATCTCAACTTTTTCAAGGACCTTCAGAGGAAAAGACAAGCAATTTAGTAAGAAAGCATATGCTTTGGATGCCAAAAGTCCTGGGTTCAATCCAGCCACTTGAGTTTGTGCTTAAGGCTGCCCACCTGTAGTTCGTCATGCTGAAATCACACATATTTTTCAGATAGGTGGTGCCAAGAACTACCACTCAAAAAGCCTTGTCCCACCATTCTGACTTCTCCTCTCTTCACATTTTTGTGGAGAGAAAAAAGCCTGAAGCACTGGGGGGAAAAAACCGGGAGGGTAAAAATGGACAAATTCTGTCAAACAGACTCTTTCTAAATTTCTGTTAATGAGGAAGAGTGGTTGCACAATAAAAGCCTTGTTTGAAAACACACACACAAACACACTCTGAGCCCATTCATTAGCAGACACAGTGAAGTGGCACTGGCAATTTAAAAATGAAGAGTCTGCCACTACAGGGTAGAATGGCCACAGGAAGCCATGGCCACAGGAAGGCACGGGGAAAAGTCAGTATATGGTCTAGGGGAGCGGGAAACAAGCATCAGATTTAAACATGGGGCAGATGGGAACAACATAAAATGTGATGAGGAGGTTCTTGGTAAGAATCTTGGATAAGCCATGAATCCAATGGTTGGGATTAGGTCAAGATGGGCAGATTTGTGGGACTGAGTCTGCTTTTTTCACTGGACCAGAGACATCTGGTACTCATGCCTAACCATCAGAAATGGCGGGAACAACTGAGAGTTCCAAGGCTTCTGGGGAACTTGAAACTCCCTAACCAAAGTGTCCCAAAATCTGCTTTGTCTCCCATATTTTTTTTTAACACTGGATAGATCTTAGATAGGATGTTTTTATTTTTAACATATAGGCCATCATCTTAGGATAGCTGTATGACATCTTTGCCCCTTCAACTGATTCAGGCCAGAACTGCTGCAGTTCTTTCCCACTGGCCTTGGTGGGTGGCGCTTATTGGAGCTTTAGGCTAAAACCATCGGCAGTGAGAAGGTTCATCATGCCTGTCTTAGGATAAATTCTGAGATAAGACATGCCCACAGGAGATGCACAGCCATTTCTACTATATTCAGTGGGGCTTCCTCCTAGGTAAGTAGGCATAGGGCTGCAGCATAAAGAAGAGTCCAGAATAATCTCTAGTCCAGACTACTGTCTAAAGAAAATGTGGCATTTAGCCTCAGGGGGACATAAAGAGCAGACAGAAAAAGGCATCACAGGCAGTGACCGATGGAGAAGGTAGAAGGGACTTCTGGCAAGAACAAACTGAGCGGAGGATGCTCTAAAGGACACTCCATGAGACCAGAACGTTATGGTGCAGAGCCATTATGGGATAATGAGTGCTGTGTCACTGTGGAACACAGAGCCCTGTGCAGCCACCTTCACCAGTGAGGCAATGTGTACAGCTGCTTCTATTTTTAGAGACACTGAAGAACATAACTGTGAAATCTACACTCCTAAAAATTGGAGAAGCACCTCACCTCCTCCAGCCTTTCAATATTGGCTTTCAGGCAAGGAACACAGGATCGAAGTTCACTGTTCTCATCATCCAGCTGTTGCAGTCTGCAGTTTGGGGAAACACAAACACAACCTTTAGTGCCACATCCCTTCCAGGACTCTGCACACTCTGGATCCTGTAGGGGACTGGTACTTTTGACCCTGTTAGTGTTTTGCCTATAGGTCCCACAGTTCCTTAATAATGGCCAGGCTGGGTGGTGCTGATCATAGAATCATAGAGTTGGAAGAGACCCCAGGGGGCATCCAGTCCAACCCCCCGCCATGCAGGAACACACATCAAAGCATTCCCAACAGGTGGCTATCCAGCCTCCGCTTAAAAACCTCCAAAGAAGGAGACTCTACCACACTCTGAGGCAGCATATTCCACTGATGGACAGTTCTGACCGTCAGGAAGTTCTTCCTGAGGTTCAAGTGGAATCTCCTTTCCTGCAGCTTCAATCCATTGCTCCTTGTCCTAGTCTCTGGAGTGGCAGAGAACAAGTCCGCTCCCTCCTCAACATGACATCCCTTCAAATGGGATGGGAGATGTAGGCCCAAAGGAGATCATTAGGGGTGCACTAAATTCTGGCGGAAGTTTTCATCCATGATGCTGTAACAGTGGAAGACCTCTTTTATAGCCATTCAATCAGTCGTTGCTATTGTTGCCCTTCTCCCAAATGCTGCTTTTCTCACAAAGGTGGCATACTTCATTTAACATGAAGACATTATCAACTTGCTAGCAGAGATATCTTTTGTTTCTTACTAATTTTTTGGGCAAAATCTTCCAGATTTTGATTTGGTGCCATAAGTTTGAAATACATCCCCCAGGCAAAGCTGGGCAGAGTCATTCTTGGCCACTGCAGCAACCTGGCTTTGCAGAAACAGCACTGAGTCCAAGAGCACCAAGCTACGAACTTGATCTTTCAGAGGGAGTGCAAATCTTGAAGATTTTCATGAAGACTTTGCCAAAAACATCTCTCTCCCAACCCAACCAAAACCTTAATTGCATTTGCCTCCAAATCTGGCCCAAGACATTTTGCTGCCTTTAGCAGAGACCAAATGATGGCCCCTTCCCTGCCAGGGTCCATCTTTTAAAGATCCTTCTGTATTATTCAGACATCAAGTATTTCATCATCTGCCATGCCTCCCCCTGCTCACAGCATCAGCAGAAACAGGTTCCTTTAGCCTGATGGACAGTGAGGCCAGCCTCCTAGCTGCTTGCTTTCTTCCCCTTTGAGTCATTCTACACATTAAATGGGTGCACTCAGCAAAGAGTGACATTTAAGCTTGGTGCTCTGATGAGCGTATCACTATGTTGTTGTATGCCTTCCACTTATTTCTAACTTACAGTGATGCTAAGATGAACCTATCATGGTTTTGTTTTTTTGTTTTTTTGCAAGATTTGTCCAGAGGGGTTTGCTATTGCCCTCCTCTGAGGGCGGGAGAATGTCTCTTGCCCAGGGTCACTCAGTGGGTTTCCATGGCTAAGTGGGAACATGAACCCTGTTATCCCAGAGCTACAGGCAATTTTGTACACATATGTTCATAATTTCATAAAGACACTCACACACATACAGAGTGTGCCTTCTGTTTTCCCAACTGAAGTGTAGGATTATACAGCTTTGGTGGGGCAGTCTGTTTTATTGTTTTATTTTTGCACAATGTCATCTACATCCGTGATGCTACATAAATAAATATTCTTAAAAACTGGAGTATCCTCTATATACAACATGAGAAGAAGATACCCTAAGGAAAGCTGATGTGGATTAGGCCAAAGAAGGGCTGTTAAGAGTCCAGCATCTTGTTTTCCTAAAGGATGCCTTCAGAAAGCTCATAAGCAGGCCATGAAGTTGACAGATCTCTCCCACAGTCACTCTCCAGCAAACAGTATTTAGGAGACCTTTCTCATCCCAGTATCTGCAGGCTCCTTGAGCCAGTAGCCACTGATATCCTTATCCTCTGTGAATTTGTTTAATCCTCTTTTAAAGTCATATAAGCCAACAGCCATCACCACACCTTTGCAGCTAACTGATGTTATGCAAAGATGTGTTTCTCTTTCTGTCTGTCCTGAATTTTTGTGCCAATTTATTCCAATGGATGACCCCAAATCCCACCAACAATAATCATTTAACAAAGCATTGTTTCCATGAAGCTTACCGGGCTTGTAGGTTTTCAATCTCAATGCTCTTTTCCCGCTCCATTTTGCTGAGAAGTTCCCTCTGTTTCCGGATTTCTTCCATAAGGACTTCATCCGATTTTAGCTCCTGCTCTTTCAACTGCTCCTCCAGGGCATTTGCTCTACCAAGCAAAGGAAAGTTTTGGGGGTCAGCTTCAGTTCATCTACTTTGTGGGGCAAAACTTTTTATACAGGAACAAAAAGGAAATTCTGCTTAGGAAATGCTTTGATTCAGGATATTCCACTGAGCACTGATGCCATGTGGATGAAGGGAGGCACATCAACCACCACTTGGTAATCTGAACTCTGGCCTCCCTTCTTTGTTACAGATGCCCTTTCTGTACCAAATATATTCTCCATCTAAGCTGGCCCATGTTCACTGAACACACTGAGATACTCCAGAACTGTCTGCTCTCTCATCCCCCTATGGTGCAACACATCACCCTGAGAAGAGTTAACTGCTCTTTTTCTGTTCATACTATTGTAGGGAAGGAAGGAATATAATTTCTGCCAGAGAGTGCCCAATATCCTTAATCTCTTCCTAAGTTTCCCATATTAAAAGGTGGACCTAAGATAATTTAGTCCTCAAGTTGTAAAATCTACACCCTTCTCGCCTCTGGCTAATTGAGAGGAGGTATAATACACCAGGAAGTCCTGTTGAGAAAGGTCTACAGAAACCAGAACTATGCTAAGAAAAACACTGAAAAAGCTCTGCTCACAGAAAGCCAGGTTGGCAATGAAAAGGTTTCCAGACTGGCCTTCCTCCCTGGTATGCCAGGTTTCTTCTATCCATACATGCAACAGGACAACAGTAGGCAAGCTTGGGCCAGCCTCCCATTTTATTCCTTACCTGTGCACCAGCTGAAGATTTTCTTGCTTCAATCGGCTGTGCTGCTCCCCATTTGCAGCCGTGTCCTTTTCCAGCTCTGTCACCCTTTTCTCTAAGAAGATCACCTGCAGAAAAAGGCAATGAAATGGTGAGAGGCACCAAAAGAGCTTTCCTTCCTGTGTTCACCTGTAAGGTAACTGGTGCCAAAATTTAATATTACATTCACATTTTTGTACAAATCAGACACTTGTCCAATTGAACATACTGTTTTTTTCCACCTAAACTTCAGTGGCCCTATGCATAATGTTGTACATCATTCTTTGCTCTCTGGTCTCAGTTCCAGCAGAGAGAGTTAAAAATAGGCTATCCTTTCTTCCTAATCCATTTAAGTCAATGCTCAGGTTCTTAATTGAAAAACAAACTCTTAAGACTCTGGACACTTACAGATCCTATGCCTTCGGAATGCTACATCACATGGAAAATGGCTGCCTCTTTTAAAAATTGAAGCAATCTTGCCCTCTCACACTTCCAAACATTCAGAATATTTAAAAGATACAGTGACTGGGAGATTTTGAGGAGTTATAGTCCCAAAAGAAACTGAATTAAATGTGGTGTGTGTGTGTGTGTGTGTGTGTGTGTGTGTGAGAGAGAGAGAGAGAGAGAGAGAGAGAGAGAGAGAGAGAGAGAGAGAGAGAGAGAGAGAATGGTACTGCAACAGGAGAAAAGGCAGGAAGAGAATACAAAATTGATGACCTTCAGTGGTTCTCTAGATCAGCATTCCCTAATCTTGTATTCTGACGTGTGGACTGCAATTCCCAGCACTCTCCAGCCACACGACTACTGCCCATGTTGGCTAAAGATAACAGAGGCTGAAGTCCAGCTCCACTGGAGGGTAACAGGTTAGGAAAGGCTGGTTTAGAACAGCAGGTGGGGAAAGGCATTTTTGTGGCCACCAAGGGCCACTGCTATTTTATTTTATATTTTGCTCCCAAATACTGGCAGAGAGCAGGGGGGAAAATTTCTCCAAGTTTTGAGTCCCCTGGGCAGTTTTAGACCCAAGAAAGGCCTTTTTTCCCCCCAACATGAAGTGATTTAGAAGTTGACTTCTAGGTCACTTCCTGATGAATAAAAAGTCTTTCCATGCCCTAACATGGTCTATAAAGAGCCCAAACCATAATTAATTAATTAATTAATTAATGCATGTATGTCTCACCCTTCAGCCAAAAAAGCTCTCAAGACACCTTACAAATCATTAATTTGACAGTTCGCTGTCCTCAGGCTTACAATCTAAATAAGACACTAAACAAGGAAAAGCGAATGGCAGAGGAGGAGGAGGAGATTAAATCTGGCAGATACTGCCCATTTTTCTCTCCCTCTGAGGCCACAGCAGTGGCAGCTGAAACCGAGGGGATGGCTTTTCATCCACTGCTGGGGCTGAGGCATGATGCAGCTCTGCCTACCTATTCTTCTCTCCCTCTTTGTGACACTGGAAAGATACAGAGAAACAGGGAAAGTGCCCCCTATCCCCTAAGGGGGATTGGGAGGAAGCAAAGATTTTTTTGAAAAATGGGGGGGGACATGCAGCCTTCCAGAGTTCCAAGGAAGCAATGCAACTCCTTAATCCCCAACAGCTGCCCAACCTGATCAAGGATCTAGACCCTGGCTTTAGGGCAGAAATGAAAAACGTATGGCCCTTCAGAATGCAACTTCCATCATCCTCATCACTGTCTGTGCTGCACAGGGATGACAGGAGATGCTCTTGAGCAACATCTGGCAAACTGCACATTCCCTGCATCTGTAATACGTCAATAACTATTACAACTCCATAAATTACATCCCTCCAGTACTACCTCCAAGCATCTGAGTTCAAGAATATTTGTAAGAAAATGAAAATGACTTCCCCCCACCCCAAAACAAAGCCATGATAATTAGTCTTGGGGTCTTCCATCTAAACACTGGAGTGTGGTGGTGTCTCCTTTGCAGGTTTTTAAACAGAGGCTGGATGGCCATCTGTTGAGAATGCTTTGACGGTGTATTCCTGCATGGCAGGGGGTTGGACTCAATGGCCCTCGTGCACTCTTCCAGCTCTATGACTCTATCTTTCCATCCATTCAGATATCCCAACACATTACAGATTGTTGGCTACGCAGATGAAGAAAGGGGCTATTAAAGGCTAGAGCTTTAATCAGTTTAATTGGCAGATTAGTCCACTAAAGCTTTGGCTGTTTATTTTGGAGGCTATTTTCGTTCTGGCAAGGGAGACATAGGGCATGTCAAAGGCAGTACCAGAGCTGCCCTTTCCTTCTGCCAGTCATGAGCTGATTTGGTTTCTCCAGGTATAAGCCTGCGAACATCTTCCTAACACATTCAAGAAGAAAGAGGACGCCCTTTCACTTTGCACAAACATTAAAACTGACTTAATTTGCTAGCCAAAATGCAGGCGGTCACTCCAATTTACTCACCAAACTATGAACTTTTTCCTTTCAAAGTCAAGGGCGCAGATCCTAAGGGCCCGAGAGGCCCTGCCTATAAGCACTTCCTCTTGCAACTGGTCAAAGGGACAGAGAACTACTACGGTGCAGAGTTGGAAGGGGGACTGCTGTGGATTATAACTCCCAGAATCCTGCGCCAGAAATTAATCTCACACATAAGATATCTCAGCACAATGCTGGCTCAAAGATTCTGGGAGTTTCCCCCCAAAGTAAATATACTATGCTTTAGGAAAGATCCAGCATGCCTCTACTTTAACTGCAACTGGCTCACCCATTAAACACAAGCAGAACTGCCTGCCTTCACCACAGGGAACTGCCCACTGCAGCTTTCTCTCTATTGATGCACTGGGGCTTCTTTCAGCTTCTGCTGGATGTGAGTCATTCTGCTTGAGCCATATATGCTGTAACTGCTCTGAGTGCAGTCCCAGTACAGAAAAGGCATCACAAGGCAGGCTCTGCTGCACCTCAGCCCAATCTGCTATTCTGCCTCAGTCACCTCCTCACCAGGAGGGCACGTGGAAAAATTATTCCTTTCCAGGGCTTCAAAAGGAGAGAAGAAAATGGCCCAGTTTTAAAGCCAGGGGAAAAAGAGAACCTGAACAATCTGTCACTCAGGGCTGGGCTATACATTTGTGAAAACAAGTGCACTCAAAATCTTGCTGCTTGGAGTGGAGGCCAGCTAAGGAAGCAACTAACGGGCTCTGGATCTCAGAATGGCAGGCATGACATTCACCTAAAAGCTGCCATGGGCTCCTGAGTGGTTGCTTTTCTCAAAGAACCAAAGCAGCACAAGCCAGATTTAAGGGTTATCATTTAGAATCATAGAATCACAGAGTTGGAAGAGACTCCAGGGGCCATCCAGTCCAACCCCCTGCCCTGCAGGAACCCACATCAAAGCATCCCCAGTAGATGGCCATCCAGCCTCTGCTTAAGAACCTCCAAAGAAGGAGACTCCACCACACTCTGAGGCAGCATATTCCACTGCCAGAGAGCTTTAAAGACACACCTAATGTCACACACAGAACTTGAACAAGTTCCTTTGTGAGACTACAGATCCTCAAATCCCTCATCCAGGCTGGGGGATTTTGGAAGCTGTAGCATGAAAAAGGAACTTGTCCATGCTCTGCATGTGTGTGATTTGAGCCTTAGATACTCTCTCTCTCCCTTATCAAGGGACCTACCTTGTCAGTGATATCCTCTTCCAGGCACTGGGTGTTGTTCCGGAAAGGCTCTTCCATGGCATCTACAGTGAGAGTCCCTGTCTGTTGTAAGTGCCTGGAACACAGAGAGAGCAAGCCAATCCAGAGCAAGCCAATCCAGAGCAAGGTCTCCATCAGAAGAAATACTGGGGTAGAGAACAGGGAGCCTCCCAGGGTCATGCTTGGGTTAGCCTTTCCACACTGCTCATCTTTTTTTCTGTGCAGTGGATTGCACAGGCAGAAGGATAATTCAAAAGTCCACACTGACCTCAAAACAGATTTTTTTAAAACACACATCCACACACCACACTTCGGTTGAATAGCTTAAGGGTACTATTCACCCGCCACTGTCTTTTTGTAGCCCTCTAAGCTGAGCAAATATTCTGGCCCCTAAATGGAGTGGCAGAGAGCCCAGTGACAGGCACTCATGCTTATGAGCCATTTCCTTTTGCTCTTTGGAATATAGAACGATAGCGATCTGACTTTTCTGCCACTTCATTTGCTTTTGATTTTCATGACTGCAAGATGCAAAGAGTACTCTAGAGTGATAAATGACAACATTGGAAAAAAAGGCGGGGTTGGGAAGAAAGGAGAGAAGCAGGGGGAGGTGGTGGATCAGGTCCTCCCAGTGTGTTCCTACGAAACCATTTGCATTTGCAAGACTGCTCTCCCCACATGCCTCTGTTGCAGTCCAAAGGCCACCATTTTATGACGCAGTGTTCAAGAAAGACACTTATCAGCTGTTAACTAATAATGTATCTATCATAGAAAGGGTGTACAAGATTCTGCCCAAAGGAAAAGATATCAGGATCCTTCCCCCTGCACATTCTTTTGTAGTTAAATGAAGGCACCACAAAAGAGTGAATGGCATTCTCAAGTATACAAGCAGCCTTCCTCTATATATACCATGGCCTACATGTACCAAATCTTCACTGGCATCATCTCCACCTAACATGGGAAATGGGAATTATACTCCACTGCATCTGGAGAGCCTGCTGGCTCATACATTTGTTGCGGAAGGCTGGTAGTTGAGGCTGTTACATGGCTGGCTACCAAAAGGAGAGGCTGAACTCATGCTGCTAAGAAATCTTTTATGCTTCCTCACAGGCCACCAACTGTTGGGAAACCCATGATAATAAAATCCAACCTGAGACTAGACAACTTTTTTTTTTAATGGCAGCTCACAGAATCCCTATAACGAGCACCTAACTTTTCCAAGCTCTGAGTATGATTTGTAACAAAGGATGAATCAAGGAATACTGACATGTTTAGCAACAACCAACCACTACTCCACTTCTACCTTGGACACAATTTTGCCTGGCAGGGCATGCAAAAGTGTGTAGCAACACAAAATCATAGAACTGGAAGGGATTCCAAAGTCCACTGCCAGCCATGCAGGAATCCATTACTAAAGTATCCCGGAAAGGTTGATGTCTAGCCCCTGTTTGGAAATCTCCAACTACTATCTTGTTGAAGAGGTAGTCTATTCCGCTATCAAACAGCTCCTATCATCAGGAAGTTCCTTCTTGATGTTTAAGCGGAGTTTCTTTTCTTCTATAATGCACTCTATTTTGGCATGACCTCCATACACATAAACATCAGGTCATGTGAAACAATCCTACCATTATAGTCAGTGGATGCAACAGGCGTGCACATCTTGTGTACATTGGCTCCAACGGGACGTGACGCTCATGTTTTTGTTGTTTTACATGGGGGTTCCTGGAATGGAACCTCCACATATACAGTGGGCATACTGTAATTTGAATCCTTTGCTTTCCATCCTACTCTCTGGAGAAGCAGAAAACAAGCTCACTCCATCTTGTCTATGACAGCTCTCCGGTTATTCAAAAATGGCTGCCACATGACTTTTCGGTCCTTTCTTCTCCAAGCTAAATATGTCAAATGCCCTCAACTATTCCTCACAGGGCTAGTTGCTAGATCTTTTAACATCTTGGTTTCCTTCCTCTGAACACATTTGGACATAGTCATGCTCCTTACCCATGGCCTGTTATATCCTAGTTTTTAGGCCTGGGTTTAACGCTTTTATGCACTTTCCTCTTTTTCTGATGGTTGTGTGTGTTAACAGCATTCAAAATATGATCAGTCAGGCTTCCTGGTTTTGGGGGACCTCCTGCTCATTGTGTTGAGCAGATCCTGGATGACTCCCTCAAAGTCCTATTTGGACATGCCTGCCCCCCCCCGTTCTAGAGCATCAGCACACAGAATTAGGATCGGGTAGATGTGGCATTTCTCATGAGTGGGAAAGCAGAGCTCTGACTGGCCAGGTGGCTATACCTCTGCCGCTGCATGTGTTGTAAGGGCAATAGCTCTGCTTGCCGGGCAAAACCTGCCAGCACATGAAGCCACACCAGCACCTGTTGTGAACCCTTCAGTGTGAGGAAAGTGGCTGCTCTGAGCCTCACACTGAACAGTGTTAAGATGTTGCACCACAAATCCTTCCCACTTAATTTTAAAATGGTTGATTTTCTTTGGAAACTGGGCAATTCGTGTCTTCCAACATTGGAGCGCACACTTCCTGCAGCTTCTCAGAAATGTGCCAGTTTCCCTCCTGTAGGGGAACCAGTTTCACTCCTTTTTATTATCTGTAACTCACTCACTTTCTCTCCCCACCACCACCGCCAAGATCCTATTCTGCCACCTTATGGTGATTCTGCACTCTTAAGGAATATGGCATCGGAGCATAAGCTCTGGCAGATGTCTTCAGGCAGTAGGTGGCAAGCAGGGCCCCAGAAGCAGACTTGCCATTGTCTGAAGACCAACTGAGTTGAATACAGAGTGGTTCATCACCAGAAAAGTGGCCATCAGATGACTGGGTAGCAGCCACTGAACACAACAGCAGTGTTTCAGTCTGTATCTGTGGAGGTATAACTACTTTGATATAGAATCATGGATGATCAAATTACTATATATATATATATATATATATTTACGTGTGTGCACACACACACACACACACACACACACAGATACATACATACATACAGTCATCTCTCTATATTTGAGGGTTAGGGGCACAGGACTCCCATGAAAGTGGAAAAACCGAATAACTCTAGGCCCTCCCAAACCATATTTAATACACAAAAAAATATGATCATCCATATTCATATCCATGGATTCCTTTGAGGCACCAGGGTTCCTTCATAAGGCAGAAGTGGGGGGCTGGTGGGGCTGACTGCCACCCCTATTGCTGCCCCACACCATTTTTAATAGGGACTTACAAGCCGTGTTTGCATTTTCTCTTTCTCATGAGGCTTGCAGTCCCTATTGAAAATGGCCTAGGGAGGCAGCAGAGGGGACAGCAATTAATCCGTGAATAATCAAATCCGCAAAAGTGAAACCTGACTATATACAGGTAGGGGTCAATATTTCAAGGCAGTATAACTAGTACTGTACTGTGTCAGTAGTGTTCACCTCTTCACTCTCAGAGAGGAACACCCACCTAGAAAGGCAACTTGGGAGATTTTTTCTGCTCCCACAACTGTCCTCATTCCCTGGAGGCGTGTCAAAGCTACAGTCCAACCATTTGGGCTCTGTTGTCTGGAAGGACAACACAGGCCGGGAGTTAGGATATATCAATGCCTTTTAGTGACCGCCTGATTTCACAAAGGGACAAGGAAAGCTCTCCCTGTTTAGATCAGAGCTTGGAAAAGTTACATTTTTGGATAGCAGCTCAGAGAACTCACTACTCAGCAGGACTGCAGCCCAAGCTAGTTCTCCTCCAACCTAATCCTGAGTCCTGAATACCAGCCCAGCTTGAAGCTGACAAATTTGCAGAAGGTGGGGAAAAGCCACCAAAACCACTATCCTTCAAGCACTTACTCAGAGCATAGAAAATTGCTTTTTTGGACTGTAGCTCTCAAAATCCCTCAGCCAGCACACCCAACGGCTGGGGCATTCTGGGATTTCGTAGTTCAAAAAAGTAACTCTTCTAAGCTCTGCATTTATTATTTCCAGCCAATGTGTAAATGGTACCACTGAATCTCAGGTGTACCAGAGTGGATTTCAGAGTCTGGAACAGGATATGTGAGAAGAAGCAAGGTGTGTTGGGCCAAGATCTTATTCATTCATTGCTAAAAGAAGGAGGCCTTCAAACCTAAGGTGATTTAAAAGGGGGAAAAAAACCCTCTAGGACGAGTTGACCCATTGCATACAGGAAAAGGAGAAGAGAATCATGCTAGAAGCCCACATCCCTGAGCTAAACTTTTAATCTCTAAAATCAAAGAGCTGAATTACTCTGTTCTTCAGGTTTAAAGAAGTAAAGGATGGAAGAGCCCTTATGCAGTCACTGAAAAGGGACTTTTCAGTGGGGGGTAAACAGCTAACCACTTCCATATGTGGGGACACCTGTGCACAGAAGACAGCCATAGTCCGTAGAGGGAACAGAGAAGGGAAGTTAAAGAAGTATTTGCGTACCTTGCTACCTTCTTGCTCGAGAGTCTCTTATTTGGACTGCGGAATGAAAACAAGAAAACGAAGTCAGGAAAACTGACACCAAACAGCAACAGTGAAACAGGAAGCAAGCGAAGACAGAGGAACAAGGCCATATCCTTTACAATTAACAACACAGCACAACCCCCCCCAACAAAACACAGCACACCCCGTGCATGCAATGGGCGCTCTCTGCATGGTAAAACTCAAGCAGAGGCCACGTTTAGACACAGTTTTAATAGTATTTTCATATCAGAACCAAGCAATCTGCAATCTGTGGGGCCCGCAGAAACTTTTATGACTCCGCCACAGCTCAAATGATCTTCTCTCTATGCCTCCGTTCATAGGTTCCGTTTGAAAACAGATCCCCCTGCTAAGAATAGAAGCTGAGGTTGGTGGGACTTTGGCCCAGCCACCGGCTTGCGCAGTATTCAAACCCACCTGCCAGCTCATGCTGGGAACAGTTCCCGCGCCACGAGAGCACTGGAAACCTGCTACGGCACTGAGGACACACGAAACGTGCCTTGATCCTACGTGCCAATAGAAAAACACCTGCAATACAAAGGTTAAGAAGACTGCACACGCCTCTGGGAATATCACTATAGGCCTTGCCTAAGGACATCTTAACACTCCCTCCAGGCAGAAGCCTCTGCAGACGTGTGGAAGGGGAGGGAAATGTGAACAGGAGAGAGGCGGTGGGCCTGAACCTAAGAACAAAAGGGCCAAGAGGATCCCACAAAGGTCCTCATTCAGCTAGGGCAACATCTGAAGGTCTGGTAGAATTGCTTTGCATGTCAGTGCTGTACCCAGAGCTTGAAAGGTTACTTTTTAGAAATAATTTCTTTCTGTTCCCCATTACAGTATTTAGGAAGTAATTCATTATCATTACTCATTACTATGTCTCAGAAGTTACTCATTGCCTCACTCAGTCCTTTTAAAATACTTTTCATTATTTTTAAACAGAAAAAAACCCCTTAGGATTAAAAAAATAGCATGAAACAAAAAATCTTATTGAAACATCTCTAAAAATGCCATCTTAAAGTAACTTTTAAAGGTGACTAGAAAGCATTACTGATCACACCAATCTTCATTCTGGTTTGCTGGATTGCTTTTAAAATGTAACTTTTGCTTACCCAAGTTGTCCCCCCTCCAGTAACTCATTACAGGAAGTCATGTTGCTCATCGTTAGAAACTTAATTCACGACTTCCAAATTCTGATTTTAAGACATAAGAGTAAAGCTCTCTGAGTGAGTCGGCATGCAACTGGGCACAAACTTATATCTTTAACACATACAGTGGTTTGTGGAACACTATAGACAGAGAAAAGAAGAGGAAGGTCTCTTTTTGCCAAAATTTACAATCTAAATTTCAATAAGAGGTGAGAGCTGGGAGAAGACCTATGCATGGCAAAAAGCAGCATCAATCCACACGCACTGTTTTTGCCACCTGTGGTTCATGCAACCACGAATGTACATCCAGGACTTACTGCAACTCCCTGGAAGCATAATGTGTGAAGTTGCCCTCAGAAGGAAAAAAACAGACATGGGTAATTCCAGTAATTGGAATTACAGTCTTATTGGAAGGATAAGCTCAATGTTGGCTTCAGAGAACCAGTTTATTCCTCTCTCTCCCATGTAAATTCCCATGGCATGGGGGTGTTTGGGAAGCCGCTAATCCACCTTGATTCAAAACATTTATTTTTTCCAGGTATGGGAACGGCTCCCTACAGAAACGCATTTGTTGTTATGTGCTGCCAAGTCAACTTTCACTTATGGCAGCCTTGTGAATGAGAGATTTTCAAGTCACCCCACTGCCAACAGCCCTGTTCAGGTCTTGCAGATTCAGTCTCGATTGAGTCTATTCACCTATAATGTGGTCCTCCTCTTTTCCTACAGACTTCTACCTTACCCAGCATTATTGTCTTTTTTTTAGTGAGTCATGCCTTCTCATGATATGCCATCAAAAGTAAGACAATCTCAGTTCAGGCATCTTGGCTTCTAGACAGAAGATCAGACTTGATTTCCTCTGGGAACCATTCATTTGCCTTTTTAGTAATCCACAGAATCCACAGAACTCTTCTCTAACACCACATTTCAAATGAATTAATTTTCTTCCTATTAGCTTCTTTCACTGTCCAGCTTTCACCACCATACACAGAAATTGGAAATGGATGGGCAATCCTAACTTTTATTCAATGAGCCATCCTTACACTTCATGATCTTCTCTAATTCCTTTGTATTTGTCCTTCCAGGTCCTAGTCTTCTTCTGACTTCTTGGACTGCATTCTCCATTCTGATTAATGACTGAGCCAAGATATCAAAAGTCTCAAACTATTTCAGTGTCTTCATTGTGTATTTTAAGGTTATTTAAATAATCTATGGTCACTATTTTTGTTTTCTTTATACTCAAATATAAACCTGCTTTTGCACTTTCTTCCTTGTCTTCCATTCCAAGTCTTTGCTGTTTGCTGTAACATTGTATTATCTGCATATCTTAAACTGTTGTTGTCCCTCCTCTCATTTTCATGTCTCCTTCCTCCAAGTGTAATCCTGCTTTATGTAGGATATGTTCAGCGCACAAGTTAGACAGGGTGATAACATGCAGCCTTGCCTGATCCCCTGACCATATTCTGTCCTCACAATAGCCTCTTCTGAGTATAGGTTATACATCAGGACAATCAAATGTTGTGGCACACCCATTTCTTTAAGAACAATCCATAGTTTGTCATGACCTGCAGAATCAAAGGCTTCACTATAATCTGACATATCCAATGTGTGTTTGCAATATGATACCTAGTGCCTCTTCCTTTCCTGAACCCAGCTTGACCATCTGACAGTTCTCATTTTATATCGAATAAAAGTCTTTGTTGTAGAATGTCTGTCTACATGGGAGATTATTGCAGTCCTGCGGTTGCTGCAGTCTTTGGTGTCTCCCTTCTTGAAGACCGGAAAGTATATCGAGAGTTTCCAGTCTGTGGCCCATTATTTTGTTCTCCATATTTGTTGACAGGTTTTAGTTAGAACTAGAATGGATTCTGTCTCTGTAGCTTGAAGCAGTTCTACCAGTATACCATGTGTTCCTGATGATTTATTTCTCCCAAGTGAAACTTCCACTTCACTTTCCATAACTAGAGGTTCATTTTCAAATGGTTCTTCCTTGAATCAATCTGTCATCCTTTTATCTTTTATATACTCCTTCAATGTATTGTTTCCATCCTCTTTTTGTAGTGTGTTCCCCTGCTGGTTGGACAGCACCTCACTCTTAGTTTAAATTTCCCTTTCATTTCTCAGATATTACAGAAGAAGTCTCTTGGTTCTTCCTCTTTTGTTGTAATCTTCTATTTCTCTGTATTAATTTTTATAGTAGTTCTTCTTGTTCCTGTGCAAAAGTTGTTGAATAGCGCATTCAGGGTTGATTTTGGAGTGTCTCATCATAGGGTTTTCATGGTAAAAGACATTCAAAAGGGATTTACCATTTTCTTCTTCTGCACAGTACCAAGAAGTGGTCAACACAGTACCACTGCCATTGTCTCTGAAAGTTCCTCCATCAGTGTCACCCTCCACTACAGCTGCTGCTTCCTAGCTATTTAGCACATTTGGTCTGGCTCCTCAGAGAAAGCCTGTCTGATATGGGAGACCCCATTAGGTACACTGTTATCATTAGCATAGCCTCTTGCCTCACAGGAGCATGCAATCCTATTACCACAGAAAGGTAGTGCTATGGCGAGACAGAGATGCATATACTCTTGATTTATTCAGATGCAGCTTTTAGGCTAGTTCACAGATCACCTCCCAGTCTGGCTTGCTCCTTACACCTGACTTTCTGCTGAGTGCAGGGATTATTACTTTTGGCAGAGTTTTAAGGATAAAGAAAATGCTACATGAGACTGGATTTTGCCCTTAGCTAGAGGGTTATATTTTGGGTCTGGGTGGGCAAAAGAGAATATATACATCCATGCACATCTCATGAAGATGTTTAAAGATGCTGGCTTAGGGAAATAATTAGTTGATAATGACATTCTTGGTTTCCAGCTCCACAAAATCACATCCCTGAAACTGTCTTGCCTTCCTTAATGTATTTTTGTGGAAATGAAAAAAAAAAATTGCACAAACACAGAAGCAGTGGGAAAACAAAGGTTAAAGACAACACCTTCTAGAATAGTGGTTCTCAAACTTTGGTCCTCCAAGTGTTCTGAGTTTCAGCTCCCAGAAGCCACAATCACTGGCCAAGCTGTGTGGGGTGAAGTCCAAAACACCTGGAGGACCACAGCTTGAGAACTACTGCTCTAGAACCCCCATAAAATTCTATAAAGAAGGCAGGTCAACTACACAATAAAAGCCTTGTCTAGGACTACCCCAAGTTGCCCAAAAGGGAAGGAATCTTACTGATCAGAAGGAAGTAAAATAGAACTAGTGGTATGTGAGATACCAGAGTGCAGATTTCTGTTAAAACAGAACAGAAATCTGCAGTCTGGTAATCTACATGCCACTAGTTCCTTCTCTTATGCTGTTAGATTTGGCTCTTGTCTTTCTGCTAAACCCATAATTTGCATATGGTGAAAAAGACACACACATCATATAGCCTTCCTGAGGTTGTGCCCCTATAGAATGCATGGCTCAATGTTCCTGCAGGCGACAAACTCTCAGGCATGCCAAAAGTGATCATGTCCCAAAGAAGGGTTTGAATCTCCCCTTGACTCTTCTCCATGCATGCTATCTTAGGTGATAAAATGATACGTTCAATTAAAGAATTTCTCCCACATGCCATCATTCCAGGAGGATTGTACCATATTTTCTTCTGAACTTACATATTAGCTCTGAGGAGAGCATTATTTCTGAATCTCGTATGGTTTTTAGGTAATTTTTACATTTTGTAGATGCAAGGCTGCTTCCCAACCAGCTTATCAGATTTTTAGCATTCTCAAAGCAACTTACAGTGCAGCAAGCAATAGGGTTGCTATAAGTAACAGATGTTCACATGATCTTCCCCTTGACTATTGTGAATTTCCCCTATGAACATTTACCAGATTAGGCTACAAGTCTGGATGATCATCATGAAGTGACTGCTGGGAATCCATCCAAGCAGTGAGAGAAGAGAGATCTCTGACTATCTATTTCAGAGAATGTGTTCTCCATTTCAAACATTGTCACCAACTTTTCAACACACACTATTGGTTGAATATAACCGTTACCTTAAGGCCTGGAGAAGGGGTAACTCAGTCGTAGGATTCATGCTTTACATACAGAATCCTGGGCTGAATCCCAGGAATCTCAAATAAGACTGAAAAAAGATTTCCACCAGACATGGGAGAGCCACTGCCGGTCAAAGCATGCATCAGAAAGGCAGCTGGGCCAATAGTCTGACTTGACATACGGTAGAAATTCTACACACACTTTCTTGGGACTAAGCCATGCTGTAACTTACAGAAGCTCATTTTTGCGGAGACACACATGACTGCACTGTGAGGCTACTGCTTAAGGCTCTGCCTCTCTCTCTCTCCTCATCTCTTTCATACAAGTTCACCTATTCTTTCCTTCTCCTCCCACACCCACCACATCCTCCTGCTATGCCAGAAATGGGAAACCTATGCCTGTACAGACCATACGGGACTGCAACTCCCAACATACCCCACCACTGGCTATGTAGACAAGGGCTGATGGGAGCTGCAGTTAAGTAACATCTGGGCTATACATCCCCCTGCCTATTTTTGCCATGGTCACTGCCAACAAGTGACTACAAAATATTGAACAGCTTTCTTCTCCAGAAGGTCCAGGTTCCAAACCTCTTCTCTCCTCACCTGAACCCGTCTCTTACCAGCTGTCAACCTCTTCCTCCTCTGCCCACCACATCAGCCCGACACTGATCGTAAGCCACAGAGTGGGAATCTAAAAGCCAGAGTTGCTTTCACCTCACACAACAATAATACATGCAAAGGGGTTTTTTTGTAAAGGAAGAAAATGCACACACCCAAAAGGAAGGATTCTCACTGCAAGTGTACTTGCTTTGCCTCTAAGTATAATCAAGAAAAGTTTCCTGTTTTGAAGGGTTTCAATACATTTTCACAAGCAATGCTGACATACCTTCCTCTCCAATACTTCCTCCTTTCAAGCTGCTGGTGAACAGTTCACACTCTTAATGTGCTGTATTATCAGCCATTGAGCATACCTGCTGCTGAGAAAATATCATTCTTGTTCCTCCATCCAGGAGACAGAGATGGTCTCTCCCATGCAAGAAAATGGTAGACGTGCCATTGTGAAGAGAAAGGTGAGGGATGTGTGGCTTCCCCCAGTGGCTGTTGGACTGCAGGTCACCCTATCCGTTCTAATTGTGATAACTAATGATGAGGGCTTATGGAAAGTGTGTCCAACAGCACCTGGAGGGGCACAGTTACCCACCCCTGTGTTAAAATGGAGGTGGGTGATGGGTAGGAAGAACTGACAAAGTACATGCTATCTAGTGGGGAGGGGTGTGCAGCCTCCTATGCATAAGTGTAGTCAACCAGTCTAAGCATTACTTGTGAAAATGCACCACCTTGCATCATAAATGCCTCAAACAGTTTGAACACCAGAGGCTGAGATCTGCCCCAGGTGATGTGGTCAGCAAGACAGAGGCTAGATTTGAATTAGGAACTTCCCAATTAGCCACTCAGCTTAGCAAGTCAATCACATCAGCTTTCTATGCATAACGCAAAACTGGCTTTTGATTTAAACAGAAGCCAGCATACACATTTGGCCCAAAGAATTCAAAATAAATGAGAGTCCTTCCTTTGTAAGAACACAGAAATCATGTGCTTGAAGAGCAGTGCCATGCTCCCAACTGTTACCTATTCATTTCAAGATCGTTTAGGCGAGCAGAGAGATCCTCAAGGCGGTTGATTTGTTTGTGGCACTGGGTACAGTAAAACTCAAATGCCTCATCAGTGATAATGCTGTGCAGTTTCGCGGCAAGTGGGTTGGTGCTAGAAAAATCACAAGTGTCATTCTTTTTTCTTTTTAAAGGAAAGAGAACAGAACATATCAGGCTGAGCCTTGATTTCACCTGTGGCTTCCAGAAGTTAATGAACTGAACTCATTCTCTCAAAGAGCAAGCTTTTGAAGCTGGAGAAAAAAGTTCTAGGAGCAGGAAAAGGTCTTTAATTATTTATTTTAAAAAGTAAGATACAAGTCACGGACTGTCATTCCAAGAAGCATCAGACTCAACTTTCCATCCGGGATCATTAGGAAGTGATTCACTGCCTGTTTCCAGTAAATAAGACCAGTTAGGCCCAATGAGTGTCCTTGACCGTTTATCTTTTTAAAAGCCTATGCTCAGTTGTGTAGGTTAACACCAGACAAATTAATTTCGGGAAATCCAAAAGAGGTGCCAAAAACTATTGTCATAAGAGAAAGGATTTAATCCGAGGTAAATGGAAGCTTAATGGGCTACGGCTGAAAGCCAGGGTAACAAATGGGACGGAGGAAGCATTTTGGTGGAGTACCTGCTACCCAGTGGAAGCTCCTCTGCTAAGCTGCCAATTTGGGATGTCACTTCCTACCATTCCTTAAGCAACTGGCACATCAAAATAATTCAAACATAGTACTATGCCCTCAGAGCAGTGCCCTGAGAAACTGCTAGTCATCTTCTGATAAAGTCAATTCTAGCTTGTCTTGGAGGGGATTCAGCAAGTTTAGGGTGGGGAATAATAAATGTGCAGAAAGAGCAACTGAAGGATAAAATCAGGGAAGAGCAGAAGTGTGGATTAGCTTTGTAGAATCAGACTAAACATAACCTTTCTTTTGGAGAAAAGAACCCACTCACAGCTTAAACAAATGGTCCAGGGAGGGATCGCAGCTCAGGGACAGAGTATGTACTTAGTATGCAAGAAACTCCCAGGCTGAAACCTGGCATCTCCAGCCAAAGGAATCAGGGAGGAAGTAATGGAAAACACCTCGAGCCATACCCTGGGGAACAAGCCAAGGGGAGGCAACACTCAGGGAGATGGTCAAATAGTCTGGCCTTCCAGAACAGGAATGAGTAGCACACAGAATTTGGGCTGCATGCAGCTCATATTTGTTCTTTTGGGTCCTGGACTATCATCACCAGGAGGGGAGCATTTTTGTTGCTATTGTTAAATTAAAAAAAAGGGGATCCTCCTCCTAGGAGTTACCAGAATGGCTGCTTCTCCCCTACAGCAATTGAGTGTCCCCTCAGTTGAGCAGAAGAGTGCATCTGTGTACATGTGGAATGGGAGATGGAACCAGAAATGAACTTCTGGTCCCTTCCTGTTTAACAAAACCACCCCACATTTTCAGCAAAGGCATGCCCTACAGTGAGTTAAGCCTGGCCTCCAGGCCCAACAAAGTTGTCCACCCCACGCCCAAGTGCCCAAGTGTGGGCAGAAGATCTACTGGATGACTGGTCAAGGTTTCTGAACAAATTGATTCCTTCCTACTGTAAAATTATCTTGTTAAAGAAAGTGTGGGATGAGGCAAGAGTGAGACTAACCAGGAATGGGCTGTGTGTATGTGTGTGTGAGAGAGAAGAAAACTGACCCTCTCTTTGGTCTGGTATTCAAAAACATTCCTGACTCAGAATTCTCCAGCAATTTTATGCAGGTCATTTTGCAACAAAAAGTTGAACCCAGTAGTCTGAAGCTTGGCCACCCCTATGTAATGACAGCTTCTAACACATGGAAGGCCAGCACTACCAGTGCTTAAATGTGGTTGGGACTTTTGCTGACATCAATACAGGTGCAGTGATCTTTGGTAAGCCACCTTTGATGCTCAGGACTAAAACCAGTGAACAAAAAAAGAGGGGTAGCAAAATGTTAACATTTGGTTCAAACAGGCATATGCTCCGCATTTCTTTCCATTGAAATCAACCTCTGGAAGCCACAAGGTTTAATCAGAGAAATGTTACAAGTGAAAACCATGACCAGACAGACAGAAGTGTGAGCAGGCAGAAACAAGGTTAAATTCAGACACCTGGAAAGAAAAGCAATTATGGGCTTTTGTGCAACAAGATCTTCAGAAAGATTTTTTACTTCCCAGGAGCCACTCAGATGAACCGAAGGGAGTTACAAGCCAATGCAAAATACAAGGGCTTCACCTTAAGATGTTCAACCAAAAGCCTTGGCATTTCATACACCATCATGGCACTGTATTAAGCTACCAATTTCAGATCAAGGCTTAATTCTTGCTACAACCTCCCCCCAACGCGTGAAAACAGAGGATTTCCTTCTTGCTCTGGAACTTTTTTAAAAAAATGTTTAACAAAGCAGAAGATGCAGAAGTTGAAGCTCCAGTAAGCGGAGTGAGATGTGGTGAGGACAGGGAGAGAGTGGCTGGGTGGGAAAGAAAAGAAAGAGAAAGAAGAGACAAAGAAGAAGCACCCTTCAGTAAAAATGATCAACAGTGATCAAAACAAATGTTGACAATAGCACCATGAGAAATTGATATGGCTGCCTGCTCTGGAACACAAGTAGTTCAAAACCCCTCAAAAGCTTGGAAAAGTGACTTTTTTGGGGTGGAGGAGGGAGACTACAACTCCCAGAATTCACCAGCCAGCACATTTGTGCTGGCTGGTGAATTCTGGGAGTTGTAGTCTCTCTCCTCCACTCCAAAAAAGTCACTTTCCCAAACTCTGAACCCGGTCCAGTCTTCTACCATCTGCTGTAGTCACTTTCTCCAACCCATCACCCTCCAGATGTACTGGACTGCAACTCTCACCAACCCCACTCAGCATAACTAGGCTGGCTGAAGAGGATGAGAGCCGCAGTGCAACACATCTAGAGGATGCTGGATTGGGGAAGCTGATACCGCAGGGAGCAAGACGCCTTTACTCTGCAGCAGTCAAGGGGCACTCCTCAAACAGGCAACAGGAGGCAGCAGTGTCACAGGGAAAGCCAAGCACAAAATAGGCTGCTACTCAGTTCTTAAGTGAGCAAGAACCCATCCCAAGCAACAAACTTGTGGTGAGCATTATAACCACCACTGACAACACAAGATCATTAAGCAAGGCCATTTGTTTCTCAAATGGCAGAGTCTGAACTTCACAACTATAAATAGTATTTTCTTCCTGATCAATAACATTCACGCAGACGATCCATTTTTAAAAAAGGCATATTTTAAATACAAAATCTTTGTAAATTACCATCCATGTTGTCTTACTGTTTCCTTTCCTGTGGGGGGATAGTTTGGTTCAGTTCCTTCTCCTAGAACAGGGGAGGGAATCCAGACCCTCCACACCCATAACAAAAGTCCTCACCCTTTCGGTGTGGTGATCAGAGAAAGTGGGGACTCTTTCCCACCCTCAGCTTGAACTTCTGGGAGCTAGTGTGGAGTAGTGGTTAGAGTGTCAGACTGAGACTTGTGGGAGATTCTGGGTCTAGTCCCCACTGTGCCATGAAACCAGGCACTGTCTCTTGACCTACACCACAGGGTTGTTGTGACAATAAACTGGGAAGGAAGAGAGTTATACAGGTTGCCTTGAAGTAATCAGAGGAAAGACAGACTATAAAAGCAACCAACAGACAAATAAATGGCCAGTGATATTCCATCCCCCCATACCTTTCTCATGCAGAGAAGGGGCCAGAGGAACCTAGTTCCTGGCTAAAACCCCAGTTGTTCCACTGAAAAATTCAAGCGAACTAGGGTGGGGTGGAGATACCCCCAATGTCATCTGACTCGTGGAGGGCTATTGGTACAGAGGGACCTGGCCTCACCTATCCTAAAATTTACCATTTGGGAGAGGGCTGTGTGAGTTTGAACAAATCTTAACTCTAGAGCAGCTGCACAGAAATTAAACACATGAACATTGATGTGCTGTGCAATATACAGCCCACCAGGTCACAGATACACACTCCATATGCTAAGGTACTTTTTAAACAGATCAGGCAATTAATTATGCTTCATCCTCACACATCAAGAGCCAAACAGTGTTGGCTTTTAACTTGATGGAGGCCAGTCTGTTGGAGAGTCAGAGAATACAACACAGATCAAAGGCAGGCTGCTCCTTCTGCAAAACCCTGTCAGAATCTCAGCCCTGGATCAGATGTTTCTTCCATTTCCCATCTACCACCGGAAGACCTTCACAACTGGTCTACGCCACTCTCTTCTCCCTCCTACCTCCTCAAAGGGATTAGCCAGTAGCAAGTATTCTGCTAAAAGTCACACAGCAGGTAGGTTAAGCTCAATTTAGCACATTGCAGGGGCAGCAAATCCCTGCAGAAGGTTGGCTGCTCTTCTTGCCAGCTTGCATCACAGAGCAGCATTAGGCACCAGCCAAATGGCCAAATGACGCAGTTGACGTTTTGGCCTAACTCTTTGTGTCCTTGCACCTGCTAGAAATGTGCTTGCACTGGATGGGCACATGCAGCCACAGTGACCAAATGCCCACTGGCTCACCTGGACATGGGCAGTGGAGCCCTGTTTGCCATTTGCACAGTTAATCCAGGCAGGAAGAAGTCTGGAGAGTTTTAGGTGTGTGAAAATGCCCCCCACCCACAAAAAGTTATGACAATCGGGCTTCTCTTTGCCAATGATACAACCAGTGAAAGAGAAACAAGTTTTCTTTTGTTTAGCGGGCATCAAGGCAGCCAGGATGCTCACAGTCTGTAGTAGCTGTCCAAGTTTGATAATCTCCCTACAGTCATTTTTCTGTCCTATTACATTAATGATTTTTGGCTAGTTACTTAAAATGGGGTAGACAAATTCTAGAGACCCACAGACTGCGCCTGCTCTCGAACATCAGAGGACTGCAACTGCCAGCCCCAAACACCATCTATGGGCATTCCAATTCTTTGCCACATGATCTGAATTCAGCCCATAAGGAACTTTCATTTCAAAGCCAGAAGGGATAGGATGAAAAGCATGGTGCTTTCCCAGGAATGGGGTGAAATGGGTAGCAGGGGCTGCTATTGACCCTTTCTGGTAAGAATACTTGGGAGGTGGGGCTTGGAGGGACTGGGCTGAAGCAATCAATAGGCAGACCAAGGAAGCTTCCTCACATGGCAGATGTTGGGTGAGCAGCTACAGCAATCCTGGCCAATCCTCCTCAGTTTTCTGGCCTTTTTTTTTCTCTTTTGCACCACTGAACTGCAAGTATCCTGTCCCAAATCCTTCCAATTAGCTTGTTCTGTTCCCAGGTGTGATGGAATACCCTAAGTTTCAACTGCCAGTCCAACTGACTTCAGGTCATGGAACAGAAAGCATTCTTTCAGCTGAGGCAGAAGAATGTCTTGGAATGTCCAGTCCTTTCCTCCACTTATGCGTGCAGTCTATGGCAATTCTCAGCATGTGAAACAGGAATACACATGTAGGCTGAGATGGAGAACACTGCAAGCAAACTGTGCCCCAAAGGCATTGGGGTACCCAGCAAATTGCTGCTGACATCTGCAAGAATCTGTGTTTGGACACACCAACCAACCAGCAGGCTAGCTCCCTGCTCCCAACAAAATGGGAATGCTGAGACTAGGGACAGAATATAACCAGGCAGAGCGGAGAGTCGTGCTAGTTCATGATTTGTACATTCAGTATTTGCCTGGATTTACACTAGGAAAACAGCCAGCAGTTCCACACTGTAAACCAGAGATAAAGTATATTTCTGTGCTATTAACAAGAAGATTTTCTATTACTTTGGAGCTAGCTCACAGACTTCCAGTAATTAAACACAACACTTACTTCTGACACAGCAATCAAGAATGAAAGAGAAAACACAGCACAATCCAGTGGAGAGGGCTGAAAACCAACAACACATACAGGGATATGTTGGCATGTTTACCTTGGAGAAAGGAAGGATGAGCTGCTGAAACCGCTTTCTCCATTGCACAGGCTGTCTGAGAAGAGATCTCCCTCATTCCCTTCCCCATAGTCCTCAAAGTGCTCCTCCCCGGTTATAACTGTGACGATGGAGTGGCTGTTGATGTCCGAGGTCAAGGATAGGTCATGAGAGTGAGATCTGTTGGTAGAAAGTCAAAAAGTCAAAAGAAGGTTCCAATCACTGGCTGCATTCACAATTCCCAAACTAGTGGTGGGAACCTGTAGGTGTGACCAAGACCTTGCACAGGCTGCCATCTGGACTTCCTGATGTCATGGCTCCATGACACTAGAAGGCAGGAGTGCAATGGTCAAAAAGTAAGACACGCACTATGAAGTCTTGCTGAAGGAGCATTCCAAAAAGTTTACTGCCTTTGAAGTGGGACAAGGTCATAGTTCGACAGCAGAGCACATACTTTGAATTCGGAAGGTCCTAGGCTCAATTCCCCAACATAGAAAACTGGTGTAGAACAAAATGGAGCTTGGGGAGAAAATGTAAATATTAGGGAAGACACACACGACAGATCTGTACATCTCTAATGAAGACAACTTCATCTGACCACATGTTCTTACACAAAGCTTAGAATGTTAGTTTCAAAAAGGAATGAGTTACTACTACTCTTATCATCCCTCAGGTAATTATCTGTTACTGTTATCATAGCTCAGAAAGTAACTTGTTAGATTGATCGCTGCTAACACAGAGTTACTACTCTGTCACTGAAAAACAAAGGAAAATGCACAGCAACAGCACAGCAGACCACACAGCTGCCACATGCATTGTAGTGAGACATTGGCCATGCACGCAGTAGCTCTATCAATCTCTTCTCCATCAGTTTCCTCTCTACACAATTTTTCTAATCTCATGCCTGAGCCAGTCTCAGGCATGCAGAGGAAGGGGGAAAACACTCTTCTAAACTTACACTAAGTGAGCCAGTTCAAGTGTGTGCCCTGTGCCATAGTTTGGAGCAGCCAGCTGAGCAAAGCACCCCCAACCTCTGTTTTTCATATTGGCAACAGTTTCTCTCATTCGAGATAAAAAGAAGAAAGCAGAAAAGCTAAACTAATTTCTTAATTTTTTTCCCTAAAATTTCCATCTAACCTGAATCTTTAACACAGCTCACAGTTTCCATATAACTCCATCTCCTCCTCCATTCTCTCTCTCTCTCTCTCCCTTCCTCCTCCACCTTCATTTATACCCTGCTACTGGCTGTACACCCCAAAAAGAAGGGTCACATGCAATTTTTCCCTCACCCTCTTCTCATTGCTAAGGGAATCAGAACATCAGAAATGAGTAAGAGGTAAAAGCTCTGAAAAGTAGTGGATTGCAGCCCTGGCCAATGCAGGCAAAAAGGTAACATAATTCCAGGTTATTTACACAGAAAGTATCTAATTATCAGAATAACTAGTTATCAAAATGCTACATGTAATATGTTATTTCCAAGTACTGTTTTCACAAATGATTTACAAAATATTTTTAAAAGACACATATTTACAGTGTTTTTATACTAGCACTATAACAGGGTGCAATACTATGTTAAATTTGTCATCATTACGATTTCTATAAAATGTTTTTAGGAATGCTGGGTATCACACTGATCTATACTTAAATGGTTCTTACTTTTGCCTCTGGGGAAGACCAGTATCAGTGAGGGTTGCAGGACACCAGTGCTACAGTACATGTTTTGCACGCAGAAAGCCCCAGGATCAACCCCCTGGGTTTTCCAGTTTAAAAACAAGATAGGAGGAGTAATGAGAATTGTGCTGGAGAACCCAGGCAGCCACTGCCAGTAAGAAGAAACAATTCTGGGCTCGGTGAACAAATAATCCAACCTGTTATAAGGCAACTTCCCAGTTTCCTTGCATTCAAAACATTATTGGGTGGAATGAACTTTTGGGAGGGTCTGCCCTATGGATAGTTTGATAGCATTTTAAAAAGATTCTTTTCATTTTGTTGGATATTGATATCGGGTAAAAACTTCCCCCACCTTCCTTGTGCAGGGATGGCAGCAACCACTGTCCCATCCTGAAGTACAGAACTGAGAGCTCTGCTGGGCATCCACTTGAGCCTGAGGTAGAAGAGAGCCAACGTACCTTGCAAAAGCCTGGCCCTGAACACAGCAGGTAGATTGTCCAAATCTGAGCCAAACTCCTTTAGAGGATGTGCCATAAAATGCACACCCTAGCCAGGAACAAATTTAGCAGGGTCAAAGAAGTGTAAGAGGAAAAACTCATCTATCAAATAGCACATTTTAAAGAAAACTGAACCTTTTAAGGAGGAGAATATAAGATGGACAACGAAGATACTAATAGCCTTTGAACTAATTGGGATGTCATGTTGAAGATGAAGCAAGCTTGTTTTCTGCTACTCCAGAGACTAGGACACGGAGCAATGGATTCAAGCTACAGAGAAAGAGATTCCACCTAAACATCAAGAACTTCTTGATGGTAAGAGCTGTTTGGCAGTGGAGTGTTGTGGAGTCACCTTCTTTGGAGGCTTTTAAACAGAGGCTGGGTGGCCATTTGCTGGGGGAGCTTTGAGTGTATGTTCCTGCATGGCAGGGGGTTGGATTCAATGGCCATCATGGTCTCTCCCAACTCTATTATTCTGTGATTCTAATAATGAATACTGGTCAGCTGCATAGCCAATCTGCATATTAAACTGTTACTGCATTTCAGAGCTACATATGATAATCCTATTAAGGGTCCACAAGTTGTTTTTTAAGCACAGTAACTTGTCAATGTCAAGGAATTCTAGTTGTTCTGCAAAGCCAAGCATTTCTAGGCAAAGGACAAGCCTTGAGTATGGTTGTAGCTCACTGGCAGGATAGCAGGTTTCAGTGACAGTTTGGCATCTCAGCCCAGACAATAAGTCATTCACAGCCCAGGACAAGTGGCACTGTTTTTGTTCCTGGGAAACTGGAAATAAAGATCACCCACCTTACATGGATGCTGCAAAGATGAGCAAGTCTGAATCTTTGTATGAGCTGCAACAGATTTTGAATGATAAAGTGAACTCTGGATTTGGAGGAAAACTTTTTCTAAATATTTTCTACATCAGATGAGGACTGCAACTCTGAATACATGAGACTTTGTGGCCCTGAATCTTTGGTAATTCAAAAACAGGAAACCCAGAGCTATCATCAGTTCAAGGGATACAAATGAATATGCCACGTCTGTATTGGCAGGCAGGAGAGACTTGCTATCTTCCTGGAAATGTGAGGAGTGAGTCTGTGTTTCCAACATCTCCCTACTCTCTAAAATGCTGTTTAAAAAGTTCCAGCAAGCAAACATTAAAGAGACTTTTAAAAAAAAAGTATCAGTGAAAAAACAGTAAGAATTTCCAAACTACAGTACAGAAATGCACTGTAAAACAAATATCCTACAATGCCCAGTTTTGCAATCTGAGGCTTTGGACCTGTATATTTCATGTCAGTTACTTGTACAGATTTGCTCTGTTCAGTACTAAGTTTACAGTGCATATTTTAAGATTTACCAAGATGGTTTTAATGCACACATTTAACTAATACAGTGATCTGTGCACTTGAAGTGAAGTTACTTTTCTGCTGCTAATGAAGTTGAAATTTTATTACCTGTCATTTATTGTACCTGTATTTTGTCCCTGGTCCCCATGTGGGCCAGAAGGGGACGGGCCTTTGCCTGCACTGCGATCCCTCCAGAACAAATGAACTCCAAGCAGAAATAACATCTGATACAAAATATGGGCCTCTGACTCATCAGTTTTTCTCTCCTGTACGATTTTTTAAAAATTTCTTTTGCCAGATGAAGAAACCAGTGGAGCTTCAAAAGCTTGCATGGTATATTCTGTGTACTTCAGTCAGCCAATAAAGTAAAATAAACCACTCTTTTCTGGATTTTGTATTTTGTTGCATGGCCAACAGTTACCTCAAATATCCCAGAATGTTGCCATGGCAGTTAAAATGGATTCATAGCACCATGACTGTGTCATGTGGAAAGGCCCCAGGTCACTATGTTGTTCTACATGTTTGCTGGGACTATAAGATCAAATTTATATATTGCTGTCTGTCTTTCTCTTACTTGTCATCTCTTTTCCTTTTGCTTAGAACCACTAAGTCATTGTCTCTCTCCAAAGCTGAGATCTATATAGCAGGGCTGGAGGATGTATAGCTGTCTAGATGAAGTTGGATTGCAAATTCCATCAGCCCTACTCAGCGTAAGCAATGGTGAAGGCTGATAGGAGCTGCAGTCCTATAACATCACCTAAAGTAGGTATATTTGCTCTCTTGGGCTACCACCCTCTGCAACCAGCACAGCCACTGTTGCATAGCACAGTGGTCCAAAAATGTGACTTTCCAAGCTTTATCCTCCAGGACTGCGTAAGTAGAGGTTCTCAAGAGTCAGTCTCCAAACACTAACACACAAGAAAAACTTCTTACCCTCAAGGGGAATATAGCATAAATGGTGGTGGTGGTGGTCAAGGCCAGGAAGTGGCACAAGGAAACATTGGCAGAAAAGAAAATAGATATTGAGAGCTAACCTGTTCCAGAGACACACAGGGAGGGAGAGGGAGGGAGGGAGAGAGAAGCATTCAAGTCGATGTCACAGGAGGCAAATCCCCATCAAGGTCAAAGCAAGGCCAGTTATGAAAGAAGCCCTATTTCTACTTCAGAGGCCAGTCCTTTTCTGAGAAAAGAAGGAGACGAGGATAAAACCATACGTTTCAATGGCAAGTGTGGGTTTCCTAAATCCACCTCTGCCACCTTAAACAAGCATGAGAGCATTTCTGGGAAGGAGATCTGTGCATAAGGGAGGAGCAAAGCCGAAAAGAGTTCCAATTTGGCCATGCTGGCTGGGAGACTCAAAGAGTTGGACTCTAAAATGGTACCTTTTATAGGCTCTGGAAGAGAATATTAAACTTTCCTGCCCCTGCCAGTTCTCCTGGGCAAATCCCCCCTACTTTCTCTTTGCACATAGGCTTCTTCAGAGCTTGCTGGCCTCCATCCCATCTGAGATGGAGCAGAGGAGAAGGAGTACATTTGCAGAACTGACCTGAGAGGCAGCCAGTGGCTGAACACTATCTTCTCCTTTCCTGCCCATGCATGAAATCTCCACCATAGCCTAGCAGAACTACTCAGAACCACAGATGGACCACATAGTTCAAACACAGGATTACCAGCACGGGTACATTCATATTGAGCAGGCTCGCTTGCTGGGTTCTGCTTTTTCCAAGGCAAGACCTGTGTAAGCTTCTCAGAAAGTGACTGTCATAAATTTCAGTCTGATCTGTTGGATTGTGCCCTGTTTCTTTTAAGTACATAAAAGCTCTCCTCTTTCAAATGGAAACATAAATAGAATGTAAACAATGGTGGTAAACAATTCCCACTGCTGCCATCTTGCCAGGAAGCTTCACTTCTTGATTTTAGCATTGTAGGACACCAGAACTACCCCCAGCTGCCTCCATGTAGTCTGGAGGTGATCCCAAGCTCTCTTACCAACTATGCTGGCAAAGAACAAATTATAGCAAGTTCTATCAAGTTGGGAAAGATCTGAGTACAAACCTAGTGGTAGGATGCCTATCAGCTGTCCAAGAACCAGCTCTGTAGTTAGTATAGAAAGGACCAGCCACCACTGGATGCAGCCAGCCATGAACACAATGATGCTGTCAAATAGTTGTTGCATTAGTGGAGAGACTCCCAGCACTGACAAAATCAGAATTTTAAGAACCACATAGCTCACACTCAAGCCTGCCCATCTGAGAAGTGATACCAACCTCAATCCGAATGACATCCACGGCAGGACAGGGGAACTGAGCTGGGGTCTCCTGGATCTGTCATATTCTGTGCGTCAGGCAAGATCATGTTTTGAGCAACTGCTGAAAGCACTGAGCCTGTTGCACTCCATAGCAGCATTGCATATCCTCACTTCTACCAGAGGTTCGCAAAATCAGCAAAACAGACAAAAGTCAACTGGTAAAATGTTACCTATTACACTCTCTTCACCTGGGGAAAAGTTTATTTTTTGTATTATTTAGATCTTGAAGGCAAATGATCTGTTTACCTAAAGTATTCTAAGTTTCTCCCTCTTCCGGCAGCCCCACTGCCTTTCTATGCTGGATACAGAAGTGCACTGATGCACTCGGTCCCCTCTCCACAAACGCACTCACTTTTCTCAGCGGAAACCCACATGCAACAAGCATAAGCACAAAGATATTTCTAGATGGCTCTCAATCCAAGTGCTAAACTCACTACTTTGGCACTTCCAATTTCCACAAACCAGAGCTGTGTTGAGTCCATAGCCTGCTGTTTCCTTGCAGAGAGAGAAAAGCACCCCAGGGGAGTGAAGATACACCTTTGTCTGGGTGCATCCACCCAAGCAGGTGCAGAACAATATCCAAACAACAGCAAGGCCTGGAAAAGTTCCTTTGTGGACTATGTCTTCCAAAATGCCCCAGTCGGAACCTAAGAACAGAAGAAGCTGGCAGCCATAAACATCCTCATGCTACAGGTTTAGTTCCTTCCCAATCCTTCCTCTTTTTCTCAAACATGCACACACGCAAGTCTGCAAGTATGGCATTTTTGCCCATGCATTATAAACCAAGAATGGCATTTTCTCACTAGCTGCTTCAAAGGACTGAAAAAACAGGGAAGACCAAAGGAGATGCCTAAGCCCTCCCCTCAGCCCTAGAATTCTGACAATCTGGAGGCCAAATGGAGAATTTCAAATGCAAGACAGACAGACAGACAAGGCAGGAAGGCAGGCAGATATCCCACGAAAGAAGGTCTTTGTACCTACAGGCAGGAGAGCCCCAGGCACTGAGCCATGCTCCCAGGAGGTGGTCGAGCAGAACGGACCGAGGCTGGCATGCTTGTTAATTCACTCCAAGAAAAAGGGGCCTCTGATGGCCTTGCAGCTCGGAAGCCGATTATGGACTGAGGGTTAGCAACTGCCAAGCCCAGCTCTTTTCAGCAAAGAAAGCAGCAGGCTAATCCTGTCCCCCACCCCCACCCACCTTAATCTGCAGAAGCACCAGCAACAGAACACTCTTTCTCGCCCGCTTCACAAACAGAGCCTTCTCCAGCTTCTTGGCCAAAAAAAAGAGTTTTCGCTTCAGATGTTCAGTGTAGAGGCCCTTTCACACTACATAATTATAGTGCTATGATTCCACTTCAACTGTGCTATGGAATACAGAAATATAGGATGGGGGACGTACTGGATAGCAGTACATGTGAAAGGGATCTAGGAGTCTTCATAGACCACAAGCTGAACATGAGTCAGCAGTGTGATGCGGCAGCCAAGAAAGCCAATGCAATTCTCGGCTGCATCAATAGGAGTATGGTGTTTAGATCGAGGGACGTACTGGTACCACTCTACTCTGCTTTGGTTAGACCCCATCTTGAATACTGTGTCCAGTTCTGGGCACCTCAATTCAAGAAGGATATTGACAAGCTGGAGCAAGTCCAGAGGAGGGCGACCAAAATGGTGAGAGGCCTGGAAGCCATGAAGCCCTATGGGGATAGACTTAGAGAGCTGGGTATGTTTAGTCTGCAGAAGAGAAGGTTAAGAGGGGACATGATAGCCATGTTTAAATATTTGAAGGGATGTCACGTAGAGGAAGGAGGGGGCTTGTTTTCTGCTGCTCCAGAGAACAGGACAAGGAGCAATGGATTCAAGCTGCAGGAAAGGATATTCCACCTGAACTGCAGGAAGAACTTCCTGACAGTGAGGGCTATCCAGCAGTGGAATCTGCTGCCTCGGGGTGTAGTGGAGGCTCCTTCCTTGGAGGTTTTTAAGCAGAGGCTTGATGTCCATCTGTCGGGAGTGCTTTGAGGGTGTTCCTGCATGGCAGGGGGTTGGACTGGATGGCCCCTGGGGTCTCTTCCAACTCTAGATTTCTATGATTCTATTTCTATGATTGCACTTCTATGTAAACCTGAGGTCTAAAGTTTAGGGAGGCACTGGAGTCCACTAGCTGAAAATTTTAAATGTTGTGTCTAAACTACAAATCCCAAGATGCTGCTAGATGCTATGGCAGTTAAAGTGGAATCACAGCACTACAATTATGGAAAGTGAAAGCATCCAAGCAAACAAAGGGCTTTCAACATAGAGTGGGAGAGGACCTCTGTTCAACCTCAATGAGCTATCAGTACCAATCAGGCCCTCCAAGCTGAATGCATAAACATTAGCTGCTTCACTGATGAAGACACAAATTGCTGTGAAGGGAGTTATTGCTTCCCTAATCTGCTTGTCCATGTCTCACAGACATTAGGTGCTGGCTAAGGCCTGTACAGAGATGCAAAATTTCCAGAAATTTTGAAGTCATTAAAAAAAAAATATCAATTTTTCTGTTTTTTTTTTCAAAAAAACCCCACTCTTTTATAAAAAATAAAAAGTTGAATATTGAAAAATTGAATATTAGCATCCTTTACAGATTAAAAAGCACTTTGTTACTTTACTTTACAAATTAATTTTATACATATATATAATACAATGGTATTTTGAATTATTGTTTGTTCTAGTCTTGCAACAATAAAGCTTTCATTCCCATAAAAAGAACAGGGGAAAAGATACTAAGGCCAGGAATTGTAATGACTAGAGAGAATACATAGTCTTGCATAAAAGTCTTGATGTTACACAATTTTTAGTAATATTTTTGAAGAAATAAATCTATGGACATCTTGTTTAAAACTTTTTAATTCATCATTCTAAAAGAAAATATTCCATAATCTTTTTTTAAACTCAATTTCCTCCATTTTTCTAGGGCAAAAAAGTTTTGTGGACAACCCATTTTTTCCTGGGCCTTCACATCTCTAGGCCTATGGTCTCATCTCTGTTCTTGGAAAGAGGATGAAGGTCCATCTGCCCCCTTTGTTTTGTGCTTTTCAAGGGCTGGCCTGCCAAGAAATCTGTCTGTCTATTCATTTATTTATAATCCAGCTCTTCCCTGCATTGGGATTCAAAGTGACTTGAACAGATACAGCTGAAGTTCTCTTTTCGTACACATTCACCAGCAGGGGGAAAATACCTACCCATTTTCTGGTTCCTCAATGGGATCTGTGAACTCCGAGTGCACCGTGGAATCAATTGCACTGTCTGTTTCTAATTCATCGTGCATCTCATGGTGGACCAATGTGCTGGTATCCTCATCTGTGAACGTTTCACACTCGCTGTAGGTGCTCTCTGAGCCCATGTACGCACTGTCAGTCACCTCATTTGCCTGTTGCATACAAGAGAACAAAGAACAATTTAAGAATCCACATCCCATTATTGCTTGCTTGTTGTTTTTGATTCAGAGCTCATGGTAGCAGGCAGGCTGGTGCTATATAGATAGAGGACCAACCCAGCTTCCAATACACGAGAAATGAGTCAAAGAATACAGTAGACAGGAAAGGTCAAGAGACATCTTCCTGGGAGAAACTCATTGCCACAAGGTGCATCTGCTACAGAAAAACTCATATTGTCAACCTGGCAAGAAACACGTACAGTTGGCCCTTCACATTTGCAGGTTTAACTTTCACTGCTTTGATTATTTGCAATCCCTACCTGCACCACACACACCTCAAGTGCTTCTTCACTAGGGGAACCTTCCTTCTCAGCAGCTCCAATCAGGCTGCACAGACCTCTGAAAACCCATCCCTGGTCCTCCTCTTCCTCCATCAGACATTGCGTGGCCAGCTAAGGATGGCTCACAGTCCAATTCCTCAACACCACAAACCTCCTTCTGATGCCATCCACACCCAAATGGGTAAGAGAGAGGAAGTACAGAGCCTCCATGCCAAGTCACCCCCTTTCCCTCTCCTTTCCCTCACCTGCTTTGGACTTGGGGTGCCCCTTCTCCCCACCATGCCTTGGCCCCCTTCCCACAGACATACACACACATTTTGATATCTGTAGTTTTGCCACTTTTGTGGGGCTCCTGAGCCCCTAACCCTAGCAAAGGGCTGACTGTATTGTTACCATGTTGAAATCCAAGATGGTTGCCATTCAGTCACCTTTTTGCCAACATTTCAGCCTCTGCTACCATTAAAAAACCAATGGCAATTACAAAATCAAAATGACACCTTACTGGCCAACTTACCATATTATAAGAGACAATTCACACAGCCACATAGCCATTCTGTAAGTGAATAAGTGCTTGTTTGCTTTACCTTACTTAATCTACTATGCACTTGCAAAGATACCCTCTGAATTGCTATTGCAATGTAGTTTACGTTTGCACATCCAGCTGCAGACCCAAATCACAATTCTTCTGAACTAAGAAGTAGTCAGGAAGACCAGACGGACTTCTGCTTATCATTTTCCTACAAGTCTACTGGCACAACTGAGATGTGCACAAAGTACATCAAACATCAGCATGGAGGAGAAGGGAAGAAGGGGGAAATAAAAGAGGAGGGAATTGGGACAAAAAGAGAAGAGAGTAGGATGTTGATTAAAAAGCCAACTAGAATTTTTTGAACTAGGGGTAGCAACTGTGGTCCTCCAGATTTTTTTTGTCCTCCAAGTCTCATCAGCCCTAGCTAGTATAGACAACAGCGAAGGATGATGGGAACTGGAACTGGAATCTAAAACAATCTGGACCAGATGAGTTGTCCACCCTTGCTTCAAGATATACACACTTAAGCCATATTCAGATTTTCTCTTTAAAGTTAAACACATGAGGAAATATTTTATTAGCTCCGATAAATAGCAACAACTTTGAAATACAGAATCTCCTGTATGATGGAGAAATGACTCTCCTCTTGAGACTTATCACCTTGTGGTATGAGACAAGTGGGGAAGGACAGGGCTAGTGGGAAGGCAGCCATAATATCCTCCTTGCTTGTTTACTTCACCCCAAACGGAATGACTGATGAGGCCTTTACTAGCGTCATCCTGTTTATTGAATGTCTTGCTTCAGTGAAACCTCTGCAACTTGGAAAAGTTCCAAGGCATGGTCCAAGGGCACAAAAGCTAAGTAGGGGTAGGTTGGGGTCACTATTTAGACATGAAACTGCCTGGGAACCCTCACATGTACCAAGCTGAGTTCCATGAAGGAAGAAACCCACGATATGCATACAATAATTAAATGCAGAAAAGAAAACCTTTGTATTTTATTTTTCCAAAGCTGTTGGGCATCAAAACTCTTTCTAAAAGCATTCTGATAACCAACATTAGAAACAGCCATCTGCATATGTTAGGAAACCTAACACATTTTGGACATATTTTCTTCCCAACATGTGCGGGGATTATCTTTGGGAGAAACCGTACGTGTGCCATTCTGCTCCAAAGAGCATTTTAAAAACTGGTGAATGATTTCTGAAGGATATCTTGAACATTAATCTGCACACCCTCGAGAAGTTAACTTGTGGAGGACAAACAAAATACACACACCCTTATCAAGGTCAGAGAACCTGATTTCATAAACATCACAAAGTTCTGCTTTGTAAAGAAACACTACCAAGGCACGGACCTCTGGGCTGGGAACAGAATTTTACAAGTTTGAGGCTGCTTCCTGGAACGGCCAAAACAGTCACCACCAACCAAGAGGTGAGTGATAACAAGAGGATCACTCTAAATGTCACCAAGATTTTCAGCATCCAGTTCTGGAGTAAAATGGATCAGAATCCCACATTCAAATACCTTTGAAAATACAACTCCTCTGGCAGCTTAGCCACTTATTTACTTAAAAATATTTAAAGCAGCTTTAAAAATAAAAGTAGCATCCCTGAAAACCAATTAAAAAATGACTGCTTCCTAACATTCTTCAATTTTGGTAAGTCTCTGGAAAGACAGAGTTTTGTAACTGGAAACATCTACTGAAAAGCCTCTTGATACATCACTATTCATCCCAGATCCCAGTATGGGAAGCACACTATTTTCCAGAATTGTGAGATTGCAACTGCCACTTCTGGGGACAATACATTCTTCAAGGGAAGCCCCTTACGTGGAGTACTGCTTTCAAGGCATGAATAGTTGCAGCTTGGTCCCCAGACAGAAAAAGGCAGAACCTCATGAGATGAAAGATACAGAAAGATATGCAGATGTTCACAGCTTCTTTTAAACCCCCAGCCATATGTTTTATTTCCTAATCAGGAACTAAGCAATCCACAAGCAATCCTGCTCTTGTGTACTCAACAACATAAGGCTGTTGTGAGAATAAAATGGGAGTGGAGAGAAAAGCTTCTTGAAGGAAGGATGAAATAATAATGTTAATATATTTCCTATTGTACAGTGCTGTTAACCCTCCTGCCAAAAAAGGCTAAGATATTTTGAACATATATTTTAGATGCTGGAGTATTGATTTCTGGCCCCTCCCCATTACACAACATAGAAAGCTTGCCTCTGTACATGTCAGAATTCCTTAAAAGAGGTGGGTACGATATATCATATGTGGTGGACGTGTCCAAAGGTTAAGAAATATTGGACTGAGATACATAACAGGATTTGTGAAACAATGAAGCTACAATTTCCTATGATTCCTGAATTGTATTTGTTAAATATGACAGACTCAGTAGACGGCGCGAATATAAAGAAATATTGGAGAATATTATTATATATGACAACAACTGCACGTATTGAATACGCTAAGGTATGGAAAACACAGCAAATACCTACAATAGAACAATGGTGGGGAACTTTTATTGAAAATAAAAACGCTGACATAGTCTCTCAAAGATTGAAAGGGAAATCAGATGATGAAATTCAGAAAGAATGGCAAATTGTAGGTGATTGCTGGGTGACCATTGATAGAAGTCTATAATTCGTGGTAATATGTGGAAAAATTTCATTGTGATGATTACGGTAGATATCATGAAGCAGGAATATGGAAAATGGAAATGCTATGTACCAACGTGTAAAATAGCTGAAAAATGCAGTACAAAGATATAACAATGTTAAGAGATATTGGAAATGAAATCTAGATCAGTTCGGAAGATTCAAGAAACAATTAATGTGAAACAACAATAATAAATGTTTGTTTTAATTGTGAAATTTCAATAAAATGATTTAAAAAAAAAAGAATTCCAACACATGACAACCTGTATTGTTACCGAGGAGCCGCAGCCCGCAGAGTCATGCCTGGCTGGTTTTGTGGTAGCTGTTTCACTGCCCTGATTAAATATTAAACCCCAAGCCAAGACTCTGCGGAGACAGTCTCACATTCCTAGCCTAACTTAGATATCCATTTACTAACAGTTAAGTCCCCAAAAATGTGCTGCAAAAGAAAATAAAGTTGGTGGTTTTCCAGTTCAGCCAAAGACACCTCATCCCACCTTTGCACCGGCCTGCGTTTATAGCCTCAGGAAGGACAGCCGGTTTCCCGGGCAGTGCTCTAAAACTCTTTGCAGATTCCTTTGCTGAGGAAGTTTGTTTTTGTATTACTGACAGACCTGACCTCAGCACATCCCCCGGCCACAGATAAATCCCTTATCCAAGCTTTCCTGCTGTGCTAAACAAGTGTTTGATTTAAGAGGGATGGGGTGTGAGCGACAGGGGGATTTTTGCAGGGTCAACCAACCACAATACTGGTGACAAGACAGCCTGCTCTCCGTAAAGGAAGAGCAGACCTGTGAACACAGTTTAAAAATAAATAAACCAGCCCATGCTTTTACATTTTGCTTTGCAAATAAAGCCAAAGAGCAAATCTTGCGCGTCTGGCAGATGTATCTCAGAGCTGCTGAAGTGGATGTGAAAATCTGTCATTCATTTTTGCTGCGTTTCACATCCTCATGCTGTCCCAGTTCTACTCTGAGCTGTAAGATCTTTTAAAGATCTTCCTGTGTGGGAATTTATGTGGACTTTTTCAAAACAGACATTTCCTCTTACACATTTTCGCAACTGACTAAGCATGTTTGTGCCCATTGTTATCTACATTTTTTGTTGTTCAGTCCCCCCCCCAGGTGTACTCAAACTTCTGTGTGCATTTTTCCTTGGCCAAGAATACCAGGGCAAAAGTATGGATTTCCAAGCAGAGATTCACCTTGTCTTGCTACCAGGCTCAGCATATGCATAATGGGTGTTTTCATAAGGAAATGCAAAGCCAACACATTTCTTTTCTGTCTCTAGCCATTAAGTTGTGGTGGGTTCATATTTATGTATATTATTTCATATATATGCAACCTTTCTTCTTGGGTGGGACTGAAGGCAGCTTACAAAAACAATCAGCTAAGAAACAGCATTTAAAAGTACAATTAAAATTGTCACATTAAAACGACAGGTTAAAAACAATGCAAGATCATTAAAGATGCAAATAAACTTGAAAAATATTATCAGGGTTTTATTATGCAATTCCCCCTGCATATTCCTGGAACTGTGATGGTTTCCAGACAATATCTTCCATAAGTAACCTTCCTTTGTTTCCCACTTCTTTTATATTTTGTATCATTACACACACACACACACACACCAGTTAATGAGAAGAGGGAGCAGTTGCACAATTTATTTTAAGTGACAATGACAAAGTATAGGCAATTAGACCCTATTCTTATATACTACTCATATTGTAACAAGTTGTGTAAGCATCTATATGTTCACGGACACACTTTTGTATGCACACAAGAGAATGAGATGAGAGAAAGTTAAACCTTCTCGTAGATGCTTTCCAATGCCATGAGAGATGAGATTCTAATCACATACCATTTCTTAATTTGACTGTTCCATGAAAAATGGACATCTTCCCACCTTTTCAACATCCACAGATTAACCTATGAAATCCAGATTCTATGTCACACAGTGAACATTGATCTCTGTAAATACACAATCAAATTTGATTTCTGACTCAAATTTCCTCTCTTTTCTCTATCTTCTTTGTGTAAATTTCTAGACTGCAACACCCTTGAAGTAGAGATCTCTCTCGTTCATGGAAATTGTTTTTAAGAAATAAAAGGAAATGGCAATGGTCATTATCTTTGCATTAATTTGGGGGCAGGGTTTTTTGTTTTTAAATGTAGATGGCCAATTCTTTGAAGACATGTGAGAAGTAAGTAAACTTTACTCATCATGTGACTAGTTCTTAAGATATCATCAAAAAACCTGGCATTATGCCTTCATTATTCTGCCTAAACATAACACACTATAATTAAGATTTTGCTTTTAACACATACTTCAAAGCTCTGATAAAGAAAATATTTATTTAGAATAGTTTAGTCTCATCTTTCTACATGGGAAAAGATGTTCAACACCCAACTGGCACAGCCTACTGCACCCTGGAACTCCTGAGTTCAAGTGATCCGTCAGCCTTAGCCTCCTGAGTGGCTGAATTGCAAGATTGTGCCACCGTGCCTGGTTGGAGATTGTAAAGGCAATCGTCAAAATCCTTGGGATCTACTGAAACTAGCATATTTTATGGAGACCTCAATCAAGTGGACTAGTTGACAGTGATGTAGGCTCCAGTCGATAGACTTGGACTCAAGTCAGAATTAAGTCGCTTCAGTGACTCAACTCGGACTCGACTCGGCCATAAATGATGCACTGACTCGACTTGAGACTTGTGTATTTTTAATGACTGACTTGATGCCCTTGGTCCAGTAACATAACGTGTTTATCCAAAAACCTTACAACTTTGAACAACGCTTCCATCTCTTTTTGCCTACTGATCACATGACAGTCTGTCCCAAGCCCAAAGTGTGGGTGCATTTCTCAGAGGGGAACAGCAAACAGGTTAGGCAATCGGCTTGAGGTCTGCTCAGCAGCCTGTCCTGGCTGCATACTGGAAGAGCCTTCTAAAACGTTTTCTAAAAGCAAAAGACAAGTCTCACTCCCAGAGTGCAGGTGCATTCTCAGAGGGGAACAGCAAATGTGTTAGGCAACAGGCTTGAAGACGAAGGATCCTTCTTTCTAAAGCTTTCTAATCTTCAGTAATAGGGAGTAAGATAGGATCTTATTCTCCACTTCTGAAGCTGCAGATGGCAAAATTGCAAATCTGCAATTTTGCAAATTGCAAAAGCCAATTCTGCTTAAATTGTTAAAACTGAATTTATTTTACTCTATCCAATAATTCTGGAATTTTGGTTGGGGTATAAAGCTGGCTTCCAGACTTGAGACTTGACTTGAAAGTATCTTCAAGGACTTGAGACTTGACCTGAGACTTGAAGGTAGAGACTTGAGACTTGACTTGAGACCTGGAGTAAAAGACTTAAATACATCACCGCAAGTTGAAAGAATGAAACAGACTTTGAAGCAGTTGCATGGCAAAGTGTCAAGCCATACTATCAAACAACCCTGAGATTCAGCCATCTCTGCCTGGCACTCTAAACCCTGCTACTCTTATGCCAAGAAACAAAAGAGCCATACCTTCACTATGATTGCACTGAGACCAGCTAACATGATAAAGAACATCTGATGCAAAATATCAAAGTTCCAGAATATACAAATTTAGAAACACATACAATTCAAACAGAAGCTCAAAAAAATGGTAACACTTCAATTCACCCTCTTTCCAAATGGTCCCCCAAATATTGCTTTTTTTAATATTATGCCAATGAAAGTAGGTTAAAAAATGCAAAACACAAATAAGCTGGATTTATATAAATGATTTAAGGTGTTATAGAATGTTTGAAATGATTTATTGGAGATTTCTGGCATCTCTTATTGAATTGTACATCCAAGGGGAGGGGAAACCTGTTCACGTATGCGCTGAAGTCATTGTCAGCTTATTTATTGATTTATACTCACAAAATAAAAACAAAATGAAACACAAAAACAGAGACACGTCAAGGGGCTCAATGGATGGATGTTTTGATTGGGTTAAAAAAAACCCCAACGCATTTCAGCCTGTATCTCAAAAGCTTTCTCTGGGGGCTATTTGCAGTTTCTGGAGCTGAAACTCTTAATATTCTTCACTGGGCAAAAAGAAACCACTAAACAATGTGAGAGTTTCAGATTCAAAAAATTTCTGAGGTTAAATTCCAAATAGTCCTGAAGAAGACCACTGTGTGTATGTATATACAGGCCAAAACACATCGCGGTTTTACCAAAAAAAATCTATCAGCTGAGCACCTTGAGATGCGTCTCTGGCTTCTTCTGCAGATTTTATTGGGTGCTGCCCGATTTTTGCTTCTGTTATTTATACCCCACCTCTTCCCTAGACCTGGGACCAAATATTAACACACATACTGGTAAAAACACATATGGATTAAAACAAGGTAATTGAACGATAGCATCAAAAGGTGCAAAAAGGTTCAGCGGAACCAGCAGGGACATGCATATACACATACATACGCATCCATCCTAGCAAAGATCAGTCTCCAGGGAGACTAAAGTCATCTCTCTCCCATCAACAGGCCTGAAACCAGAATGAAAATGGATCTAGAGTCTATATAAATGGTCTCATCCAGGAACCTCTAGAGCTGGGAGCCTACCACAAGCTACAGTACCCTGCCCAGAAATTTAACTTCAGAAAATGCTCAGTAATTATTAATATATAGCTTAGACAGGGTTCTTAAAAAATACATCTTTTACATCTATCTCCTTCAGGCACAGTGGAACCCTCTCTTGCAGTAAGGAGGTGGCAAGGGGCCACCCCTTTACTCGCTTGGCCAGTCCCTCTTCCCAAGGTCTTCTCAATGAACCAGGAAGGAAAAGAATCAAGCACACAGACAGAGGCTTTCCAAAGATCCTGTCTACATTCTCAGCTGTATAAATGTTGGGGGGGGGATCCATTACTACTGTATTAGCAGAATCTATCCAGCACATCCCAACTACAGCATCTGAGTCAGAGTGATTTTACTGGCAAAGTGTTAAGCAAATTGTTCACAGAGAGTGGCTGAATGGCACTGCTGCCCACACTGCCAGAGAATAGGTCTTCAGAGAAGAAAGCTGATTTCCCAGACGATTTTGTCCTTCTCATAAAATCTGACTGTGAAGACTCAGAGCCAAGTACAGTATTTGGAAAGTTTGTGATGCACAGAGTTAACAGCAGTGCAGTCACTTGGGCTTTTATGCCTCTACTCTGATGACCACAGGCTCTGTTGTTCCTCTTCTTACCGATGCCACCCCTCTTCCTCCTCTTCTCTGGATCGGAGAGGGTTGCCCAGGTGGCCGCTATTTGGTGGATGAGCAAACAAGGATGGGGACTTTCTGCTACTGGGGTGGGGCTGGGTAAAGTGAGGGGGCCCTGCTGAGAAACGTAACTTGAGGCCCTGGGGAGACGCACAGCTTAGTGGTAGCTCTCTAGAGTGCCATGGACCGCTTATTTATTTATTTTACATCTCACTTTTCTCCCATAGGGGTCTCAAAGTGAGCATGCCAGGGTAAGGACAAGAGTGGTACATTTACCACCTGCAATTGCCCACTGCCTGAGGCAACTGACTCCTTGAGTTTAGTATAAAGGGCCTACCCTACTGATTCCAAATGGGGGACAACCAACATCTTCCCTGAAGTGATCTGCTCTCCATATCTTTCTCTACCCTGCACAGCTACAATATCTGGTCCTCAAGTTCCTTTCAAGTTGGCCAGCCATGCTATGCACATTGCAGGAAGAGTAGCCGGCAAACACCAGAGTCCAAAAGGGGAACAGAATCACATTCAGACAAGCTATAGTCCTATACACTCTGGTCAGGACAATGCAGCCCTCAAGGTGCTGTTTGACTGCAACTTCCAGCAGCCCTCGCAAGCATAGCTTATGGTAAGGAAGGCAGAAAATAGCAGCCCATGCTGATTGGGAATTATAGAATGAGAGTTTAACATTATTTACAGGAGTGATTTTGAAAGTTTAGTCCTGCAGATGTTTTGGATGTCAATTCACAGGGGATCTGGGAGTTCAGATCCAAAAGGCCACTGATCTAGAGAGATTCCTCACTGTTGCACAGTCCTCGCTCCACATTTGTGAGTTTGACCTTCACAAATTTGATTATTTGTGAGGCATGAGCGTTACTCCTCCGCTACTCTCCTCCCCCCATTCCCTTTCCCTTTGCCAAGTGCAGAGAGGGAGGGAGGCAAGAATGCCCAGGAAAAAAAGGAAGGGAATGGGGGGAGAATGCACACACCTTCCTTCTCCCCTCCAGAGCTCCTTCCCCCTCATTTTGCCCTGGCACGGATTTTGCATTCTGCCCTGGCACGGAGAACATGTGCCAAGGCAAAAGACAAGAGAATGGCGAGGAAGAACAATGCACTGCCTTTCTTACCTCTGGAGCTCCTCATCCTATTCACTTGCATTTTGCCCTGGTGTGGAGAATGTGCACCGATGCAAAAGATAAGGCAATGGTGGGGCATACTCACACCTTTCTTTTCCCCCCGGAGCTCCCCCACATTCCCTTGCCTTTTGCCTCAACACTGAGACAGAAGGCTCACATGCCAGGGCAAAAGGCAAGGGAATGGGAAATGGAGCATGGGGGGGGTGATTCACTTTTCTTTACTTTCGCAAGGGTGCTAGTGAAAGTTGAGGTACCACTGTAATATAATTAATTAATTCAAGTGTGCTGGTATGGGGTAGTAGTGTGAGGGCTGGACCAGGACTCTAGGAGGTCAGGGCTCCACTCTCCACCCAGCTATGAACTCCACCCTGGCTGACCTTGAGCAAGTCACACTTTCTCAGCCTCAGAGGACAGCAATGGCATATCTCCCCTGAAGGAATCTTGGCAACAAAAAATATTTTGAACCAACCTTTCTTCACAAAAGCAGCATTCAAGAAAGGTAACTAAATCCAGATAAAAACCAAAACATGATTATAGCATCAAACATCAGTTTAATCTACCAGCTAAAAAGAGAAATATACTATTTTCTGAACATGGACTCTTATGCAGCCAAAACAACTACATCCAAGCACAAGAGGGAGGTATTGGCAGGCTTAGGGGAACCACTACATTTGCAGAAGTACAAACACACACAAAACGTTTTTGGGATTTATCCACAGGCAAGATTCAAAAAAGCCCTGTGATAATAGTGTATATTCAGCTAACACAGAGCAATGAGTGTCTGATGGGTGGCATGGATTAAGAACAGAAAAACCCAGCAGAGGGTATCCTGTGGAAAAGGACATGGCTGGCTGACATCTTAAATAGGAGTACTCTATGCTGCAACATTTTGTTGCCGTTCCATTTGTTAGTCCTTCTTCTGAAAGGTATTTGTAACGGCTGTAGATTAATGTCACAACGGGGCTCTTTCTTACTTGCTCTTGTTTTTCTTTATTCTGAAAACTGGATAAATCACAAAACCGCACACAAGCAGGGCAGTGACAGACATTTCCCAGTTTAAACACAGAGATTAACGTTCTGATTGCATCTTTCCATTCTTTCCTGGCAATATCAGTTCAGAAAGCAGAAACGGAAGGGGTCAACAGAGCATCTGGATCCGTGTGAAGCTCCCCACTTCCAAAAACGTGGGGAGGGTACGGCATATCTTTGCTCAAAGTCCTACCATCTGAGCAAACAAAGGGAAGTGAGAGACAGGCCATAGCTAACGGGCAGTATTTCCCATCACCAGCCTAAAATAAGCCAAAATGGTTGGCTGACTGGCCAACACTACCCCTCCACCCCCAAATTAGCTATAGGGGAGCCACTTCCACCCCCTCCTAAAGATTCGTTGGAACGGAACAGAGATCATGGAAGGCCCTTAGGTTGCGGACAGTCACTACAGACAGAAAAAAACAACAGCTTATGTCTTCTGGATGGTAAAATCAACATTTAAAAGGTCATTTTACTATAGAGATATATATGGTGCCATCAGTGGCACTTTATGGAGTTGTCAAAAGGTAGGTCTTTGTCAAGGGAAGCTGTGAACTGTGGGCTGTCGGTTGTATGATCAGAATTTTTACATCACAAAAATAACTGTCCTCTGACAGAATCCTTTCACACTACACCATTAGAGCACTTTGATACCACTTTAAGTGCCATGGCTCCATCCCATGGAATCTTAGGGCCTGGGGGTTAGAGGAGGGGATACTACCAAACTATGAGCCCCAGGTTTACGTAGGACGCAGCCACGGCAGTTACAGTGGAACCAAAGTGCTGCAACTGGGCAGTGGAAAGAGTCCCAGGTGAACATCGCAGCCTCAAGCAGCAACCAAGGGCGCTTGTTGCAGCCACATTGCACTCCGTTCAGATCTGGCAACCTAGATTTCGTTACCATCAGTTAAGCTACATATCCTTAGAAGCCACAGTTCAATCCCCCCCCCATGACTTCCTTCCATTCCCAAAGCCATGCATTTTCCAGTTTAAAATCTGTTGTGGGGGTTCATCAGAGATGGGGGTTCAAAGCCACCACAGCCCATACTTTCAGAATTAACCTGACTGAGCCTGGGAACTTTCAGCTCCAATAAATTCAAGGCACTGTAGATGACTCTCCCCTTCCCCATTTTATCTTTGTAACAACTCTCAGAGGGAGGTCAGGCTGACAGAATGAATGGTCCAAGCTCAGCCAGTGAATTTCATGGCTCAGAGGGGCCCAGAAGCTGGATTTCCCAAATGCCAATCAACCACTGTAACCACTATACCACACTTCCATACTTTTCTACTACATGCCACATGGTGCCCTCCAGATAGTACTGGGGGAGGAGCAGTGGTTTGAGCATCAGACAGTGGACACCAGGGTTTGAATCCCCACTCAGCCATGAGAACCCACTGGGTGACCTTGGGCAAGTCACACACTCTCAGCCTCTGAAGATAACAAAGGCAAACTTCCCCTCTGAACAAGTCTTGCCAAGAAAGCCTTGTGAAAGGATCGCCTTAGGGTGTGATAAGTCAGAAACAACTTAAAGGCACACAACAACAAATAACTTCTGCCTTCCCGTCATAACTTCTATCTTCCCCAAACCCATTTTCCTGGATCAGAATGGGATGGGAACATCACTCTAATTGCTGGAGTACAAAACCCAACTTAAGAAGCAAGAGTAAGAATGCAAAAGGCTAGTGTCTTAGAGGGGTAGTTGTATAGCAGTCCACCACTCACATCCAGAGGTCCAAAGATAAATATTTTCTCTTTGGCTAATGGCTGAATAAGCTGGTTTTACACCTTGAAATCCAAGACTGAAATCAAGCAGGATACAGAGTTCTTTCTCCCTCCACCCCAGCCTCCTGGTTTATTCCTGCAAACTTCCACTTTCGTCAAGAATAATGAGAATGCCCTAATCCAAAATGCTTACAGAGCAGCCAAGCTGAAACTACCACCAGTAAGAGCAGCTTTCAACCTGATCGGTTGCTGAATGTTTCACAGGTACACAGCAACAGTATTACTGAACTAAACAGGATTCATGAAGCATTAATTCTAATGCCATTTAAACAACTGATTTATGTTAACAGCCTGGAGCCAAACTCACTTTTCCCACAGAACCGGTTCCTCCCTTGAAGGCAGAGAGAACAGCCAAGCTTTACTCTTTCCGAGCAGGCTGGGAACACAAAACCACTACTGCGACACCCCTTTAAAGCCCACAGGTTGTCTTATTAACCAGGGTGCAAGAAAACCCTTCCCCAAAGCCTGATTCCTACCATTTCCAAGCATTGCAAAAAGTGGGAGAGGGAGACAGACAGGCACTCCAAGCCAACCCGGGTCAAAAATCTCCTTGAAACCCACCACACCAGCTGTGCAAGGTGTGGTGGTTCCGGACAGGACAGAAATCCGGCTCCGTGTAGCCACCTTGCTTAGTATCAGCTGCTCTTTTCAGCCCTGGGGGTAATCGTTTACCTGGAAGCTTCGCTCTTGCTCTGGAAGGGAAAGTCCACCTCTAAATGCGCTCAGTGAAAAGGGGAAAAAAAAGAAAATCATAAACTCCCAGCCTTCTTCTGGGAGGGGGAGGAGGAAAGTAAGGATCAGGAAGTATAACTGAACCAACTAACCTCAGGTCTCACAACAGAGTTCCTTTTGTTCTTGAACTCCCTGGATAACTATGCAAGAGCTATAATCTCCCTGTATTCCCCCCCTTCCTGGCCACTGCCATTTCCCTGCCACTTTCACCAGGATGGCTTCACTCCCAAGATTAAAATGCAAGTTTCTGTCAGTTTAGGAGGAAAAGAGGAAAGGGAGAAAGACCAAATGTCTTTGTAGGTCATTCATGTACTGGACTGATATCCTGCTTTTCTCATAGACCATTTCCGCACTAGACTGTTATAGCGCTGTTATTCCATTTGCAACATCCTATGGAATCCTGGGTTTTCGGGAGGGGCCATTTGGCAAACCCCAGGATTCCATAGGATGTTGCAAATGGAATAACAACGCTATAACAGTCTAGTGTGGAAATGGCCATAGACTGCAAACCCCAGGATTCCATAGGATGTTGCAAGTAGAATAACAGCGCTATAACAGTCTGGTGTGGAAATGGCCATAGACTGCAAACCCCAGGATTCCATAGGATGTTGCAAGTAGAATAACAGCGCTATAACAGTCTAGTGTGGAAATGGCCATAGACTGCAAACCCCAGGATTCCATAGGATGTTGCAAGTAGAATAACAGCGCTATAACAGTCTGGTGTGGAAATGGCCATAGACTGCAAACCCCAGGATTCCATAGGATGTTGCAAGTAGAATAACAGCGCTATAACAGTCTGGTGTGGAAATGGCCATAGACTGCAAACCCCAGGATTCCATAGGATGTTGCAAGTAGAATAACAGCGCTATAACAGTCTGGTGTGGAAATGGCCATAGACTGCAAACCCCAGGATTCCATAGGATGTTGCAAGTAGAATAACAGCGCTATAACAGTCTAGTGTGGAAATGGCCATAGACTGCAAACCCCAGGATTCCATAGGATGTTGCAAGTAGAATAACAGCGCTATAACAGTCTAGTGTGGAAATGGCCATAGACTGCAAACCCCAGGATTCCATAGGATGTTGCAAGTAGAATAACAGCGCTATAACAGTCTGGTGTGGAAATGGCCATAGACTGCAAACCCCAGGATTCCATAGGATGTTGCAAGTAGAATAACAGCGCTATAACAGTCTGGTGTGGAAATGGCCATAGACTGCAAACCCCAGGATTCCATAGGATGTTGCAAGTAGAATAACAGCGCTATAACAGTCTAGTGTGGAAATGGCCATAGACTGCAAACCCCAGGATTCCATAGGATGTTGCAAGTAGAATAACAGCGCTATAACAGTCTGGTGTGGAAATGGCCATAGACTGCAAACCCCAGGATTCCATAGGATGTTGCAAGTAGAATAACAGCGCTATAACAGTCTGGTGTGGAAATGGCCATAGACTGCAAACCCCAGGATTCCATAGGATGTTGCAAGTAGAATAACAGCGCTATAACAGTCTGGTGTGGAAATGGCCATAGACTGCAAACCCCAGGATTCCATAGGATGTTGCAAGTAGAATAACAGCGCTATAACAGTCTGGTGTGGAAATGGCCATAGACTGCAAACCCCAGGATTCCATAGGATGTTGCAAGTGGAATCATAGCGCTATAACAGTCTAGTGTGGAAATGGCCATAGACTGCAAACCCAAGGATTCCATAGGATGTTGCAAGTGGAATAATAGCACTATAACAGTCTAGTGCAGAAATGACCTCAGGTAAGCTAAGGGTTTTACAAGAAAACAGCAGAAATGCAAATGCTTCTGGTAGCTTAATGGAACAGTTGCTGCTAATGTAACCCCTATGAATTTATTGGTTTGACTCAATGGATGAGATCATCCCAAGCCATTTCCGCACTAGATTGTTAATAGTGCTATTATTCCACTGTCAACATCCTAGGGAATCCTGGGGTTTGCAGTTCCGGAAGGGGCCAAAGACCTGTCCTTAACTGCAAACCCCAGGATTCTGTAGGATGTTGACAGTGGAATAATAGCACTATAATAGTCCAGTGTGGAAATGGCCCTAGGGAAGGGACTGTACTTACTATTTTTGTTCAGAAAGAAGGGAAGAGCTGGAGCTGGACAGGCACTTTTAACCTCGAATAAGGTAGCAGTATTTGTGGTTATAGGAGCCAGCGTGGTATAGCGGTATGAGTCTTGGACTATGACTTTGGAGAGCAGGATTCAAATCTCTGATTGGCCATGGAAACCCATGGTGACCTCGGGCAAGTCACACTCTCTCAGCCTCACAGGAAGGCTAAGGCAGGCCAGCTCTAAACAAGTCTTATCAAGAAAAGCCTGTGATAGGTTGGCCTTCGGGTGGCCGTAAGTCTGAAACAACTTGAAGGCACACAACAGCAACAAATTTTCAGTTATGTATTCCGGACTGAAGGGTAAATTCTTTGTCGTGGAATTTCTATACTACAGTTGCATCTATTTTGTATTTTTTTCCCCCCTATTTAGAGCTTTGAAGCTGCATGTTGCAGTTCTACTGAGCAGCACAAGCAGAATGCAATTAAGTTCTGTGCTGGCTTGTTACTGCATCTTTTGGGACTTTTGGGACAGTGAATATGTGTCGAATTTAATACATAAATTGCTGTATTGTTACTGAAAATTTATCAGGACTTGTGATCAAATGCAGCTGATCTCTCAACAGAGGTAATAGATAGTCTGGCTTCACTCTTTTAAAACAGTTAGACCTATTTTCAGATAATAGATGGACAAGATCCCATTTCATCTTGGAAGCTAAGCAGGGTCAGCCTTGGTTTGTACTTGGATGGGAGACCACCAACAAATACTAGCTGCTGTAAGCTATATGTCAGAAGAAGGAACTAGCAAAACCAACCCTGACTATCCCTTATCTAAGAAAACCCTATGAAAATCATGGGGTTGCCATAAGTTGACAGGTGACTTGAAGGCATGTGAATATACACATACTGTGCATCTTCCATATACGTGGAGGGTTCCATTCCAGACACCCTTGCCTAAAACAAAAAATGCAAATGCTCCATCCCATCAAAGTCAATGGATACAACGTGCGTGCACCTGTGCTTGTTGGGGGCATGTATAGAAATGTTTCAAAATACATGCTATTTGTAAGTTGTTCGCCGCCTCGATCCATATGGAGAGGTGGGATACAAATAAATAAATAAAAAAATAAAAAATTTAAAAAGTTGCACAACCAATATATCCACTGAATGTAATTTGACATGAGGTTTTGTGTGACCTCACATTTGTGTATGGAAGTCACGCCAATAAAGGAAACGCTGTGTACGTACATACAAACATACATATACATACACACAACCCTTATCTACTGTGATTAGATAAACAAAGACTCCCAGGAGTCAAGCTCTGAGATATTAGCAACAATTACATCTTGCTTGTTGATTTGTCAGAGATATTGGGCTCGGTACTGCTGGAACCTGAATGCTATACCAGATGGATCCTCAACTAGAGCTTGGAAAAGTTACTTATTTCGGACTATTAAATCCCAGAATCTCAGCCATGTTGATTAAAACATTCTGGAAAGTGCAATTCAATAATCATTTTCAAGCAACATCTGCAATCTGATCCAACATAGGTGTTTTCATATTAGAAAATTAATTAGCTTTCCCATTCATGAAAAAAAATATGAGGCCCATCGGAAAAATTCAAGGCACATGTTGGGCCAATGCAAAAATGGCAGCTCCCAGTCATTGCACTAAGTGGAATGCTGCTGTACCTATCTGCCATCTCATGGTAAACCTAGTAAAGTGAGGGTAGGGGTCTCTGATGGGGGTGGTGGGGACGAAAGATGTTTTGCCATCAATAACTGCAAAGGAAATAAGGCCCTCATGGTCCTCTAATGTATAAAAGTCAACGTTTGATTGTCTGTGTACAGCGAAAACCTCATATGATTGGCTGTGCCAGGCGAAAACCTCATATGATTGGCTGCCTAAGAAGATTCTATGGAATCCTGGGGTTTGCAGTTTAGGGAGGGGCCTTTATAATTCTCAGCAAGAGAACAGGCCGGTTGCTATGGAGATGAGGCCTAGCAGCAAGGAGGAGGGTAGTGTATTCCCTCAGGAATCCTACCTCTGTATGTAACTGAATGCAGATTGGATTGAGGAATATGAGGAAAAGTTACAGATACTGGGCAAGACAGTTTGTGGAATTAGAGACACGGGATCTCAAATCTAAAGTATTAGCTATGAGAAAATAAAATCTAGGGCAACCGGGTATATACAGTAGTAGGTAATAAAATATATCTTGACAGAGGTTATCTTGGGTACTAGTAAATCTAGAAGCAGGCAACTATTTAGGATTATAAACCTGGTGACTATAAATACCTCACATGTGGAACTAACTTACAGCTAAGGGAGTCTAGCTCCACTCCCATCTCTGTTGCCCTTTCACCAGCAGGCAAAACCATTTTTATTCAAGCAGGCCTTGAACACGTGGGCCAGTCTGCAGCTGACACCACGGTTGACATCTCATTAGTGACATATGCAAGTGCAGGCCCACCTAATGCCTGCAAATAACTCCTTCTTTTTGGGGGGTTGTTACAGAGCTCGGTATTCTTTCTCTCTCCACAACAACCAAAGCCCCATCCTGGGCTTTCTTGTTGGGCTGTGACAACCCTCCTCAAACAGCTATTTCAAAGCTGGAGGAGAGAAGGGGATCAGAGAAGGGGCTGCCAATGGCCATTTCCGCACCAGACTGTTAATAGTGCTATTATTCCACTCTCAACATCCTATGGAATCCTGGAGCCTCAAAGGCCCCTCCCTAAACTGCAAACCCCAGGATTCCATAGGATGTTGAGAGTGGAATGATAGCACTATAGCAGTCTAGTGCGGAAATGGCCTATGTTCTCACTGCCAAATGCAGACTGACGGCATCATCTGCTGAGACTCCTGCAGGACCCAAGGAAATCTCAGTGGAAGATGTACATAAGCACTACCTCTCACATACCTGCCCCGCAAAATGATCTCAGGTGAGGCATAACATGGCACGAAAGAATGAGTGCCTCAGCTTTAGAGATAAACGGTTCAGTAAACCTCAGTCAGCTGAGATTCCACACATTACCAGACACACAGAAAATAGAGCTTGATCCATCACTGACAAAAGAGAAAAAGAGAGAGAAACAAGAGGCTGTGACAGGCAATATCTTTCTTCTCAGCCCCAGTAAGAATAGAGTTTCTAACTTCATATCACTGGCGTACAACCTTGTTAAGGATTCCCCTTTTCCCAAATGCTGCTGTTGTGTGCCTTCAAGTAGTTTCCAACTTATGGAGACCTTAAAGGCGAACCTATCATGGTTTTTTGGGGGGGGGGCAGTCGCATAGGAATGGGGAGGTGGGGGGTGCTTCGCCCCAGGCTGCAATGGTTTTGGGGCATCCTAGCTCATAGCCACACCTGTCCCCATGCACCATGGCGATGCCCCCATGCACCGCGGCCACACCCCACACACCATAGCCATGCCCCCACCTGTCCCCCCTCCACACACTGCAAGGTCTGCCACTATGGGGGGCTGAGGGTGTGCGGTGCACCCAAGGTCATCCAGTAGGTTTCTGTGGCCAAGCGGGGAATCAGACTCTGGTCTCCAGGGTCATAGTCCAGCACTCAAACTACTATACTACATTGGCTCTCATTTCCTCAATGGAAACCCATAATTTCAATACTAGTGGAGTGTTGCTTCTCATAATTTTCTATATATTAATCCCCATATAGGACAACTGAGAGCGTGGGGAAAAAATACTTTTTTCACTAAACTCCCAGAATTTCCAGCCGGCCTGGCCAATGGCCATGATGCCCAGGACTTCTGGGAGTTGTAGTTCTTCTTTTTTTGTTTTTTAAATCTCTCTCATGCTCTGAAAAAATACATATATTGCAACAGAAGGGTTTCAATGAAACCCATTTGCAGTGTTCACAAGAGAAACGGTGGTCCCTCCCACTGGTGAATTTGATATGCAGCCTCCCTTCTCCCAAATTTTGAAGCTGGGGAGATTGGGATCCAGGCAGCTGCAGAGCTACTCCTGCCCCATCCTTACTCCAAAGGTGTTGGAAAACTATGTAGAGAAGATGCTCTGCCTTATGCAGGGTCAAACCAGGGTCAATCCAACGCATATCCTGCCAGCTTGTTTTATGATGGATCAAGAAAGGAAGCTTTGGAGGATATTGTTACCCTACCTGGGCTTTTGCGGAAATACCAGGTGTTGTGAGGAAGCTCTGGATTCTGGATTCTCCTGCCTAATAAATGGTTGGCCAAGCTCCAAGGATCTAGGGAGCAAGTTCCACCATCAGGGCCTGCTTTGGGTTATAGTAGTAGTCAAAATTGAAAGCAGACACAAGTCTACTACTAGCTCAAAAAAACATTCTTTTGCAGAGGCAAAACAAGGTATAGAATTTGAGAAAGAAAAAACCCTTCAAGCTCTAGAAGAAACACAGCAAATAACTTCCCTGTAGCCCTCCAAGATGTTGCTTGACTACAGCTCTTGTTAGGGTGGTCAACAGAAAAGGACACAGGGAGCAATTAACCCTTGGAGGTCCAGGGTTTGGGTATATTACTTATTTTTGGAGCATAAATCCCAGAATCCCCAAGCCTGCATGGCCACTCTGGGAACGGTCACCTAAAAAATTAACATTTTCAAGGTCTGCTTCATGTGACTTTATCTTCATAATAACCCTGTGTCAAGTTTAAGTGTGTGACTTTACATAGCGAGCTTTATGGCTGTGCTGGAAATTGAATTCAACACACTCTAACCACACCACGCTGGGGTGGGCAACCGTAGTGGGTCTGGGGCCCACACAGACTTCCAAAAGTAAACACCTGGATGGCTAGGGCTACATGTCTGGTTTTGAAAAACAGGTTTTTATAATGGTAAATAGTGCAGACAGACCCTGCAACCGGTGAATTTGCACTACTTCAGGCTTTCAAGAAAGCGATTCACCCTTTTTCAGCCACAAAGAGGCCAGTGCAGGGAATCTAGAAAGGCCAAGGGCTGCAAAAGAGGCTTAAGAGGCCACATCTGGCCCAGAGCTATGCTTGTATGACACTATGCTGGCTATTAAATTGTTCTTTAACCCTAGCTAGCCTGTTGCTGAAGCATATTCACTATACTGCCAAAGGCCATTTCCGCACTAGGCTGTTATGGAGCTATGATTCCCCTTGCAACTTCCTATGGAATCCTGGGGCTTGCAGTTTCAGGAGGGGCCACTCCGGCCCCTCCCGAAACTGCAAACCCCAGGATTCCATAGGATGTTGCAAGGGGAATTATAGCGCTATAGCAGTCTAGTGCAGAAATGGCCATAGTTTTGCACTGAGCAAACAGCTTTAAGAAACACAGTGGGTACAAATGTACAGAGCACAGGGAGAGCAGAACACTCCATCCCACATAGTTGCATGTGGCTCCTTCTGCTCCCTACCAGAAGGTAGCTTCAAACAAATAAAGCATGCTCCTCCACCCATTTAGTACCCAAGGAGTTACAGGAAGGAACCAGGCTGCAGATTTATAGCTGGGATGGTACTTTCACACATAACTTGCAAATACCAGGGTCTGGGAGCTTTGCAATCTCCCTAGCCATTAAATGGCCTGGGGAGCATGCTCCAGGTCTTTGAAGCTACATTCCAGTGGAGGGGGATGATGATACATAAGGATATAGTGAACACCATCCTCCACAGTGTCTCAAAAAGTGCATGCCCTCACTGAAGCCCAGATTACATTGGTATATGTCACCTACAGGATTCCAGCCAGTGTGTGTTAACTGTTTTTCCTACTGCCAGCATATTTGTGTGATCATGAACAGTTTGTCAATGCTGACTGCTTATAATACACTCAGCCAGTGCTTTCTGTACGTAAATTTGTTCTGATCTCCATGTAAAGATCCAACCTCCAAGCACGTCCACTATACTGATGATGTTGTGTGCCTTTAAGTCATTTGCAAATTATTGCGACCGTAACACAAAACTATCATGGGGATTTCTTGGGCTGAGAGTTTGTGACACCCAAGGTGGGTTTCCATGGGTGAGCAGGGAACTGAGCCTTGGTCTCCAGCATCATAGCCCAACACTCAAACCACTACACAATGCTGGCTCTCCACTATACTTTACTTATACTCAAATAATGAAGATGTTGCAGGGAGTGGATTGTACTTTTTTCATATACCCAAAGAGCTGATGCTATAACAAATGAAGGACTCTTGGAGAGACTACAAAACTTTTTGTTAAGAGAAAAGTCATCAAAAGAAAGATGCTCCACTGCTCTGGTTCACAGTATGTCTGAATCTATAGGATACAGACCATCTGACATTTCTGTATCTGCACAGCAGGTAAAGTGATAAAACCTGGACTTTACTTTTCCTTTGCAGAACCATTTAATCCTTGTGATCTGTTCCAAATACTTAACTGCCTTATTTTAAGAAAATAAATGTTTGATTTTGTAAAACATTGACTCCCTCCTCTGCCCCAAATGTGGCACATACCAATTGGTTAGTAAATGAAAAACCTACCTGATGAGATTAGAACCAAAGTGGCTAGCTCTGCAAATTCAGAAAAAAACACTGAGTGTGACAATCAATCTCAAAGTACAATACTTCCCAGTTCTTGGTTCCTAGATATTATTGCACTACAACTTCCATAACTCCTGACTACTGGTCATGCTCGCTGGGGCTTCTGAGAATTGAAGTCTGATGACATCTGACAGTCCAAGTTTGGAAATGACTGCCTTATTTTCCCGCACCTGGTAGTCCAAACCAGCTTGTCCCTAGAGAGAAGGTTTTTGTTTATCTGTGACAACTAAAGAGCCAGAGAGCCAGCATGGCGTAACAGTTAGGAGTGTTTTGATTTGGATTTGAGAGATTCAGATTCAAGCTTTCAGGAAGCCACGAAACTCACTAAGTAATTTTTTTTTTATCATTATTATCGAGGCGGCGAACAACTTACAAATAGCATGTATTTCGAAACATTTCTATACATGCCCCCAACAAGCTGGGTACTCATTTTACCGACGTGCGAAAGGATGGGAGGCTGAGTCAACCTTGCAGCTGGGCAGGATTGAACTCACAACCTTGTGGCTTGCAGTACTGGCATTTAACCACTGTGCCACCAGGGCTCCTTTAAGCTAGTTACTCGCTCTCTTACCTATCTCACAGGATTGTTGTGATGATAAAGGGGGCAATAAGAAAATCATATAAGCCAGCTTGATGGCATGGACAGGATGGCTGCATATTACCTTCAGTATTACAAGCAGCAACAACACTTCTTCTCTCCCCCTACCTTCCCCCTGTTTATGCTGCAAGAGGCTAACATGGTGCATTAGAAAATAGGAACAGAATTCTAAAGGACCTTGATAAACTGAAAAAGTGGGCAGAAATTGAAAAAAATTAAATCCAGTAGAAACAAACGCACCACAAAAAGCAAATACACGGGTATAGGATGGGGGATACATGGCTCAGCAATACCACATGCAAAAGGGACCTTGGGATTATTGTAGATCATAAGTTGAAAATACTACAGCACGGTGATGTTGCAGCAAAGAAAGAAAATACTGTTTGTTGTTGTGTGACCATTCCCAACTTATGACAACCCTAAGGTAATCCTATCACAGGTTTTTCTGGGTGCTGTGTGACACACCCAAGGTCACGCAGTGGGTTTCTGTGGCTGAGCAGCAAATCAAATTCTAGTTTCCATGGTCTTCATCAATCCAGTCAATCCACTACACCATGCTGGCTCTCAAATACTATTTTATACTTCACTAGCAAAGCCATTGTTTCCAAGTCAAAGGAATCAATTGTCCCCTATATTCTGTGCTGATCAGGCCACATGTTCTGCCTCATTTTAAGAGCGATATAGACAATTTGGAGAAGATTCACAGAAGAACAGCAAGGAAGACACAAGGTATAGAGATCAAAATATATGAGGAATGGTTGAGGTTCCTGGGCATGTTCAGCTTAGTGAAGAGAACAATGAGGGGTGCCATGATGGTACTCTATGCATACCTTAAGGACTGTCACACAGAGGAGGGGGCAGGCCTGTTCTCTGATGCCCCAGAGGATAGGACCAGGTCTGATAGTTTGAACTGATGGAAGAGTACATTTCAAATGAACATCAGAAGGGACTTTTTGGCAATAAAAGCAGTTTGATAACAGAACCAATGACCGTGGGCCTTTCCGCACAACACTGTTCTGGTGCTATTGTTTCACTTTCTGCATGCTATGGAATTCTGGGGTTTGCATTTTAGGGATGGGCACTGAGAAATCTCAGCCACAAAGCTCTTGGGCCTCAGTAAACTACAAACCCCAGGATTCCACAGGATGTTGAAAGTGGAATAATAGCACTAGAACAGTGTGGGGCAGAAAGACCTCTAGAGAGGTGGTGAGGATTCACTTGCCCTCAGATCCTGCTGATGGGATTCCTATAGGCAACTGGTTGGCCACTGTCCTAACAGGTTGCACTAGACAAGCTCTCAGTCTGATCCAATATATTTCTTATGTTCTTGAGTAAGATACAAACTGTAACTAATAAATAATCTATACTAATGAAAGACTATGTCTGCCTGTCTGTAGCAACCAAAACTCACTGGGACACTGTGGTACACATCTCTAAATTACATCCTGTTCTTGGTTGCTGTCCAAGTTCCAGTGGCCAATTTCAAGATGAAATGTCAAACTGGGAAGGTTGTCTGAGTCACTACTACTAATATTCCAGAGGCAGAGGAGAAGAACAGGAAAACAGAAAAGGGCAAAAGCACTGGAACTGAGATTCCCGAGATTAATAAAAAGATGGGAAGTGGGAGAGAATCTCTGAGATATTGCTGGTATGACTCCTGATGCTATTGGAGGGCAGGGAGAAAATGGAACACCCCATGTCGTGAGCAGATCTATCATTTTTAAAGAAAAATAATGGTATTTCGGATAGGAACAAAATACTTTGGAAGACTGCAGAAAAGGAGTGGGTAACAGCCCCGAACACTGTGTGATTGGTAAAAAGGTCATTTGATTTTTTAAAAAAAAAAGGCAGGAAGTGCAGCAACAAATACTGCCACCTGCCACATTCGTCCTGTCTGGAAGAGCTAAGAATGCATACGTTTCCTGTTGCATCTTTTATATGTCTTTACTGGTCATGTGCCTTATATCGATTGGTCAGCAGAGGGCAGCATTGACAGCTCAATTAAACCTCCATTTTTTTTACTCAAAGCGCAATGGTGTTTTTTCTGCACATGCCGAGTATATAACAGCAAGCCATGCATCAGAGAAGAGTGAAGGAAAACATTACTCTTTCCAACTGCAGCTCCCAAAACTCCTCCAGCTAGCATTGCTACTGGAGTTCATATTGTGATTCAAAAGCTGTAGTCAGATTATTGCAGAGTGGAATGGCAGTGTTAGGAGACCCTCTTCAAATGATCTTAAGGACTGAATCACTCTATAATGTTTAGCAGCCTGGAATTAGAATAGAAAATGGATTGTGATTAACAGGAAACAAAAGCACTGGGATCTAAATGCCAACTAAATTCTAAGATAGTGCTCAGCAAGGCAGAAAGCAATGGGAAAAAAGGAAGGCCACATCACAGGTGGACTGACTCAATCAAGCAAGCCCATGGGCATGAATCTGCAATACCTGAGCAGAGCGGCTGATGCTTGGAGCTCTTGGACAACTCACATTCATTGGGTTGCAACAAGGTGAAGGAAATTAACAACAGGCAATGCAGGCATCACGTAAGTGCTTCCTCACCAGGAAATGGCACCATTTCTTTCACATTTGTGCGTGTTGGGGCCCTTCAAGTCATCATCAACTTATGCACCATGTACACACAATGAATTATTCACCATAGCACAACAGATGTATTCTACTGACCACAGCGGAAACAAAGTTATGCACAAAGGTTTCACACTGCAGTCGCACATTGCACACTAGACTTGTGCTTGCATATTGCAATTGCACACTGCGCTTACATGTTGCACAGGGTGGTTGTGCATTGCATGTTTCACAGTCATTGGCATGCAAAATGATGCTGTTCTGCATAGCGCTGTCATAGCATCTCTTTTACACTACACTAAGGGGATGCTGGATTGCAGCCTGTGCAAGCACAATGTATGCTCACTGATGTCTTTATGAAAATGTTTCCTCTTTGTGATACAGCAGCCACCCAACACTGTGTCTTTTTATTTGTTTAGAAATAGTTACAAACCCCACGGATATGAAGATTTGAAGGTGGTGTATGACAAATAATAAAACATGCAACACACACATCTAAAACACAATGTTTATACCTTTCATTAAATGGATAATTTAAACTACACAGAGTAGGGCTGCAAAAAATAGGTAATTTTTCAGGATGAAAATTTGTCTAAATACCAGGGGATATATTGCTGGGACATCTTCACAGTGTTTCCAACTAAATGAATTTCTCTAAAGGAGGCTGGTGGTGGGGAGAAGGGATAACTTTACTTCCCTGTTCTCAAATATCACCGTTTGTGTGTATCTGCCTTTCAAGTTGCCTATCAGCTTATGGCGACCCCATGAATTTCATAGGGTTTTCTTAGGCAAGGAATACTTAGGAGAGGTTTTGCCAATTCCTTTCTCTGAAATGTAGCCTATAGAATCTGGTATTCATTGAAGGTCTCCCATCCAAGTACCAACCTGTGTTCACCCTGCTTAGCTCCCAAGATCACATGGGGTTTGGGAGAAAACAAAGGCAGATGAGCTTAATGGCTGCTCATTCTCCTCAGGGAAAGGGCCTGAATGATTAAGAGCTTTTAAGCACAGAACTAAGAGGCATGACAACAGTAAAGTACACAGAAGCAGCTGAACTGAATTATACTTACATAGTCCAATTCTTTAGCAGAGGTATGAACAAGGACAGTGCCTTCATGGCACACTACATATATTAACATAAGAATCCTCACTACCTCTCAAATAACCAAAGAAATTATCCCAGAGAGAGTTTTGAACACAGGGAAAGTGGCTTTTGGTAAGCAGATTTACTGCTTTCACACATCAACGCTAACTGACCAAAGACCTGAAAATCTTGTATTACCTCCCCTAGCCTTTTGAAAATTTAGGGCAAGGGGCATGCTTTGCATCTTTCTGGATTCTGCTATGTTCTATCCCATTCCCACAACTGTATAAATATGCTTTATAACCTGAGACTTTAATGCTCTTTCTTTCTGCATCTGAAGAAGTGGGTTTATACCCATGAAAGTCCATGCTACTCTTAAAGGTTCTGCTGCATTCCTTTTTTGTTCTCCTCCTCCCTTCCTCCTTTTAACAGGGCATGGAAAATGGAGCTGTCACGTTCCCCTCCCTACTCTTTCATCCCTCCACACACCCAGATGCTTGCATTGTTCAACCGGAGAGACAGTTCTTCTAAACAGAAAAAAAAGCAGCCGAAAGCAATCAAGTAGACCTCTGCAACAACCCTGTACTTGCACTGGGACCAAGCTTTGCCCAAGATTTTTTTTTGCTGCTCCAAAGCATAACATCAAATTATGCCAACCAGCCAAGTTGGGGCAGAAAATCCCACCAACACTCCTTCCCAACCTTGAGCGTACAAACACATCACTTGTGAATTAAATAACTCCTCATTTGCTACACTTCTGTGACTTCCAAAATCTCCTGCCTGCAGTTTACTCTGGCTAGTGGTAGGTTTGCCTCCAAGTGAGCCATGGGCTTTGAGATGCTTTCAGTCCAGCCACCGCCATCCTACCAGCATGAAACAGAGTGTTCATTTCAGCAAGGCAAGGCAGAGGCATCTTTATTCTCCCAAGATACCTGGAACGAATGCCATTTTTCACAGATACCCTACGCAAGAGAGAGGAAAATCCAGCATCAGGGGCAGGGCCAACGGTAAGCATGGAAAAGCATCTTTTTTGTATACAGTTTCAACTCCCAGAATTTTTCAGTCAGCTGTGGTCATGTTGGCAGAGGGCATTCTGAGAGTCTTAGGGCCATTCCACACTACACTGTTATAATGCTATTATTCTACTTTCAACATCCTATGGAATTCTGGGGTTTGCAGTTTAGGGAGGGGTATTTAGAATTCTCAGCCAGTAAACCACAAACCGCAGAATTGAAAGAGGAATAATAGCACTATAACAGTGTAGTGCGGAAAGTCCCTTAGTCTGACACAGAAATTTTTCCAAGCTCTATGAATGGACAAATCGAAGTAGCCTCTCTTGGTCTACAAATATGGGAATTCTATTTAAAAAGAAATTATACTGTGAATTATTTTCTTCTTACAGTCTTACCACCACAGGGTGCATGGTTGCCTCTACGGCATGCTTCTCAGCATTTTCCAGCAGCCTTGTAGACTTTAAAAACAAGCAACCCTTCTGCTTACAACAAAGATCTTCTCCATTTTACCTTCCCCTTAGGTAAAAATGGCAAAATAGAAGCCATCTTGGGCGGAAGCACTGCAATAAATGCAAGCTTTGCTCTTTCAGGAGTGGGTTGGGAGGCCTTGCAAGGCAACACTTTCCTAGGAATGACAAACATGGTAACTGACCTTCAGTGAGAGAGTAAACAGTGGTTCACAGAATTCAAAACCATTGTGCTGTCTACTTTCATGGCTAACAGCTAAAATCTCCCAACATTTAGAAACATGCTACAAACATAAAATTGGCACTCTTTTCTACAGACTGGAATACATCAGCACACAACAGCCTATCTTCTGACTGAAGGTAGGTGACCTCAAAAATGTTCTGCTGGCTTCCCCCAGATCTGTGCATGTCCTTGGTCTTCGCAGGCAGCAACAAACAGCCAGTAGGACAGTATCATCAACGAAGGTGCATTGTGTGCTCATGCACACATGTGTGTTCAACACTTCTGTGCAAGAAAGCCAGTATATCAGGAAAAGATCCTAATTCAGCTCGACTAGCTTTCTAGTTGCAGGGTAATTTTCAAAAAAAAGTTGGGTGCATTCAACATATGATTTCTGTATTTGAAGTATGAAGGTATATCCCTCATTATGCCACTTCATTTTCACTTTATTAGAAAGCATGTGTTCAAAGTGTAATAATGCTATTAAATGCATAAACAGTCCAGGCCTGATCACAACCCACTCTGTTCCAATCCCAAGGTAAACTACAGGGCATAAAACCCCAAACATTGAACATCTGTTTACTATTTGGCAGCCACATTTAAAAAGCAGGTCAACAGACTATTTGCACACATTTTTACTTCTTCCATCTGCCACCCTGTACTGCCCTCCTTGGCCCTTCAGACTAGAACAGGACTTCTAGCAATTTTTTTTTAAAGTCAACAATAACAACACTGAGCAAACGCTCAACGAGAAATCAAGGAAACCAGCCCCTGCCCATCTATCAAGCAACAGTGAAATGGATCAAGCAAGCTAATTTTGAGCAATGGAGACACATAGTTTGGTCTCCATCCAGCCCAGCACAGATGGAGGCTTCTTTGTGAAATCAAGCATTCTTAAGAAAATTAATGTAGCAGCAATGGAGGGAGGCAGGAATAAGAGCTCCCATAGTACGATACAGCATGGCACTGCCACTCTGGAAGCCTGCCAAGAAAGCTTTTGCAGAATAAGAATACCATTTTCAGAAGAAACCCAGTCAAACACATTCCAATCTATTGTTATTTCTGCCAAACACATTCTATGGGTCCATCCTATTCATGCTTCACATTTTGGTTTTGTTCCTTGCTGTCCCAGCATTTCCAAGAGGCTTGTTTTCCTTTTTAACATTCATACCACTCAGCAACACTACCCAATATGTTTGGAAAGCAAAGCTCAAATATATTGGCTGTGTTTCTGTGATCAAAATCTGGTTTAATAAGGCAAGACACTCATGACTTCAAGCTTTTGCACACAGCTGGTGGAAGCAGCAACAGAAAGTAGGAAGCTTTAACTAGCCATAGCTTCCTGAGAGCTTTGCATCATGAACTATGGTTAATGGCTTTTGAACAAGCCAGGATTTGGAAGCAGACTTTAAATCATGGCTAACAAATCTTGGCATATTTGGAAGATATTAATCATCCTAGTTAAACTATGATTAACTGCAGCCTCCTCGCTTGTTTTGCTGCTTGTGCAAAAGGTGGGGTGAAGTCAGAGCCAAGGCGCTACATAAGGATGCATTAAACTCATTCTATCTTGACATTTTAAGAGATGTCAGGATTTGGATGCAGTATCATAGTCATAATTTGGCACTATGTACTTCCCATTGTTTGCCATAAAACCAGAGATATTAAAAGGGAAATAGGTAATGAGAACGTAGAACAGAGGGGACATAAATATCACAACTCATTGAGGAGTTGGCATTTGAACTGAGCAAGTGTTTCATTGGGTAGAAAGAGTCAACAGGGCATCCCTGCCGGAACCAAACATCCTCCATGTGCCATTCTTCATTGTATGGAAAGTACTTTTTTAGAAGAAAAATTACAGAAATAGAGAATGCACATGCCGGGGGAAAGCAACTACGCCATGTGGAGCAAACAGCACCCTCACAAATGTTAACAGCCGGAGCGTCATTCCTCTTCTAAGACTCAAGTCTACAAAGATACGGAGAACATCCAGCCCATGGGCTGGCCAGTGGGTTGGAAATAGCCACCACTAAGGTAAGATTTTAGAGAAGGACATTCAGAGAGAGAGGAATGCCCTCTGCCACGATCTGCCTTCCTGGAGGCATTCCAGAATGAAATCTGGTCCTGGGAGCCAAAACAGTCCTGCACTCCTGCATTGTTTACCAAAGGCAAACAAAAAGATTCCTATGAACAATAAGACTTACCTCAAATGCAACGAAGTCATCAAACTCATCAGGACAAGCTGAAGGTGTCTCATCTTGGGCATCATACCCCATAGCACAGAGCTGATTGTCTGGATCAGCTGCAAAAAATAAGGAGACAAACACACACAACGTATTAAGCCATGGGGAGGTTGAACTTGGTATTCCACTGACACAGTGAGCAATACACAGTAACTGCCAGGAGAAAGAGAGTAAAGCTGTCTTCCCCAGTAAGACGTCCGTCAGACATTCTGCCGTTAGTTCAGTATGATGAGAGTTCTAGTCCAACACACATGGACATTACCAGGCCGAGGAAGGCTCAGAGCTTGGAATAATCTACCCTTTCCAGGGCTTGGGGAAGTTACTTTTCAAGCTATAGCTCCCAGAATCCCACAGCCAACGTAACGACCAGAGATTAGTCATCTTGAGGGGAACAAACATACAGATGACCTCAAGTGGCATCTGTTGTGTTTTAATGTTATTTTTTGGACAGGACCCAAGGTGTACCAGCACTCTCCCCCTTCCTCCTGTAGCTCCCCTTCCCTGCTCTCTAAAACTCTTTTGTAGGGTACTAAGAAGTGCTCTGGGCTGGGTTTGGGGCACTGTGGACAGCTGCAGCAGGAATGGGAGGGGAAGAAAGTTCAATTTCTGCTAGCATTAAATACACTGCTAAAATCTTGGCCTTTGTGCTTTTATCTGCATTTTTTTTTAGTTATTCTCATTGTAAGCCACCTTGAGAAAAGCACAGTATAAATTGAACTGAATCGATTAATCAATACAGTTCAGACACTTAAGAATAAGAAATACAAAGAAACTTGGAAAAATTACACAGTATATCTAAAACTTGAAATGCGCTTTATCTCTTGAAGTGGTGTCGCTTTATATACAACACATGTCATTTGCTTTTTATAAAAAAAATAAGAACATGGTAACATTGATAAATCTTCAGAATTTCAATAGAAAAATTTCTGATATTCAACCGCATGGGAAGTGAAATAGACAGATTTGCCTCTCCAGGCGTAAGACCTTGAATGATGAGCTATTTAAAAGTTTGGCTTTGAATCCCTGTGTATTTAATCATGCTGCAGGGTTGCCATGTGTTCTTCCTCAAAGGCTCCATATCCTCAACAGCCATATGGCAAACATATACAACAGTCCATGCTATAAACAGGCATTTGGATTTGGCCAGTGAGAATTTTATTTCAGTTCACTTTCAATAAGAACATAACAAAATTTGCAAATTTCTTTGTAAATTCAATAGAAAAGTTGGAGAAAGTGAAGCTGCCAAGATTTGTCCAAAGGTGGCTTTAACGTATTTACCTTCGGGCCACATACACATGCTAAAACACACTGTTCTGTGACAATGGACTTATGCTTTTGACTCTTCAGACAGCAAACTCTAGCATCTTTCTCCAACCTGCTGTCCTCAAGATGCTGTAAAGTATTATGCCCATCATCTCTGACCACTCCATGATGGTTTGGATGATGGGATTGACGGAAGTGCAACAGATCTGAATGGCACCAAATAGGGATAGCTAAGAACACCAGTTTAGCCAAGCATGTTCATTCACCCAAGTTTAACTGAACAAGTGTTCCAGCAAATGTCTCCAAGGCCATTTAAGCATTTACCAGCCAAAATAAACTGATGTTCTGCACAAAGAGCAGCTGGACTCAAAAATGTGAACTCAGGAAATTTGTCTAATTGTTTTAATGCTTGAGAAGATTTTTTAAAAAGCTTGAAAAATGTGTTGCTGAATCTTGCTGCTGAATGTTAAAGCATTAACTCACTGGCTAATGGCATGGCTGGTGGGGCTGTGAGAGAAGGCCTTCTCAGTGGCTGCCCCTAGACCCTGGAATGCCCTTCCGTGGGAGGTCAGAATGCCCCCTTCTTGCTGTTCTTCCATCAGCAGGGCAAAGACCTTCTTATTCCAATAGGCTTTTTGATCTGAATGTTTTAAAGAAAGGGTTTTAGTGGCTGCTGTATTGCTTTTATGAAAATGTTTTCAACTGTGTTGTATCCCTTTTACGTATAAGTTTTAAACTGTTTTGATATTGCAAACAGTTTAATTCTGTTTTAATGTTGTCTTTTTTGCTGACTTTTGCACATTTCAAGCTGTATTGTATTTGTTTTAAATTGTAAGCTGCCTTGAGTCCCAATTTGGGGGAAAAGGCAGGATGTAAAGATGATGATGATGATGATGATGATGATGAAGACAATGACAACAGCAGCAGCAATAGTAGTAAGAGTTAACTGCAGGCATGCACAACTGTGGTTTCTCATAAATAGTTAGACTGCACTTCCCATAATCCTTCACTGTTGGCTAAGCTGGCAAGCGATGATGGGAGTTGTTGGCCATTGTTGCCCAGCCTCACTCTACTCCCTTTGTTCCAGAAATCAAACAATAGGCATAATTGGAGATACTGCAGAAATTCAAGGGAGAGCACAAGAAATCATTTTGGCATGCAGAATATTCTTTGAGAATCTTCTCCATCCCCACCGCTACTGCCTTGGCCAGAATCATTTTAATTCTGCCTAGACCAGACATTTCTTACTCGACGATTATAAATCTGTTCAACCAACATTTTCCCTCCAGAAAACCAATACTCATGGGAAAAGGTCATTGTGAAAATGCCAATTTCACAGTCCAAGGTTACATTCTCCTATTGCATTGCTCTCCTCTGCAAAAGGGAAGTCTAGTCTATCAGAATCAGTCTTCTGTGGGTGAAGTCTAACACATGGCATCCTGACAAATTAGATCTCTTAACCAGGATGCGTGACTGCAGAGGGCAGAACTGTAAGTCATGGTGAAAAATGAGCTTGGATTTGCTCTTCAGCATAGTTGGATAAGGTCTTTCAGGCTGCTACCTTTAGCACACAAACAGCCGTTTTCTCACCAGCACCTTCATGGCTGCTGGTTCTGCAAACTAGGTTGCAATAATTCGTCTTTGAGGGCTTTGTAAATGTCATTTTTTCTGAAATCACAGGAAGCAGGCTTCCTTTACTTAGCATGTCCATTCGAAATGGGATGAATTACACGTCCCTATCTCTCCTTTATGTTTTGCCTGGTGGAAAGGCTGATTGAGGGATTCTGGAGAGCTGTAGTCTAAAGAGTAACTTTTCCAAGGTTTGCAGACGATCCTGCTAGTACCAGATACCAGCTGCCCTTCAGAAGCTGGCTAACTTCTAGCCAGCCTGCTACCAGATGCAACTGCATGCTAACAGCCTCGAACTTAAAAGTATCCCATCATTTCACAGCCCCCTAACCTGGCACTGCTGCCACGTCTAGCGAGTTATGCCCTTTTAATAATAAGAACGGCAACCTCTCCGTCTCCCTTTGTTTGCATCACAGCCAGACAGATACTGAGTTTGTAATCAGCTGTTACGTAGTTGACAGAGAATTCAATTTGATTTTTCAGTATGACAGAGAAAAAAAGAAATCGCAATAATATGCAAACATGTGTTTAGTTGTGTAAAAGCAAGCAGATGTTAATCAGCATCATCAAAAGGCAGTGATTAGGAACACAGCAAATATGGTAATCTGGCTGCAACTGGGCTAGGACTCCTTTCCACTTACATTCTTTGTACAAAATTATTTCCACTGGCACAAAACTGTCAATCTTAAACCCAAGATTAGGGGAGGGGGCTCCTTTAAAGCTGCTATATCCATTGTCACAAAAGCTATGAGGGAAAGTCCATTTTCTGTTCTGCTCATCTTCAAGCTGCTACACTGGTTTTGCAACAAGCGACTGACATACTGGTATCTCTCTCTGTAGCAAGGATGGATTTTCAATGGTGCAATTAGGGCAAACACTATGAGATCTAGACTGGCTAGCGGCCCCGTGCTGCTGCTGATTACACACACATACACACCCACACAAAAGGTTCTGTTACTGTGGTATGGTCAAGACAGAAATGCATCTGGGAAGAGGAAAGCCTCTAACCTGGCATTTACTAACCGCAGATCGCATATAAGATAACAGTGCCCACCCCAGCCCTGCTTCCTAGCTGCAGCATGAATGAAGAGATAGGTGGCATGTTGCTCTTTTATATACGATTTTTAATACTTTTAAAATTAAGTTATTTTTGTTGCAAAATTCACAAAATTGTACATTTTGAACCATAAGTTTGTTTTGGTTCATAGACAGTCTCAAAAACGTGGAAGACATTAAAATGTGAACCAAATTAATTTCAACCTCATCCCTACCTCCAACCTAGACTTAGCCTCATCCTGCAGTCATCCGCAGTATAACACACACCACCAGAAGAAACAGTTGTTTTCTTTAAGCCAATGCTCTGTTCCAGATCATGCTGATGTTGGGGGGAGCCATTACAATCTTGCAACGAAGAGACATCTGATATATTTTCTGAGCATCAAAATACTGGAGATTGGCCTAAGAAAGCATAATACACGAGTGAAATACGTCTGATTCCCTACCCCTATCTTTTAGATTGAGAGATGGAAGATTCTTGCCACTTAGCTAATTCTAGGTTCTGTCTGGGGTCTCCTTCTGGTCACCAAAGTTCCCAATTTATGATAGTGGTTGAGCCAGAGTGGTCCACTCCACTTAAATATTTTCAAGACTTGGAGTTCCAGGATATTTACATGGGAAGGAACAGGCTCTTTTCATACTATTTCAGACTATTTATTATATGCACTCAAATAGAAAGCTATACATTCCGCTCAGGGAGAATTACAGACACAGCACAGTCTGGGCACTTCTACTTTGTTATATTCCATAACATCATATGTAAAGTATTATTATTCCATCAGATTACATACGAGGCATCTTGTATTAAGTCATATAGCCACCACATCATACACCTCCAAATATTCATCTCAATACTCAAGCAATAATCCATGACAGAATACAATCTCTTTTGTTGCATTTAAGGATTAACTTTAAGCAAATCTTGAGCAAACTCTGTGTTAATAACATGTGAGCATGTCATCCATTCCAGCCTTACCAGAATCAGCATTTTACGGTGGTATGTTGGGGCTTATCAGGAACTTTTCTTAGAAGGCTACAGCACTGAAGGCATGCTGAATTGCTAGTTCCACGGCTCTAACTAAAATTCTTTTATTCTCTTCCAATGCCCGTGCAGTGCCTTGGTTATCTAATCAGAGGTTTACATCTTATCTTTTTGCACTTTTAGTATACGCCCTACTACCCATTGTCTGGTGTCCCTAATGTACTAATCCACAGGGTGACCTGAGATCATTCTTTGCAGTTTTTGTTTATATTCTTTAAAGAAATATCTGGTGTTTGTCCCAGACTTGAAATCTAAACAAGCCTTTTCCTTTCTTTTATTCTAAGACAGAAAATGGGCAGGCACTGTCACGACTCTTTGATTCTACATTCTATCATCTATAGATTTTACAACGTTAGATATTCTTATTTAATGATACAGAAACATTTTAATGGTACATGCCCCGGCTGAGGAGTTGCGAACTAAAATGTGTCTGGCTTGTAAAACTAGGGAAATTCCTACATACCACCAGCATGGGCTTCAAAGTTGCTGCCTTCTAGCTTACCTGACAAAACAGTTCATCTTGTCTGGATTCTATCATCAGGCATCAACTGTGGCTGCACGGCTCTAATCTGTGGCAGGGGCTTGATCTGAATTGAGTGCTGCAAGAGCTAAAGTACAGTGGAGTTGAAAAGGGGCAAATCCAAGCCATCTGATATCATTCCCTGTGGAAACCTCCATGGGAAAACAAAGGAATGAACCTTAGGTATACTTTTTTCAAATCTGACATGTCATCCACGATATGGGGGGGATGGGCCGCTGACCCACAAGTTGGGGGGGGATTTCACCCCTCTGCCTCAGAATGCTGTAATAGAGCCCATGGCCAGAAACGGAATGGTAATGTCACTTCAGCTCCTGGTTGAGCTCATTTCTGGACATTTTAGCACAACTGGGAGAGGGGTTGTAAACTGGGAAAGGCAAATAGTTTGGGGGCAATTTTGATGTGCGTTGGATGATCTAGGGGGTGGAAAATTGCCTGTTTTGTTAAAAATTCTATTATGACTTAAATGTTTGTATTACATCAGCCCTCTACATTTGCAGGTTTCACTTTTGTGGATTTGATTATTCACGGATTATTTGCTGTCACTTCTGTTGCCTCCCTATGCCATTTTTAATAGGGACTGCAAGCCTCGTGAGACTGAGAATCTGTGAACGTCCCTATTAAAAAAGGTGTGGGGCAGCAGCAGAGGTGGCAGTCAGCCCCCCCAGCCCCCCACTTCTGCCTTGTGAAGGAACCTTGATGCCTCAAAGGAGTCCATGGTGGGTTAAATAGGGTGATCATACTTTTTTTGTGTGTTAAATATGGTTTGGGAGGGCTTAGAGTTATTCAGGGTTTTCCCACTTTCACGGGGTCCTGTGCCCCTAACCCCAGTGAATGTGGAGGGATGAATGGACATGAATTTTGGCGCTGCATCTGTTTTAACCTTTGTGAGTTGCCTTGAGTCTTGGACTGGAGAAAGAATGTGGTATAACAACAGCATCTTAAATCACGGGGGATCTTAATGTGGCTCCCTGGCCACTTTTTCCCCATCCCTACACTATAAGTTGGAAAGGGCTTATGTGCAACCCCCCGACACCAAATCCTACTGTACTGCAAATCTGTTAATAATACCCAGCAAAGCTAACGGCCAGGGTTGATGAGAGTTGCAGCCCAACAACAACTGAAAGGCCACGTGCATTTGGAGCCACTAACACTCGGTTACCTGACATTTTGTGTCCGCTGCTTTAGGTAGCACAGCTTCTCAAGATCTTTCCCCATCTTTCCTCTCGTGTGCTAATCAAACAGTCTCCTTAAGAAGAGGCCAGGGCTGTTTGCAACCCAATTTGGAAAGAAACCTTTTTCAAAGACACAGGAACTGCTCCATTTGGGCATATTTACACAATATTTAAACTAGTTTATAACTCACAGATTCCTCCCAGGTAACTCAAGACTGCTGTCTTGGCTGGGAGGGGATGTGGAAACAGAGCAGGTTGCTAAGAATGTCCCACAGAGCAGATCTTGAGGCACTACACCAATTTTTTTTGGAGGAAGAAATAATATTAAACTGTTAGAAAAATTCACTTGCAGCATAAATAAACCCAGAGCCTGGGACAGTAAGTTTCTGGACAACTGTTCTGCGTTCAAGTTCAGAGATGGAATTCTCCACAAACATTGCACACTACACAATTACAGCACTATGATTCCACCTTAACTGCCATGGCAACAACTTACACAATCCTGGGATTTGCAATTGAGGGAAGGGTAGTCAGAATTCTGATCTCGAGAGCTCTAGTTCCTCACCAAACTACAAATCCCTAGATTCCATAGGACACAACTATGGCAGATAAACCGGAATAATGCTGCTGTAACTGTAAATTGTGAAAGGGTTCCAGTTTTCTTTCTTAAAGAAATAAGAATATAATAAAACAAGATAGAGAGAGCAAGCCAAGTGTTGTGGTCTAAGCACTGTACCAGAACTCCAAAGACAGGGTTCAAATCCCCACTCAGCCATAGAAACCCACAGGGTGACCTTGGGCAAGTCACACTCTCTCAGGCTCAGAGGAAGGCAAAAGCATCCCCCCTCTGAACAAATCCTATCACAAAAACCCCATGATAGGTTCACCTTAGGGTGGCCACAAGTTGGAAACAACTTGAAGGCACACAGCAGCAACAACAACAATAAAAATAACATGAGGTATTTAAGCAAAGGGCATTTTCAGAATTTAGAAATGTTACTTTTTTGATCTACAGCTCCCAGTTCTGCATATAGAGCTAATCTTTCTTTATGCCAGCAGTAAGATGAGAAAGAGCACCCCACTGGAAAAAATGCTGTAAACCTGTCTCTTCACAGCTGGAAAAGTAGAATCTGGTCTCTCGTCTTTACGGAAAAGATGACCATATAAAAAGGAGGAGGACTACAATAAGGAGTAATCACATATAACTCAGTCTATTCAGTGTGGCCCAAATTTGTTAATTACTCTAACAATAATAATGGTCAGTATTGTCCACCTGTTTCACACAATAATATACAGAAATGTTTATTTACTAAGTGCTAAGTAATACACATTCGTGAGAGTTCAGGGCACAGAATCCTCACGAACGAGGAAAAACCACGAATAATTCCCACCCCCCACAATTCCCCTCCCATTCCTTTGCCTCTGGCCTTGACATTGGTGAGGGTGGAGAAAAAGACAACGTAAAAGGCTTACCGGTACTTTTCCCTCAGACAGAGAAGCGGGGAGTTTTGGAGTTCTAATTACTTTTGGCAACCATCTTGATAAAGAAAAAGGTAGGAGCAAAGAGAGCACCTGACCAATTAGCAGCTAGTACACAGCAGAATGTGCAGCCACATGGCAGAGAGGCCATGCCTTCAGCAGTGGGAGGGGGCTTTGCTCACCCAAAAGGAAAAAAAACATCCGTTTTAAACACAAGCCTGGCAAGCCTAGGGTGAGTAATGCAAGGGATGAGAGGAGGAAAATGAGGGGGTGATAAGTACATGCCTCACGAATAATCAAATTCGCAAAGGTCACACCTGCAAATGTGAAAGGGCTACCGTATAACTAACGCGAGTTACTTTGGAAGATTTACTTTTTCATATTTCTAGCCATGTGGAATGTGCATATGTTTCTACTTGTAGTTTTTTACTTTTTTTCAACTGTATAAAAGTTTCAGAGCTATATATGAAAATTATTTTTAAAATTCATTTGCAGACCTCCCTCCAGCCAGCATAGCTCCCTGCATTTTCCACATTATCATCCCCCTTTCTTTCTCTCTCTCTCTCTATTCACAAGCAGCTGAAAAACTGGGCCAACCTGAAGCCAACTTCCTTCAGTTTGACTGCTACTGCCTCAAAAAGCTGCCTGCCATCCTCCAAGCCCGTTCCCCACATCTCTGCAACTGCCACTCATCCACAAGGTGCTCTTGCGGAGCTGCAACTAAGAGGCAGCAGGAGTCCTGGTCCCACGCCAAGCCCCCCTCACACTCTAATATGAACGGTACAGAACAGACAAGCTCAACATGGGTTGAGTTATCTACTCAACTCATTATCACATTTCTCTTAGCGCAGCTCTTCCCCCTCCCTCCGAACGCATATGGCGCACCATGTACACTCCAGGTTGCCATGGAGACCTCGTCAGCTCATCCCTCCAACACAATAGGCTATGTTAAGCTTCTGGATTCCTGTCCAAAATGAGCACAATGTGCCCTCCCCGGAAAGCCTTCTTCCTTGTTAGGGGAACCCACAAAGGTCTCCTATCCTGATATTATAAGCACACGTGCAGTCAAGCACACGGCCCCATCGTCCCCGTCGTCCTCATGGGCCTAGAAATCAAAAAGCTGTCAGGAAGGCTAGGAAATATCCGCATCCAAACCCCCGTCGGCCATGAAACTCACTGGGTGACCTTGGATCAGTTGCTCTCTTTCTCAGCCTGACTCACCGCAAAAGGCTGTTGCAAGGATAAAATGGCACAGAGAGGAGGAGAAGGGTAACGGTGTTCATTTTTCCTAGAAAAATCAGGCTGACAGAGAGTCAACTATTCAACTCTGCTGTGTTTTCACAGGAAGCTGACTTCTACCACAGAGGTGGGCAAATGTGACTCTCTTTTAGATTTACAGCTCTGATCAGTACTAGTTAACACAACTAGTTGTGTAGGATTATGGGATTTATGGGACAAAAAACTTCTGGAGGGTCACAGGTGCTTCAACCAGGACAACCTATTCAGCAAGTACTCTCTGTGCTGATTGGTATGAAGCTCCCCAGAGCTTTAGAAAGAGGGAGAGCTATTTCCAAGTTAGAGCTTTCCAAACTGTGTCGTGTGACATGTAGTGTGAGGTGTGTTGCACAAATGTAACAGGTGGAGGGGCTGCTTCTTCCACCGCCACGATGGGTCAGGTCTGGGTGGAGGGGGTGCCTCTCTTGCCACTCCCACCCTGGGCTGAGGAAGACCCCCATGAGGGCAGCAGCAGCCCAGGCCAGGGGAAGGGGCTGCCTCTCCTGTTGACGCCACCCTGGGCCAAGGAACACTCCAGTGAGGGTGGCAGTGGCAGGCCAGGCCCCGTGGAGGGGCTGCCTCCACCTACTGAATTATTTACCAAATTACTGCGTCGCAAAATGATGCATGTCTAAAAAGTGTGTCACCAACATGAGAAGTTTGGAAAGCTCTGTCCTAGATGCACCCAACTCCCTCATTTTGCTTGACACAACAGTGTAAGGGGAACTCAATATCTCAAATTGGGGTTTTTTTTGTGGGGAGGAGTTGTTGAACATGATGACTTTTTTGAAATGAGCAAAGGCAACAGAAAACAATGCACTGGTCACGACTGGAGCCGTGGTTTTTCCCACCGCTTCATATAGCAACGACCCAGAACAATAGATGCTTTCAGGAGTGTTAAATCAGCTGGGAGAGCATTCCTATCTATGGCGCCTGGGAACCACATAGCCCAGTCTAAAGGGGTTTGTATAATGCAGCCTGTGAGCCTAGGCAAGAGGGCAGGCTATTATTCCAACACTGTGGGGACTGGGCCAGAGCAAAGGAGTGAAAGAAAGCTTTGGACCACCCCTGCATCCCACCTCCCTCAGCTGAATCCCACCAGCCCACAGACAGAAATCAGCCAGTGGATGGAAAAATGTTGTTTGAAAATTAAAGTTGCTTTTCATTTCCTTTCAGTTTTACAATGGGAGAAAAATTAAAACCAGAGCTTGGAAAAGTTGACTTTTGGACTACACAGCCAATGGACCACAAGGGAACTTTTTGTGGTCCAAAAAATAACTTTGCTATGCTACAAACCACTATTTTTTCTCAGCCTCAGTCTTACAGGCTGCAATGTGAGCATAACCACTTTTCTCATAAGGATATTGTGCAACAATTTTAATACCCAAGAAAGTGATAAGATACTACAGAACAGTTTGAATGCAAACTGTGCAGTTGTATTACCAAAGTTAAACAACCTCACCCTGTTACGAGAGCTAGAGAAGTTCAGTTTCGGGCTGCTAAGAGCCAAATGCATCTAATAAGATATTATTAATATTGGTCATACTGGGTCATCCAGAAACAACCAAGTCTAGCATTTATTCCAAAACTACAGTTTGGTACTACCGCTGCCTACTTAATGTAGTAGAATAGCAAAATGAGAAGGGGGGACTAAAAGGGGGAGGGAGCATTTCTCCAATTTCTGTGATCCCTTGGAGCTGTGGTGTCAAAGCAACAACCTCACAGTCACATGTCTGTGTAGCTTCTGCCATTCTCATTTTGAGTTTGCAATGATAAAAGGAAGCTGACATCACTGTCACAAACTTCCTTGCCATTTCTCCTCTTGGAAAAACTAGGTCAGTGCACTGGATCATCTGCCCCATTGGTTTAGGCACGTGAGTATATTGCTAAGCTAACTAGCTGTGGGTACAAAGATTGGCTCACGAGAAAAAACGGGCATAGATTGATATTCCATGGAGTACAGCAGCAAAACATGCTTACACAAGTCTACTTTCATAACCGAGGAGTCACAGGTATGATGCTTGACTGCAGTATCAAGCCATGCCTTATATATGTGGAAGAGCCAAAGATCAGATATCATACATGCAAGTTCTAGGTTTCCTCACCTCACCTTGACACACAATGCTTTTCAACTAGGTTGATTCATACATATATCTAGCAACAGGCAATGTGCAGCGTAGACAGAACAAGGAGGGGCGTGTATATGTGAATCCTTTCAGATACCCTTGAAACACAACTTCTACCTTCTTTTTTAGACAATTTTCTACCCAGGCACAGGTACCCTTATAAGCCTTCCAAAAAAGTTGCTGCCCAAAACAGCCATTTCTACAAAGGCCAAAATATTTCTTGAATACCTAGTTCTAACCTACTAAAGGTAGTCTATTCATTTATTTGGTTGACATCTGAACTTCCTCTCAAGAAGTAGGACTCAAGGCAGTTTGCAAACCCCCCCAAAAATATGATAAAATAAAAGTTATCGTATTAAAAGATACCTAAACTAATTGTAATTTAAATCATGTGAATGTAAAAGCACAATTGAAAGACAGGGCTCACTCATTAAAATCCACTTCTTCAGCAGTCAGCTAATTGCCACAATCCTGCCTGAATAAAAGTAGCATTTGGTGCCGGCAGAAAGACAACAGGGAGTGGGTCAACCTGCCCTTTCACAAGAGGGAGTTCCACATATGGGGAGCAGCTACCAAGAAGGCCCTCTCTCTCATTCCCAATTCAGCTGTGGAACTGAGAGATCTCAACCCCTGGGGCAGACTCATATGGGAGAATGAAGTTCTTCAAATGACCTGGACCCAACCTACTCATCAGCTTTAACGCAGAATGCAGCAAATGATTTAATTCCAATGAATCAGCCTTGCAAAGTTCAAGTTCCTGTTATGATAAAACACTTATCATGATGAAATGGTGTCATACAACAAGAAGGCATGGAAAATGTAAAAGCTTAAGGAACTCTTTAGAGATGTGTGCATCCCACTGTTTTACAGAATACAGAAAAGTCATATAAATTAACTGTTCAGTAGGAATTTCATCTTAAGTATTTCGAGTTTCTTGCTTTCCTTTTTTACACCTTTCTAGTTGCCAGCAACCACAAGGATATGCTTGAAAGTGTGCTGGCATCATCTGCTAAAATCTATTTCTGCTACTTCTCTAGGTTCTGAGACTTCTCTAGGTTCTGAGATTTCTTGTCACCAAGGCAGTGGGCTTCTATACCTTGACAGATATCACCAATCCTCTTCCTAGTACTAGTAAAAACAAAAAATTAAGCACAGCAGTAAGAACTGTGCCACACAAATTTTAGGAAAAGGAGATAGTATGTACGCCAAGCAAAATTTGCATAATGTGTCCATACTATAGCATCACATTTTGTTGTTGCTGTCAGTACAAAGCACAGACTGTACACTTTTTTAGACTGAAAAGATGTTACTTCCCTGCTATATCCTCTACAGCCATATGGGCTCCAATAAATTCTGTTCCCACAATGGTATAGAAGAAGCGATGGTGGACACGTGTGCTGCAGTTGGAAAGCTAAGCCATGCTTGAACTTCAAGATCCTCTTTGTTGGGGAGGAAGAACTATAGCCTTCCTGTTGAAAGCAGTGCAGTGAGGCATGTATGCCCAGAACTGTATATGCATGCATTTTTATTTATTTATTTTTAATTTTAATTTAATTTATTTTACATAATTTAGTCTCGTTTAAGTTCTCAACTTTACATACACTGCACTCTTCTGGATCTCTGGCAACAGCTCACTAAACATCTGTTCTACTTACAATCACTACCAACAAGACAAGTTCTTCACAGAATTTGCAGAGGCTTTAAGGAAATTCTGAATGAGAAGAACCCATACCCAAGCATAACTGGTTTCTCCCGACTTTTGGGGAAAAAAGCAAAGCCATACTGATATTAGATATTCAGATTTATCTGGAACATTTCCTAAAGCCCAGGCTCTGGAATTTCCTTCCTATGGAAGGATGCTTTGTCCTTTCACAAGCAGGCAAAAACCTTTTATTTCAAAAGGCTTTCTGGAACTGTTTATGAGGAAAGGATTTTAACCATGTGCAGTACTATTTTTATTTGTTATCTTTTTAAGGGATATATTTTATATTATTTTGAGTTCAGGACATAAATACTATCACTAGAACTAGCACTATAATCCAGCATCACACAGTAGTTTGAGTGCTGGAAAAGACTAGGAGAGACAAGGGTTTGATTCCCCAACTCAGACATGGAAAGCCGCTGGGTTACCATGGGTGAGTCACACTCTCGCATGAAGGCAATGGCAACTCTCCTCTGAACAAATCTTGCCATGAAAACCCTAGGAGAGGGTAACTGTAAGTTGCAATCAACTTGAACGGACATAACAACAAAGGCACAACTATTGCTGCAACCACTATATCACTGCTACTGTCATAATGTACACAATAATAATTTTATATTTAGACTGGGCTCTTGGCTAGACTACCATGACCATACATATGTTGGCTTCTTCCCCCTCCCCCCGGACAAAATATACAATTCCCCCTATCTTCATACTTCCTTTGTGGCCTGGAAGGCACTGAGGGCTGGCAGAGGATCTCTCTGAATCAGCTTAGCACTCACAGGCCTGTTATGTTCATGCTGCTGGTCAGAAGAACATACTCCTTGCCTCAGATATATTGTCTGAGTTTCCAGGAGGAGGACTTCAAAACTGACTTCCCATTGGCTTTTCCCAAGGTCCTGAGAATAACTGAGTAGGAGGTTGAGTGCTGATTCTGAAACCGCCAGGCATGCACTTTGTATTGAAGACGTGTCCTTTTATGCCCATAAGGTACAACCAGAAATCCAAAAATCCAAAAGTGATCAGTTTGAGCAAAGGGACTGTAATCCGGCTCAGGGCCTCTGCAAGCACATCCAGTAAAAGGCATCAGGGAGCTCCTTGCCATTTGTCTGCTCCACTCTTCCTAATCCTCTGTCGTGAGTGCTTTGACTGTGTTTTCCCGTACAGCAGAATGGGGTTGGACTTGATGGCCCTTCAGGTCTCTTTCAGCTCTATGACTCTATAATCCATGCTGATCGGCCTCTCCTGACTAGGTTCTACTTCTCAGCCATCCCACAGCTATGCTTGGCATTTCTCTGACTGCCACCAAGCCAATACGGGGGCTGCTCCTTTCATGTTGGGACAGCCAATTCATCTGCCATGTTAGTCACGTCTCCCTCACACATTTGGACTAGCAGAAGATGGAGCTCAACAGCTTGTAAAATATATCCTCTCAAACTTGTACCTTCCAGTCAACCATTGTGTTTTCAAGTCACAGCTCTATAGTGGAAGGACGGTTGGATCTTTGGCACGCCATCATGCACTGGGCCATAAAGTAAGTTGGTTCAAAAGTATGGAGGCGGCACATCTTCTTAGAAAATCTCACACTGGATTGTGGGGAAGGACATGATGAGGGGAGCATTTCTGATGCTTTGATCTATAGGCCAACAGGGGTTTCTGGATGCCTCTATAAGCCAGTTAGGGCACAACAATCTCACTGTTAGCAAAGGACTGGGCTTGATGATGGTAGTTAAGTTGGACATTGGATCCAAACTGCAGGAAAGGAGATTCCACGTGAACCTCAGGAAGAACTTTCTGATGGTCCGAGCTGTCCAGCAGTGGAATATGCTGCCTCGGAGTGTGGTGCAGTCTCCTTCTCTGGAAGTTTTTAAGCAGAGGGTGGATGGCCATCCGTTGGGAATGCTTTGATGTGGGTTCCTGCATAGCAGGGGGTTGGACTGAATGGCCCCTGTGGTCTCTTCCTACTCTAGGATTCTATGATTCTATGATTTCATGACTACTTTCCTGGAAATACAGTGATGTAGTAGGACCTGCTGGAGTGGCACAGTTGACATGAGGGCTGTCAATCCCAGGAAAAAAGAATATATCATGGGGTCAGAAGAAAGATTACCAAGGCTGCTGGATGCCAGCTGATTCAGCACCCAGACATCTCCTTCTGTTTAGAGGCTTTGTTCTGACTTGACCAGACACACCTTTTGGACTGGGGACAAGACATTCAGCTATATGTGCTTCAGTAAGAACTCTTCATCTGATTGCAGTCGCAGTTTCCACCCACTTCCACGCAGAGAAGCTTTCGATCATTTCATATTATTACAAAACACAGCCAATTCCATACAGGGAGTTCTCACTATTCGTGTGATGGAACCACTTCCAATTTTTGTTTAGCTGAGCGAAAGCGAACTGCAATGCAGATATATTGTGTGCTGGAGAGGTGAGTAGAATGTATGTCACCAGATTAGCAGGAAAAGGCTGGTGTTTTTAAAAAGGTATTTTATTTGTTCTCAACTGCATCTTGCACTCTCTGATGCAACATTAGTCAGCAAATTGTGGTTGCTTCATGCTGAATCAGTGCAAGCTTTAAGCTTCACTCTTAAAACAAGAAGTAATTCAACAGCTAAGGTGGCAAGAGATGTCTACAGTCCCAGATTACCAAATGACCAGGGATTACACTTTTCCCTGCATCAGTGTTAAATCATAAAGGACAGAGATGATAGAAGTTGTATCAAGAAGGCTGGGGATGGCAGGGCATGTGTGCAAGAACCACATCCAAGCATCCAGCAGGAAGGAAAAAAATTGTGCTCCTCATGTTCTGAACGACCGTTCCCTTTGCCCCTTATCATCCGCTGGCTGGAGCTTCTGGGCAGATTTGCATAATGAAAAAGTCCGCCAAAGAACTCTAGTTCAGCAGAAAAGCACCAGGCCCCCCTGCCTGGTCACACTATAGCAGCCTAACAATATTGCTCCTTGCCCAGTTTAGACAATGAACTGTATAGCTGAAACATGGTGAACTCCTCTTCTTGCTAAAGAAGTAATGCCCAAGACACATCTACAGAAGGCTCTCCACTTTTGTGGGTTCAACACTCATGGATTTATTTGCAGGTTATTTTATTTTATTTGTTTAATTTATTTATTAAAAAATTATTATTATATATGCCCCTGACCTGGAAAAAATATGTTCTCTCTAAGAATCTACAGAATTGTGATGAGGGACCTTAAGAGTTACTCTGGAGGATTCTAGAGGTTCCTAGAGAAAGCACTTATCTGGGCATTACTAGGTCCTGCAGCATGACTCTATGGTCTATTTCTACCAGAAGTGGACCACAGATTTATGCTGAAAGACTTAGAGTTTTTCTAGAGAAGTGTTCTCAGGTTTTTTCAAAAAAATAGCATTTATTTTTATTTTATTTCCCCCCCACTTTCATTGGATTTTTGCATCTCTAACCCCAGTGGAGGTCTCGCTGTACTTCATCAGTTGAGGAATATATAAAGCTATCTGGTTTCAGAGAAAGACAAATGTGTTTTCCTACCAAAAGTAGAGGAGTATGTCCATTACCACAAGATATATGGATGGCAACCAAATTGGAAAACTTTATAAGAAAAATTCAAGGAGAAGAAAAGGATCAATGGCTTCTAGGCACACATACATGTTATGCCTAGGGTCAGAAGCAGCACAACTCTGAAAACCAGTTCTTGGTGATTCATGTCTTGTGTTGGGGTCAACCTAAAACATTTTGACACTCTGGGAAAAGTACTAAATGGTACACTTCACATTCAACAGGCAGTGGCCACTGGGCTAGTATTTAAATCTTCGTATTAACAGTGGTACCCAGACAGTATTCTGCACAGCAACTGGGGCCAGCAGCCCAGCTTAGAGAGCTCCGGGTCTGCCATGCAGTACACACAGCTTGAGCTTCCAGCACCCTGCACTACTCTGCAGCCCTAAGAATCTACTATCTCAAATGGTTGCCTCATTCTGTCTAATGGTAGGGCCAGCACAGCCTTTAGTTCCTTAAGGAGAGATGAAGAGAAACCAGATTTCACTGGACGCCTACCATACAAGTTCATTTGCTGGAACAATGCACTCAATGAGCACCAAGTCATACAGTTGTTAAAAAAAAAATACAATAGTTGAGAGGGCCTTGGTAATGGCTGCTCCTAAGCTATGGAAGTTCCAAACTATGGGAAAGAAAAAACATAAGCTGGTCCTCTCCCTCTGGGGCTTATGCTGGTACACCAAGATCTTTATATTCAGGTAGGCCTTGGACAGCTGACTGGCTGATGATGGAGAGGTGTTTTGTTTTTGTTTTTTTAAGTAGGACAGGTGTTGCACTTCTGTTTCACTGATTGATTTTATTTTGTATTTTCGCGGTAGCCAAGAAAGCCAATGCGATCCTTGGTTACATCAGTAGGAGTATGGTGTCTAGATCAAGGGAGGTAATGGTACTACTCTATTCTGCTTTGGTTAGACCTCATCTGGAATACTGCGTCCAATTCTGGGCACCCCAATTCAAGAAGGATATAGGCAAGCTGGAACATTTCCAGAGGAGGGCAACCAAAATGATGAAGGATCTGGAAGCCACGCCCTATGAAGAGCGGCTTAGGGAGCTGGGGATGTTTATTTTGCAGAAAAGAAGGTTAAGAGGGGACATGATAACTATGTTTAAATATTTGAAGGGATGTCATGTTGAGGAGGGAGCAGGCTTGTTTTCCGCTGCTCCAGAGACCAGGACAAGGAGCAATGGATTCAAACTACAGGAAAAGAGATTCCACCTGAACCTTAGGAAGAACGTCCTGACAATCAGAGCTGTCCGGCAGTGGAATATGCTGCCATGGAGTGTGGTAGAGTCTCCTTCTTTGGAAGTTTTTAAGCAAAGGCTGGATGGCCATCTGTTGGGAGTGCTTTGTTATCAGTTCCTGCATAGCAGGGGGTTGGACTGGATGGCCCCTGGGGTGTCTTCCAACTCTACAATTTTATGATTTTATGATTTTTTTAATTGCTTCTAATTCAACTGTGTTTTAATATAATCTAAGTGTATTTTAAGATTGCACATTTTTGTATTTTTAGTTGTATCAAGTTTTTAATGTTGCTCCGAGCCATTTGGCATTGCAGTTTATGGAGAAAGGTAGGATATTAAAAACCTAAGAGCAGCAGTCCTGAAGCCTTCTTTGTCAGGATGGCTACTTCTTTCCAACTAGAAAAGTACCATCAGGTTGCTAGCAGTGAATTATGGGAAGGAAACTTGAAACGAGAAAGCTGTTCTACCTAAAGTAATACAATATACTGTAATCTATACTCTGGGGCCTAAGCACCAAAGTCATCAGATCCCATCTGACTGAACTGGAAAAACCACCTCTGAGGATTGCTTGCCTAAGAAAACCCCATGAAAACCATGCAGTTGCACAAATCAACAAGGAACTTGTGGGCACACACAGAAACACAATCTATTCTCTTACTTTTCTTTCATTCTGCAAGCTCTTTAAGAGACACTTGCAGTGCTAGATTTCTCATAGCTCATGTTCTTTCAGACTTCACACATGGAGGTAGTTTGGAGTCAGATCAGGAAAAATCCAAAATAGCAAGTTTCCCTTTTGCAATATTTGAATGGGGAGGGGGTTGCTTTGGGTTACTTTTAGGGGGAGACAAGAAGAGAACACAGAGATTTCAGTCCTCTTCAGCGCAAATACAAAAGGACCAAGTGACTTTTCTTTTCCAAGAGAGCCTTGCTCTCCTATTGACACATGGTGCTCACAATTGGCACCACCTTTCTCTTTAAAAGACCATATTTCTCTGGCTGATGCTAACAAGCAAGGCTGTCAAAGTTTGCTTTTGCTGGTAATGAAATTAATAATTATTCTTAGACTGATGCTCTTTAATATACTTGTTAGGAAACTGATCTTAGTTCTTTGATGTAGATAAGAATGGGTTGAGGGGGTTAGTTTTGCTTTGTTGCGAACTCGTTTGAGTACATTCCTTACAGAAAAGCAGAATACAAATAAAGTGATTTTATTTGACTTACAGACATAGGCACAAAGTGGACAAGTGGGGGAGAAGCAAATTAAAGAGAACAAATCTGTCATTGGAATAAATATGGTTAGCTGCACTTCTACAGTTATTCTGTTAAAATTATGGAGATTTATCAACCAACACACACACACACACACCTTGGGCAGTGTCAGCTTTCCAGAACTGGAGTAAAAGGCATAAAAAAATCACTATTGCTTGAGCAACAGAGATGGAAGAGTGTGTGTGTGTGTGTGTGCATGTGTGTGTGCGTGCACATGCACATGTGCGTGCGCGTGTATTTACTTTCAGGCTCCAATACAAAGGTGGGATCAGAAGTTTCTACCATATGAACCCCACAGGTCCAGACTTGTGTGCATGCATGCATAGGTGCTTGTATAAGAGGTGTGGAGAACCGATGACTGGGAGCCTACACAGCAAATTCCTCGAGAGGGTACATCGGGTACCACAGGTCTAGAGAATTTTCAGAAAAATATGCTGGGGTTCATTCAAAACTGCAGAGATGAAGAAGGGGAAAAAAGGTTCACCAAGTGCAAAACATAACTGAAGAATGCTCAATGCTCACCAATCATTCCTCCAACACACACCATTTTTAGGAACTGTTTTTCAAAAGCTTAAATGGACTTCTGGCTACTTCCAGCTGAGTTTTTTTCTTCTTTTGTTTTGCGTCTCTGTGGCAGTCCCTGAGGCCCCTGGTACCCACTTCGGTACCCACCCCAATTTATTGACACACACACACAAGATAGAAGGATCTGATAGAATTTGAGGGTTCGTATGCTCAGTCCTCACCTCCTCCCCCTGATAAAAACTACAAAATTTTGAAAAATTGTAAAATCTCAAAAGGAGGATTTCAGCAATTTTTAGTTTTGCTTTCACCAAATCATGGCTTACTGTGTTTTCCAAATCCAGAATTCTGTGTATAAAAAGATTCGGTTGCTTATAACAAAAAACAGTTTTAGCTTTAGCTACCTAAGCATACGTTTACATATAACAAACTCTGGTTAGCTTATGGATGCACCCAGACTATGGAATTCCATGACAAGGAAGGTTAAATCTGAGTTGTCTCAGTGGGCAGATAAAAACATTTTTATTCAGGCAGGGCTATGGCATGTGGGCTGATCTGCTATTTAGAGGTGATCTAACCAGGTTCAATACTGTATCCTCAGCTCTTCCATTTCCGTTGTTGTCTTTTTCACTGGGTCATGGTTCCAATGCATTTTTTTATCTTAAGATTTTAATGAAGATTTCTTTGAATCTGTATTTTACCATTGTTACCACTGTATATTATTATCATCCTCTGTTTTTAATGCATTTGTTTTTATGTTATGCTTTTAATTAAGGTTGTTTTTCATCTGTATTTTATCTTTTACCCCTGTTAATCCACACTTTATTATTTTATCACCAAGTGCCTGTCTTTGTAGGCAGAAATGCAGAATGTGAGTCAAACAAATACACAAGGCAGCTTCAGAAACCATGGTCTGAAGCTGGCTTATATCAAAACTGACCAGAGCTTGTTATAAGCCACAATCTGTACTCAGGAAAATAGTATAAATACCTATTTACAAATAAATAATTTGCAACATTGGGAAATTCACAACATCTTGAGGGACACGTAATATGGCAGTCTGCATTAACCCACGGTTTAGCCAGGCCAGCCCCTCTACCTACTAGGAAAACTCAATGGAAGTTAGGAATAAAGTCACTTGATAACTTGATAAGAGCAGTACCTAGGCACACTTTTTTGTTTATTTCTTTCCATCTCTTGTAAAAAACAAGTCTTCGTGAAGGAAAGGCTGGGAGTATCTCAAAGGAAATCAATGAGGTCTCATTGCAAAGCATTCAGGAAGTACAGTGAGGACTTGCTTCCAAGTTGCTAACCTACAGATGTTCTCTTTTATCCAGCCACATAAAAAAAAAAAAAAACCAACCTCCATTTCTGATAGCTGAGATTCCTCGATAGAAGTCTTCAAAGCTGATCACACCAAGGCCAGCAGGGTCCAAAAACATGGTCAGGTCTTTCACCTGCAATCACCAAACAAATCAGCGTTACAATTTTTATACATTGAGCCTTCCTCCATCACTCCTCGCATTTGTCCCATAAAGGAAAATCATGCCAGAAGCCTCTAGAGAATACATTTCCTCTCTATTAGAAGCTCACCATCATCACACCCCAGCTGTTCCTTCCAGTCACTTACAATTTTACCAGAAGGGACTGGAGTAGCCCATGACACGTCCAGTCTGAGTAGGAAATAGCCACAGATAGGATTTTCTGAAGCTATGTAATTCCATGGAAAATTTTGTATGGAAAAATATAGCATCTGAAAAATTTCTTTTTTTACAAAACAGAAGAATTTTAGAAATTTTTCTGCAGAAAATTGATTGCAGTACAACAGCCCAGGCCACTGTGAATAGATAAGCACGCACACACACATATATATTATCCATTGTGGCCTGGATATCAATCTATGTTAGACAGGCTAAATATAGGATATGAAGTCCTAGTTACTCTTCTAAGGAGACAAGCGATAAGAAACTCCAGTGCACAGAGGAACAGACTAACAACTGAACACACTGCTAAGCTTGTTCCTGTTTCATAAAATTTTTTGCTTCTCAGTCATATGTATATGTAGTCAAAATAAAATATATGTTGCCTGTGTATAGACTCACATCCTTTAGTGAAATAAAATGTTTGAATAAATGTACTGAATCATTTTTTTTCTTGATTTGACATGGAACAGGTAAGTAGTACAGTGAGTGATCAAATGAACCTGAAGGTACTACAGTTATACTTCAGGAAATGGATATTGATATTTCCAGTACATTTCTCTTTAAGGTATGTGAGGTTTTTTGTTTTTTTTTAAAAGCCAGTATTCTTTTAGATGTAGTCATTTTTGTTAAATATACAGTAGGACCCAGTATCCACGGATTCAGTTATCTGCAGCTGGTGACGGGCAATAGCGATCTCGCACTCCCCACTTTGTTCCCCATCGCTGCCAGCTCGATCACGCTGGAGAAAGTGGGAAAGCAAAGCGGAGAGGGCAATCTCGCACTTCCCACTGTGTTCCCCACTGCTGCCAGCCTGATCGTGCTGGAGAAAGTGGGGGAGCAAAGTGGGGGAGCAATCTGGCACTCCCCACTTTGCTCCCCACTGCTGCCAGCCGAACTGCGCGGGGGAAAGTGGGAGAGCAAAGTGGAGAGAGTGTTTGTTATTATCCACAGATTTCAGTATCCGCGGGAGGCCCTGGAACCAATCCCCCACGGATAGGGGGGCCCTACTGTACAAGTATACACTGTTCTCTTTATTTTATTACAAGTATTCCAATGAAATATTTTCCCCATAAAGCTCCTGTCTGAACGTATTACAGTATTTAAACCAAGAATGCTAAATCCAGATGACACTAGTTGAAAGCACTGGAAAATTTCCTAGCCCCCAGACCCACTCATTTTTTCCTACATGGGGCCATCTTGTGCCATTTTGCTACTGAAGCAAAGCAACAACACCACTCCATTCCAAGGATAACATACAAGATACTATAGGCAGAAAATCCTATAAATGCTTCCATTCATTTATGAAAGTGGTGGATGTGTTGATGACAGCATTGTTGTTAATCATTAATCATAACTGCTATCATCACTGTTTGAATAATCAGTTTTTGCAAGACCATCTCAGCTGCTTCACTCTTGTCTAGTGACTGGGCCAGGCCCATAGGTTTTCATAGGTATGGGCTGCTGCAAATTTCTCTGCTGCTTCAGTTATTCAGCCATGGTTTGGCCACACTTTCCAAAATTCCTATACTTATTCTTGGTTCAGACCACAAGGCAGCTACTTAATATAAGCACTTAAAATGAAAGCACACCTTTTAAAACCATTCACCTAACAGACAATCAGCACAAAGAAGTACACATCAGTGGACAACCATATTGGTCATCCATATTCCTAGCCAGTGCCTCAACTTAGATAGTCTGGACAAGCCCATGACAGTTTGCTGCCTGAGACAAAACAGCAAACTGGTGCCTTCCAACAACCATCATCCCACAGTCGCAGTGTCATTCTGCTGCCTGAGGCAAATGGTACCATCATCCCCATATGAAGGTTTGTAGTTCCCAAAGCTGGATATGCTACTTAGACACCCAAAGCAAAAAAATAAAATCCTACAAGTGCCTATACCTGCCATGAAACCAATTTTTATTTTAAAAATATTTATTTACTTATTTAATTTATATTCTGCCTTTCTCCCATTGCAAGACCCCAGGCAGCATACACTAAATTAAAACAAGGCAAAGAGGAAGAATCTATAAATACAGAAGCTTTCTTTAAAAAATGTTAAATAATTCTATTAAAAGCATGAAGTTAAAACAGTTTAACACATGTTTAATACACAGCATAAAGACCTTTCTGCCATGTGGATTAAGAGCCAAAGTCTGCTAAATTAAAAAGAACTTTATCCTCTGTTCTCTTCCCACTGGCCGACAAAGCTCTTTTAAAACCATGCACATCTTTTAAAACCATTCACCTAACGAACAGGCTGCACAAAGAAGGGGGAAATGGTATTCCCTCTTGTGGGAAGGAGTTCCACAGCGTGGGAGCAGCCCTCTCATGTGCCCTCACCCAAACATGTCCACGACAGTAGTGGGACGGAAGGGATGCCCATCCCCAAAGATGACACCTCAAATCTGTTGTGTGAGATAACTTTCTGACTCTTTCTAATGATGGGCTTGGTCCTGCTGAAGGTCAGTCAAGTTATTTGGACCCCTGGGGAAGAAAAACAAGGATTTCTCTAAAAAAATAGCAACGATAAAATAATCCACCATTTTTCACAACAGCTCTGATTGAGCCGCCTGAGATGGTGGCGATCTCACTTTGCCTAAAAATGGCAAAGAAGGCTGACAATTACAAGCAACCTGTCACCAATAAGAGGAAAATAATACTAGCAGAACTTTCAGAGCTGCTATAAAAGGATATTGAGAGAATGGGTGTTAAATACCTTGGGATGTGCTATATAAGTTGCTAGAAATCACCAGATGATGACGTTTCAGAGACTGTTTTCTTTCTTTTTTTAAAGTAAGCTGTTTGAATGCAATGTCACTTAAAGGCTGTCTTTATAGATACTTATACATATATCTGATGGCAGCTGCTTTACTGGGATAATAGATAGCCTGCAACGGTGTCCCAATTAAGAGGATTCTAGGTTTAAAAGACTGATGACACATACACATAATATAAAGCTTCTATAACCATACAGTAATTAGGAGGGAGTGGAAGAAATGAAGTCCAAGGGAGGATATCATAGGTTACCACGTAATAGTTGGCAAGAAATAGGAAACAGGAAAAGATTTTCCTTTTTGAAGTTTTTCAGGACATTCTATTCCACTTTAAAGGGTAGGTTATGCATCTCCAGTACAGGTATACTTCAGTTAACAAAGCAGACATGTCCCTGTGTGTTACATCTTTAACAGTAAATTTTGTACCATAGCCAGAAAAAAAACATAGAAAGAATAGGGACAGGTCTTAGCAAACTTTTTTATACAAAACTAACAATATGGATATGTGAAATGAATGACCAGATCAAGTAAGCCTTGCATAAGTAAAAACATTTTGAAACTTCTAGAGGCCTTCTCAAAGCTTGCTCTAAAATGCATTCAGGGATGATATTTTCTTACCTATTTTAGACTATAATTCCTGCCACTCCAACCAGCACAGCCAGTTATTAGGCATTATGGGAGTTGTGGATCTACAGGTGACAATGCAAAGACTGCTTTAGCTGCCTGCCTTCAATAGACACAACCTCTAGACCAGCAGTTCTCAACCTGTGGATCGCAACCCCTTTGGGGGTCAAACGACCCTTTCACAGGGGTCGCCTAAGACCATTGGAAAATACATATTTCCGATGGTCTTAGGTTCCATTCCCTCCTCGGTGGTGGTGCGCAAGCACGAGCCACACGCTCGCGTCCTCTTGCCCTGTTGGCGGGAGTGTGTGCAGCCACAGCATCACCACAGCAGGAGTGGTGGTGCGCAAGTGCGAGCCACGCGCTCACGTCCTCCTGCCCCCTGTTCAGAAGGGACTGAAATCACTCCCCATCTCCGCTACCGGGAGACGGGCCAGCTTGGGGCGGTGGCAGCAGCATGGGGGGCAGGCCCCCTCCTTGCCACGGCCCCTGCCCCATTCGCCATGGAGTGGGGCGCTGTGGAAGGGTCAGGGGGCCGCAAGGCGGCGCTTTTCCAGGGGTGCGAGCTGTGCCCAGCACAAAAGACAAATGCACTGGGATTCCTCCCCCCACCCGTCCAGGGTCGACACACTGGAAACTTTTCCCACACTGCCCCCCCCCACGGAAATGAGAGCGAAGCAGAAGCAGAGCTGGGGGGGTTCTCGGAGTTTTTTCCCGGGGGAGATGTGCGGCTCCTCTTTCCCTCCCTGCCCACCCGCCCCCTGTTCCTGGCCAGCAAGGCGGCCTTTGCCGGGGGGGGGGGGAGGCATCGTAAATAATAAATAATTTTATGGTTGGGGGTCACCACAACATGAGGAACTATATTAAAGGGTCACAGCATTAGGAAGGTTGAGAACCACTGCTCTAGACATACAATGAATCCTGGGACTCACAAGAGGTTTCAGGGCTGACCAGAGTGGCCTAAAAATTTTCTTTTAGGCCACATACTTAAAGAGTCACCTAACCCTTTTTCCTCAACCCTAGAGACAATTCTTTATAAATCACTCTCTTATTTTGGGATGTTCCGATTCGACTCCCAAGCCAGTATAAAAGGAAATTATAGATGTGAATTCCCATTTCCAGGAGTACTGAATAAATCCACCTAAGCGGTTGCACATATTTTGGATCTGTCTCCAATGATGCCATACACACTCCGATCTCAGTTCCAAATAAGATTTATGGTTCATTTAAAAAAAAAGGTAAAGCCTAAAAATGTTTGATTTTTACATATTTTAATAACTCCCAACACCTCAAGGTGTTATGCGGTAGCTTTGTTACTTGGTAAGCAAAAATCTCCAACTGTGCTCACAGAAGGTGACTAATTTTAACCCTCACATGAGGTGTCAGTCACTGCTTCCTTTCTGCGGCATTCAAAACATGTGGAATTTAAAGTATCAAAAGGCAAAAGTAAGCCACAGAACTCATTAGGTGGCGGAAAAAGCTAATGTACACAAACTGTTGCAGTTCTTGCATTCGCCTATGGAAAATCTTGGTACAAACACCCAGTGAGAGGAAAAACCCACCCAAAAACAAGAAAGTTATTACGGCTTAAGAACGAGACACCATAAACAGCAGCAGCAGCAACCAAATCCCACAATGTGTTCACTGAGAATTAAAATGCTTTCCAAAAACAGATTTACGTTTTTGCAACCTGGCCACTATCATCAAAGCCACCACCCACACAAGATCTCAGTGCTACCCTTGAATATTTTTCCACCTGGAAAGATCTAATGGTGTCTTATGGATTAATACAGCTCAGGAAAAAAACTGGATTTTTCGAATCTTTAGACCAGCTTCCAGAATCCCCCAGATATGACCGATGCACTGAGATTCTGGGACCTATAATTCACAAGAGTAAACTTCCCAAACTTTGGGACTCTACCTAGGCAAGTGTTTCCCCAACCTGTGTTTGTCAAGGGATCCTGTCATCTCTTGCATAGCCAACGCATCCACAGCAAGCCACAAGTTCAGCCCCTGATCACTCCCTTTTGAGCTGAGAAAGACTCCTGCCTGAACCTCTGGAGAGCCCCTCCAGTCTCTTCAGATCAGCAGCCTCCAGTCTTTAACATCTGGCACCCACCTCTCGCCTAAGCATGCATTATTGGACCTCCTACCTCATTTCTTTTTTAGAAAACCATCTACACAATATATGCATCAGCCTTTGTCAGCATGATGAGAACAGATGTGTTGGAATACCACTTCCACCATCATATCTGGCCAACAGGGCCACTGAGAGTTGTGCTTTCCAACATATCTGGAAGGCTCCAGATTTGATAAAGAGGGATCACAGAATCATAGAAATGTAGAGTTGGAAGAGACCCCAGGGGCCATCCAGTCCAACCCCCTGCCATGCAGGAACCCACATCAAAGCACTCCCTTTGACAGATGGCCATCCAGCCTCTGCTTAAAAACCTCCAAAGAAGAAGACTCCACTCCACTCCAAGGCAGCATATTCCACTGCCAGATATAGCATTATACAGTGCTGCTGTAGCTAGCTAGGGCTGGGGTGTGGAACCTCAGGCCATGGCTCCAAATCTGACCCCTTGGGCTTCATCAGATGGCCACCCTCTTTCCCCATAATGCCTTTGTTTTGTGGTTTTCCAGCTTCTTTACTTGCTTTTGTTCCATTCAGGAAGGCTGAAATGCATCTCCTCAGGCTTTGTTGCTACCAATTAAGAACTTAAAGCCAAAATATTTTTGACCCCATCTTTTTGCCTTTGCCTGCTCACCAAAGGTGATGTTACTTAAACTGAAATATAGGACCTACCAGCATGACACAACTGTAGTGCTGTATTCCACATCAAGTGCTATGGCAATATTAAGTGGAATCCTGGAGTCTGTAGTCCGGTCAGGCATTAGAGCTTTCTGGCTAATAACTTTAAATATCCCTCCCTAAACTGCTGCTCCCAAGATTCTATGGGATGTTGCTGTGGAAATTAAAGTGGAATACAGAGCTATAATTGCATATGGGCCCCTTGTTTGTAAATCTGTGTTGTCATATTCAGTCTGGGATAGGAATCATGCAGCTCTCCAGATCCTGTTAGAGTGCAACTCCCAGAAGCCCCAGCTGGTGTAGCCAATGATGAGGAACCCTGGGAGTTGCACTTCAACAGTGACTGGAGGTCCACACAATTCCCACTGCCATATTAGATGTTAAGCAAGCTTGTCTGAGAAAACCCTATGAAATTCATGGAGTCGCCATAAGTCTACAGACAACCTGAATGCTGTCTCTCTCTCTCACACACACACACACACTCACACACACGAAGTTAGGAGAAGGTATGAAGAATGAGAATGCTGAGTCAAAAGAACTGACACATGGGATGATAAGTGGAAACAGCAAAAGTGGGAGGTGCTGTTGGAACGATGTTGTGAGAATGGGGATGAAAATATCAGATGAGATTAGAGTATGTATGAGGAGAAAGAGGGATCTGTATTCTGTGGTGGGCAGGACTGTGTGAGGGAAGACTACGTTATACATTAAGCCTAGTTTCACAGACTTGGAGGGGATCCCAGGGTCCACCAAGTCTGACACTCTGACAGTGAGGATTCCACTGCCAAAGCACCCCTGAAATGTGGGCATCCAACCTCTCTGTAAAATGAAAGAAGCTATCCCTTTTGAAGGTTGTCCATTCCTCTCTTGAACAGCTCTGTCCCTCACAAAGTTCTTCCTGATGTTCAGCTGGAGTCGACTTTCTCGCAATTTGAATCCATTGGTTCAAGTCCTACCTTCTGGAGCAGCAGAAAACAAGCTCACTCCATCTTACACATGATTGCCCTTCGGATGCTCGGCAAGCCCTGTCATGTCACTTCTCAACCTTCTCTTTTCCAAAAAGAGTTTATAAGCAATATATTAATATAAAAGAAAGAGCAGTTGCAAGTGTTTGGGGCTGGAAAGTAAAGACTGAAACAACATCCACATACTGCTTTAATTTACATTAAATAAAATATTTATAATTTTGATTATTTAATGAAACATGTATAATATTATAGTTATTATTTAATATAACCACAGCATTTGGAATGGGAGATCCCTGAAGTCAGTGTTAGTGGTGTAGCAAACCAGGCCTCACAGTACCAAAGCCTCAGGACTTTGACTTTGAGCAGGGACCATGGCTTCCTCTGCCACCGTTTTCGGACTGCCTGTCGCCTCTGAATACTGTGACAATTCCCACACTGGCTGGAAGAAAAATTGATTTTCTCTAAAGCAGTGTATTATTATGAACTACCTCAGTTCTCTACTTAGTCTTAAATAAGTAGGACCCATTCGCTTTGCCTGTTCCTGGTAGAAATGAAAACTGCAAGAAATAGAGTTTATGTGTAGTCATCTGCATTTTTCAGACTCTCCGTGGGGATTTTGCTGTTGGGGTCGAGGGCCTAAATTTCAAAATTTAGCACTACACCACCAGTTGTATTTTTTTAAAAGAAAATCTTTCCACATTTTGTCTTCATCCAGAACTGAGGAGTATCAAGAAGGAGATAAGGGAGACACATCTTTAGCAACAAGCAAATATGTGCTGAAAACCATTTGCAGAGAGGGGGGTAGGGGATCCATGCCAGCCATTCTGTGCCAGATTTTAAATGAGATTTTATTGAGATAATGCACTTATGCACTCAAAAAGCAGGCCAACTAGCCAGCTTAATATCTCGCAGGTACACACTGCCGGCACCCATATGGCAGTGTAGCCCATAATCGGATATTGTTAAGCTTATACAGGCTACATATTAAATTGCTGTTTTCTCTATGGATAGAAAAAAATAATAATCTCTTCCTTGGCACCATGAGTTGCCTAAGACAGCAAACATCATGCTAAGGAAGAGCACCGCAAATGACAGGCAGGGAGGGAGACCCACATTCCAGAAACTCGTACCAAGCAGATCTGGCTGGTGGTACCGTTGGGCAATTCTGAAGTGCCTTTCTCACTTTTAGCTCCGTCTCCAGGGGGAAGGCATGCTGCAGCTGCTCTGGTTATCAGGACCCCCTTCCAGTGGGAAGGGAATAAACTGAATGCAACACTGGACTGGGTGGAGCTATACAACAAAACCCACCCAGTTGGCCTCAGGATTTCCATACGTTCCTTCCCATGCCCTAAAACAGCTTTCTAAACTTTGCTGCTGGTGACACACTTTTTAGACATGCATCATTTCACAATCTTTCACGTTTCACCAGGGTCCTCCTCAGCCCACGGCAGTGGTAGAGGCAGCCCCTTCATCTGGGCCTAGACTTCTGCAGTGGCAAGAGAGGCAGCTCCTCCACCTGTTACTTTTGCGTCGCACACCTCCACACTACAAGTGACACACTAACATGTCGCAACACACAGTTTGGAAAGCTCTGCTCTAAAAGGTAAAACCACATAAATGGTGTCAACAGATTTCCAGAGGAAGTGCCCTGCTAACACAACAATGGCCTCGCACCTACAACATTTCACAAGCCCAGTGTGAGATGTAGCACTGCACACTGGCCTGGAAATGAGCAAGCCCAGGTTCTAGTCCCCTTGGAAGTAAAGCCTCCCCTGGTGTGACTACTGTGAGAATAAAAGTTAAAAGAGCCACATATGCCACTTTGAGCAAACTGGAGAAAGTTATACATCAGGGTGACTAACAAATAAAATGCAGTCCTCAGATATCAATGTTATGAACTATCCTCATCACTTGTTTCTGGAAAATCAAACTGGTTGCTAGCTGTGAGGGATTGCTACTCTATGAATAAAGTTCAGAGCGAATTCAGTTTCTTGGATCATGACGCAGCATGAAACTTGAACAAAAATCCTTCAATATATCAAGCTGATATAGTAAAGAAAATTACCTCTCTGAACAGAGAACAATATTGCCATTGTTATTTTTCTTGTTCATTGTGCAAACTCAGAATTGACTTCTGCTTCTCATTTGATCAGCAAGCTTTTATTCTTATCAGTAAATCTTCAGCTTAAAGAGCCACTGGTATTTTCATTCATCATACAGAAAATAAATGCAATTAGTAGGGGAAAAAAGGGAGAACACTGTACTAAACTGCAAGTTAGTAACATTCTTTTGTTCTTAAGGGCATTGTGACTTTTACTTTAATTGTCTGTAAATGGTAAAAATGGGGAAAGGAAATATTACGGAACAAAAAGAAAACTTCTTTCAAATGTTGTCTTTAACTGATGGTTGCACAGGCCTCTCTCCACATTTGCAGGTTTCAACAAAGAGAAATGCAAGGTCCTACACTTAGGCAGAAAAAATGGAATGCACAAATATACGATGGGGGATGTGTGACTGGAGAGCAGTATGTGTGAAAGACATCTAGGAGTCTTGGTGGATCACACGCTGAACGTGAGTCAGCAGTGTGATGCGGCAGCCAAGAAAGCCAACGCAATTCTTGGTTGCATCACTAGGAGTATGGTGTCTAGATCAAGGGAGGTAATGGTACCACTCTATTCTGCATTGGTTAGACCTCATTTGGAATACTGTGTTCATTTCCGGGCACCTCAATTCAAGAAGGATATCAACAAGCTGGAATGTGTCCAGAGAGCAATGAAAATGGTGAAGGGTTTGGAAACCAGGCCCTATGAGGAACGGCTTAGAGAGCTGGGGATGTTTCGTCTGCAGAAGAGAAGGTTAAGAGGGGACATGAGAGCCATGCTTAAATATCTGAAAGGATGTCATGTCGAGGAGAGAGCGGGCTTTTCTGCTGCTCCAGAGACTAGGACAAGGAGCAATGGATTCAAGCTGCAGGAAAGGAGATTCCACCTGAACCTCAGGAAGAACTTCCTGACAGGTAGAGCTGTCTGGCAGTGGAATATGCTGCTTTGGAGTGTAGTGGAGTCTCCTTGTTTGGAGGTTTTTAAGCAGAGGCTGGTCATCTGTTGGGAATGCTTTGAAGTGTGTTCCTGTATAGCAGGAGGTTGGACTGGATGGCTCCTGGGGTCTCTTCCAACTCTTATGATTCACGAATTTGATTATTCACAAGCGCATGTGCCTTCCTCCTCCCATTCCCATGTATGTTGCTGAGCATGGAGAAGGGAAGCAGGTGCCCAGGAAAAAGGCAAGAGAATTGGGGGGAGGCACATGGGCACATTCTCCCCTCTGGAGCGCCCCCTCCCACTCCCATGCATTTGACCCTAGCAGGAGAACTCAAAGGAATGGTGGGGGAAAGGCTCACAAGACCTTTCATTTTCTCCTCTAGAACATCCCCCTCCCATTCCCATGCATTTTGCCTGGCATGGAGAACAAGCGCCAAGGCAAAACACAAGAGAATGGGGGCGGAAGCCCCAGAAGGGAAGGGAGAGGGGGAGTTATTCATGTTTTTTCTACTTTCACAAGGGTTCTGTGCCCTGAACCCTTGTGAAAAGGGAGGGGCCACCGTCCAACAGTGTGTGTTCTTTTCTTGTCTTTCCTTAGGCTTTGTTTCCACCAGCATTGTTCATCTTTTGCTGAACTTTTAAGGGACAACACTGGACAACTGCTCGGCTGTGGAAGGATACTGGGCAGCTTACAAGCTTTAAACTGTAAAGTCGGCCCTCTATATCCATGGATTCTGTATCCACAGATTCTATATCCACGGATTCAACCAATCATGGTTTGAAAATATTCCAAAAAAATTCCAAAAGGCAAATTCTGATTTTGCCATTTTATATAAGCGGCGCCATTTTACTACCCCATTGTACATAATGGGACTTGAGCTACCATGTATTTTGGTATCCATAGGGGTTCTAGAACCAAACCACAGCATATACCAAGGGCCTACTGTATATATTTCCATGCAAAAACAATACTGGACCCCTCCCCACCTTTGATGCTCCATTATCTGACCACTCACTCTTTTGACACTTCCAAATTAAAGATAAGTGCCATTCATTTTATGGGAGTTCCATTAATTCAAAAGGGATTCATCAGTTCAGGACTTACAAAGGCTCACTTGGAACCACCCTCATGTGCACGCTGCTTACAAAGTTAGCTGAGAGAGATAAAAGGTGCTAAGCCAGCTGAGAGACTTGCAAGCAGTGAGCAATGATTGGTCCCAAGTAAGCTTCTGTGAGTCCTTCATCTTCTCTATAGTACAGTACATGGTTCTGCTTTTCAACCCACTTTGTTTTCTAACAATGCTTCAGTCAGATAAGTGGGGGAACCCTGTATCGGTCAGAGCTGTCCGGCAGTGGAAGATGCTGCCTTCGAGTGTGATGGAGTCTCCTTCTTTGGAGGTTTTTAAACAGAGGCCGGGATGGCCATCTGTTGGGAGTGCTTTGATGGGTGTTCCTGCATGGCAGGGAGTTGGACTCGATGGCTCCTGTGGTCTCTTCCAATTCTATGATTCTATGATTCTTTGAACTGTATTGATGGTTTATAAACTTAACAAGGTATATCATTAGACCATTGATCTGCCTCACTCAGTATTGTCTACCAGCAAAATTATGGCTTATCCAGAGCTTAGAAAAGATATTCTCTTGGACTTCCATTTCTAGAATGCCCCAGTTAGCATGGATGCCGCAAGTTGTAGATGCAAAGAGTAACTTTTTCAAGCTCTGAACTCTGCATGTGTCATCCATCTAGAAGCCCCTACTTTCCCTGGCCAATGGTCAAAGGGCAGATGAATCTCAAGAACACCTTGGAAGACCATGGGCCCCTCACTCCTGGAATATGCTGACTAGCAGTAACACTCTAGGGTTTTGAGACTGTTAAGTCTCTTCCACTGCTGTAATTGTGTATCTTCAAGTTGTCTCCAATTTGTGGCACCCTTAAGGAAAACCTAATACGGGCTTTTCTTGACAAGGTTTGTTCAGAAGAGATTTGCCCTTGCTTTCCACTGAGGCTGGGAGGATGTGACTTGCCCAAAGTCACCTGGTGGGATTCCAAGGTCAAGTGAGGATTCAAACCCTGGGCTCCTAGACTCTTCGTTCAAGCCCAAACTGCAGTATCACAGTGGCTCTTCCATTAGTTACTACTTTTTTGACTAAGGCCATTTCCGCACTGGACTGTTATAGCGCTTTGATTCCACATTCAACATCCTATGGAATCCTGGGGTTTGCAGTTCCGGGAGGGGCCGGCTGGCCCCTCCCGGAACTGCAAACCCCAGGATTCCATAGGATGTTGAATGTGGAATCAAAGCGCTATAACAGTCCAGTGCGGAAATGGCCTAAGAAAGGAAACATGCTTCCCCTCACCTTTACCACCCTTTATCTACTGTCTCCACCCAGACGAAGCTCTTTTAATGAATAAATTGGTAAGTCATAGTCTCTCAGCCTCAAAGAAAGGCAAATCTTACGAAGAAAATCCTGTGATGAGATGAACCTAAGTCAGAAATGACTTAAAGGGACAACAAACATAAACGTTACAAGATCAACTGAAAACAGTAATAATCAAGGCTATGGCAACATATGCTCTTTCAACATACACTCTTCTCTGGGCCCAGTGCTATTCAACACGTTATCAATGATTTAGATAAGGGAAGAGAGGGCATTCTTATAAAATTTGCAGATCACACCAAAGTAGGAGTAGCAGCTAACAGCTCAGAGGACAGGATCAGAATTCAAAATGATCTTAACAGATTAGAGAGCTGGGCCAAAACTAACAAAATGAATTTCAACAGGGAGAAGTGTAAGGTACTACACCTGGGCAGAAAAGATGAAACGAACAGATATAAGACGGGTGGCACCTAGCTTAATCACAGTACATGCGAAATTGATCTAGGAGTCTTAGTAGACCACAAACTGAACATGAGTCAGCAGCGTGATGCAGCAATTAAGAAAGCCAATAAATATGATTACGTATGGATTTTGCTAACTGCTTTGATGAGATTAAACTTACTGCAGCTTAATACTGTGGCTGGCATTGTGTTAGTGAATTATGACGGCGTAAAGCAGACCTACATCATCACAACTCATTTTTTTGGTCTTTGCTGAGGTTGCAATCACAAAACAACCAAAATCTGCCCTAAAACCTACCTGTTCTCAACTGTAGCCTCCAAATCCAGGTATTTGTCATACCTTCCATCTGTCACAATTTGGCACAGACAGTCCTGATTCATCTTGTATGTCCCCAGTTTTCCAGCTGCTTTTAAAATGTCTGAGTTTCTTTCTCCTCCTATCACCTCCCCCCTTGTCTGCAGTTTATTTCAGTTGCTGCAAACCATGTTCAAAGTGCAAACATAGTTTGTACTCCATTAACTCAGTAGAGAGAGAGAGAGAGAGAACAGGAGGAAGCAGAATTTAGTATTTCCCAATATGCGCAAGCAATAGCAAACTGCAGCTCTCCCAGCTTGTATGTTCATCTTTATTAATAACTTTTGCCATCTTGACTATGCTCTGATTTTGCTTTGTCATGCATGTCCCTGTTATCAATCGTGAAATGTTGGAGGATCTCATCTACTCATTGTGGAAAGCAGGGGAAGCATCAGACAAATATCCAGCTAGTTCCCTACAGATGGATGCAGAACAATGACATCATCTGGAGGGACCTCCAGAGAACTCCTGAAGGTTTGCGTAGAGGCCTGTTGGTGTGTGTTTAGCTATCGGAAAACAGCTGCACACTTTACTGATCTCCCTACTCTCCATCAACCAGGAAATAGCCAAGCTCAAGGTGGGCTACAGCTGAGAAAAGGCGAATGTTGAAGGGGGTTGGTCGGAAACCTATTATAACTAGGTCTCGTAGCCTGCTAAAAGATCACAGACAGTATTTACATTTTGCCATGATGAAAAGCTCTGAAGACAAGATAATTAATGACTGCATTCACTGACCCCAGAAGATCTCCACGCAAACTCCTCCAAAATGTATGAAACCTGGAGAAGGTATCCATTGCAAGGAAACATGCTTCAGCTCATAAAGAAAGGTGCCATAGCAACCACAGCTTTAACCATCCTGTTGACTAACACAGCTGAGAAGCCAGCTTGCTTCCCCCCTGTCAACCAGGCTGGCAAGGGACAAGGGTCAGTTAATATGCACCACTGCATTTAGCCCAGAGCATGAGTCTGTTCTACTCCAATCATAACCAATTAATTAATCATTAAAAATGGCCTCCAGAGGCCCTATCCAGTTACAGCAATGGCTAGTTATACAAGAAGCAAATGCAGACTTCTAGATCCTTTAAAATGTTAGTAATCCATCACTTGGACAGCCTATAAAGATTTGGGAATTATAGTTTGAAAAGAAAAGTAAAGTAAAAGAAAAAGATGCTTTTACAGTACTGTCTGCTTTTGCCATTAAAACGTTACCCAAGAGTCCTTGTTCAACAAGGGTGAGCAAGGTGCAGCCCACTAGAAGCCCCCCCAAATCTTTTTTAAAAACAGGTTGATTTCTCAGGCAAAATATGGCTCCCCAAACATCCAGATTGTCACAACAACATGGCCATCTCTGTTCCCTCCTCTGCCTACTAGCACCCCAAAATGGAAAAAAAAACCTTGCTCTTTTGGCTGAAAGCCTAAGCCACCAGTGATATTATGACATGTCTAGTCACGCTGGGAGCAATACCATTTTGCAGTTGTCAATCTGATATGCAACTTGCATACAATGGAAGTAGCAGCAATGGTAAAGCTCATGGCTTAAAAAGTGTTGTATCAACTTCTATCAAACTACAATCTTTGTGTGTGTGTGTGTGTGCACGCACGCAGCGTGTGCATGCACATACACACCCCTTCAAGTCACCTGACCACTTGTGGCAACATCATGCATTTGATTGGGCTTTCTTAGGCAAGGAGACTTAGAAGTGGTTTTGCCAGTTCCTTCTTTACTCTCTTATAAATCTTATTTTAACTCAGCAGCACTTCTGAGTAAGGATTTTTGGAGCAGGCTACCAGTTACCTTTCTGAACACGAATTTAGGTACTTACTAGTTTATACTAGCTAGAGCACAAAAAGCCCTTCCCTCAACCCGAGATCCTCAGGGGCATAGGTCTACAAATTGTCATCATCCCTGATCATTAACCATATCTCCAGAGGCTGATGGAGATGCAGGCTAAAATCTCTGGAGGAGACCAGGTTGGTTTTTTTTTGTTTTTTTTTGAAGGTTACTAAGAAGAAGTAACAGAATGAGTTACTAAATCCACAATTCAGTTCTGGAACAAATTAAGAAACAGAAAGAAATTAAGAATATGCAGAGGGCCTCTTCACAGAATCATAGAGTTGGAAGGTATCACAATTGCCATCTAGTCCAACCCCCCTGCCATTCAGGAATACACAGCAAGTACGCTTCTAAATGATGCCCACCCAGCCTCCAAAGACGGAGACTTCATGCCTCCCTTCAAACCAGTCCCTTCCAATGCTGAACAGGAGTTTCAATAAAGAATTTTCTTCTTCTTAATGTTTAGAGTCATAGAATCCTAGAATTGGAAGAGACCACAGGGGCCATCAAGTCCAATCTCCTGCCATGCAGGAACCCACATCAAAGCACTCCCAACAAATGGCCATCTAACCTCTACTAAAAATCCTCCAAAGAAAGAGACGCCACCACACTCCAAGGCAGCCTATTCCACTGCTGGACAGCTCTGACTGTCAGGAAGTTCTTCCTGAGGTTGAAGTGAAATCTCTTTTCCTGCCGTTTGAAATTGTTCCTTGTCCAGTTTGAATCCATTGTTCCTTGTTTTCCCAGCAGAAAACAAGTCCACTCCCTTGTCCACATGACATCCCTTCAAATATTTAAACACGGCTATCATGTCCCCTCTTAACCTTCTCTTCTGTAGGCTAAACATACCCAGCTCCCTAAGCCACTCCTTATAGGGCTTCATGGCTTCCAGACCCTTCATCATTTTGATCACCTTCCTCTGGACATGCTCCAGCTGGTCAATGTCCTTCTTGAAATAAAGTGCCCAGAACTGGACACAGTACTCCAAATGAGGTCTAACCAAAGCAGAATAGAGTAGTCCCATTATCTCCCTTGATCTAGACACCATGTTCCTGGAGATGCAACCAAGACTCATGTTGGCTTTCTTGGCTGCCGCTTCTCTTGCACTTTGAATCAGCCACACTAAGGAACCACAAAAAATCCCACACAAAATCTAGTGTTTTTAAGAGAACTATAAGCATTCCTTAGACAGAGAGTTATGCATCTATGTATATTCCTATGGAAGAGAATTACACAGACAAATTTCTCGCCTGAAGGCGAAGGTTTCCATTACTGATGTTGTGGTTGAAGGTCCAAGGCAGAGCTGAGAAATGATTCCAGATTCTTCTAAGTTTTAAACGAATTGAAAAATAAAAGTGTATTTAGAGGAGGAAATCAGGAGAAACATGAACTAGGGTTGGGTGGGGGAAGGCACAGTGACACACATTTGAGAACAGGAGTCCTGTAAAGTAAAGCAAACATCACCCCTCCTAAATTGAGGGTTTCACCATATGGATTTGGCTTGGCACTTAAGAAAGCAATGATACAGCTTCCTTCAGAGCCCAAACAGTAAGGAATGGAAGGAATGTGAGCCAAAGTACATAAGCAAACGTTGTAAGATGGAAGCCAACACCCCTCACTGAAAAAGACTACTGTGCCCCCTTTCTTTGGCCCTCAAACTGCTACAGTCTCCCATCTTCAAAGAGCTTTCATAGGAGCTGTGCCAGAGCTCAGAAAAGCTCATTTTGGGTTTTACGATGGCTGAGGTATTCTGGGAGTTACAGTCCAAAAAGGTAACTTTCCCAAGCTCTACTCTGTGCATCACCATTGAAGTAAAAGGAACGCATGAAGCACTGGTCCACCCTCCTCAGTAGTATTTAAATGGCCATACTCACATGTCACAACAAACTAACAAGAACAAACCATGATTTATTTATTATGACATGCAGCATTCTCTTGCATTCCAACTTCTCTGGGACAAACCAATGTTCTGGTGCGTGCTAGCTAATCACTCTCACTTGCAGTAGGAGCAGCTAAACAAATCTTAGGTCTTCATTTCCGTTATTCTAACATGTGAACCTCGTAACAACCCGCAACAACCTGCATCTCCCATCAGCCTCTGGAGACATGGATAGTGACTGGGGATGATGACAATTTGTAGACCAATGCCTCTGAGGATCTCAGGTTGAGAGAAAGGTTTTATGTGCTCTAGCTAGTGTAAACTAACATGTGAACCTCGTAACAACCAGCTCTATGGCTTGTTTCTCCCCCAACAAGTCAGAGAAATAACCAGTTTAAATTTACTCCTCTGGCTTGTCAAGAGGGAAGACAGACAGACAGCTACATTTGGGCAGCATTCATTAACACACTGCCTGTATATGCTAAATCAGTCTCCCAATAGCTCCCTAGCTTGCCACAACATATCAGCTGAACCACTGAATGGTAGCAGGTATCTAATGTTTTCAGCATCTTTCTTAGTCCCACCTTGAGATTCCAAGGACTGAACTTTGGAATTTGTGCATACAAAGCAAGCAGCTCTGTCAATGAGTTTCATTTTTACAGGTCATTGTACCACTGAAAGCATAGGGATCTGTAGAGCGCAAAGCGAGCAACGGTCCATTCTCCAGCATCTTAGGAAAGGAGAAGTCTTTCCCGAATATGGGTTTTAATTCCTTTTCAAGCCAATTTTCTTAGAAAACTACTTCAAATTCAGTGGTTTTCCTGCATCATTTCCAGAATCACAGCAAAAGCATAAAGCTCCATGGATGGCGTACAGGCCAAACAACAGGCAGGAGAGCTTAGCTAAGAGCAAACATGATAATTCCTAAACTAATATCACAATAAGGACAGCAAATACAAGCAGCATATGGCTGGAACTTCAGTGCAATGCAGTGGCTGCAGAAAATACACAGATGCCTCATCGCCAGGAGTGTCTAGGAATGCCAACTAAGGACTGACAAATCTGTCTGTTTCACTTTCTACAATATTTTTTTATTCCAAAGACAAGTTTGATCCACCTTGTTCCCAAATAAACTTGCATTAAAAAAAAGTATGCATGACCATTCCTACACATCATTCGGTACAGTTTGTAAGGTCCCGCTTTGGGGGTCCCCAATATCAGTATGGTTTGGATGGGCACCATACTCAACGGGCACCATATTAGACTGGCAACACATGTTCAATTGGCTCTAATGTCAAATTCAAGCCCAAGAGGTGACCAAGAGGTCAAACCAAGTGAGGGAATTGGTCTGACTGTAAACACGAGAAAGAAAAGCTGGTTAGCCCAAGACACTTTCCAAGTACGACTGGGCCATTCGTCAAGCAAATAAACACCATTCCTGTGGATAATAGGCTTAAGCAGAAGCTGGAGTTTCCCAGAGAATGCAACTGTGAGAAGCCCACCAGTGCACCGATGGCCATCCCCTGTGCACCTGGACTCCTTCCTCTTGCCTCGGAGCACCCACAATCGACAGTTATTACAACACACATTATGTCTTTGTCATCCAAACACTGTAAACATTAGTGGGTTGATAGTCCATTGTCTGTGTTGCAACTCCCATTGTTCCACACCTGAAACTGCACATACCTTCCACTGCCACAGGCTGTTTTTTGGGTACAAATACCCCTGATTTCAGGATGCCCAGTGCAGTCTCTTGAAGGTCTACCCATCACTCTGTCCATCTGGCTCCTGAATGAGAACTGTCCTTGCAAACCACATTTCAGCTCTTCAGTACTCTTCTGGACTGGTAATTATAAACCCTCCAAAGACCCTCAGATTTTCTATCCATATTTTTTTCCTCCCTTTCTCCTTCAGTTAGCTCTTGTGTGAATGAATGGTTGACTGTTTGTATTTTGTGTGCATGCATGAGCAAATCCCCCACCTCCAATAAAAAATAAATTTTTAGCTTACTTTTGAATCTCTGGCTGGTTCTTTTCCTGCATGAGCCCATAAATATTGGCAGAAAAGGTCTCATTAAGTTACTCCTCTCTCACAAAGCTCCTCTTTGAGCTAATTCATTCCCCACTTCTGCAAGGAGGTACTGACATCACGGAGTGGCCCTTGTGGCACCTATGTTTTGGGGTAACAAGTTTTCCCTAATTACAGAATTCTATGCTATTTTCACTCATGTACCCTTTTTCGATTGGAACTTCATTACAAAATTGAGAAAAGTACCCCCCCAAGAAAAAACAATCCAACAACAATGAAGGAAAATTGTTCTCTGGTTCACACATTAATTCAGAAAGCGTGTTAACAGGTCTGCTCATATTAATATGTAAACCAAACAAATTTCGACCCCACATCTATTAGTGATTGCTACACCATACAATCTGTACACGGGTTTTGACTTGGGTGCCTTTTCTTCTTACTGTGCTCTGGCCGGCTGATAGCTCAAACAGAAAGATACAGGTTATTCCACTGCCAACCCTTTCTAAACAAGGACTATAAAAAGAAACAGGAAAGTGCTGTGGGAAGGGAATTGCAAACTGAGGAAAAAGGGATGCTATAGGAAGTGTAGCCAGCAACAGCCAATATGGTGTAGTGGTTTGAGCATTGCACTACAACCCTGGAGACCAGAGTTCGATTTCCTGCTCGGCCGTGGAAACTCACTGGGTGACCCTCTCAGTCCCAGAAAACCCCATGATAGATTTGCCTAAGGATGACTGTAAGTCAGAAATGACTTGAAGACACACAACAACAATAAGAAGTGGCCTAAGTAAGCTGAGGAGGGCTGCCTGCCTGATACAAATGACAATTTTTCCATCTCATGTTGCCCCCATACAGAAGCAAACTGGTGGTTACCTCTTACTTGAATCCTGGCCACATGTTGGCACTCTCTGCAGTACCTGAAGGCAAGGGGTGAACTTAGGGGGTGGAGAGCTGGCTGCATGAAACCCACAGCCCTGTCCTCTGACACCTTGCTTCTCCTTTGCCTTACTGTGTGCTTCCTTCCCAAACACTTCCCACATGAGGCGAGTGCTTCATTCTGCCAAATGGCAGGGATGGTCTGGGTGCAGGTGTTTTTTTGCTGCAAGAGTCTTTCAAACAGCTTTACTCTTCTATGCACACTGTTGTTGTTGCTATGACTTCAAGTCATTTTCCACTTACAGCAAGCCTCTCTTAAGGATTTTTTGGCAAGATTTATTCAGAGGAGGTTTAGCTGTGGTCTTCCTCAGAGACTGTGGCTTGCCCAAGGTCACCTGGGGGTTTTCACAACTGAGTGGGGACTCAAACCCAAATCTCCCAGGATCCTAGTCCAAGATCTAAGCTGCTACATCTTACTGGCTCTCTAGATATAAATATGTGAATTTTTACCCCCCTTGCCCATGACTGCGAAGATTATTTCCTTTATTACCTTTCCCTCCCAAGTGGCCAGCAAATCAGACAGTGCCTTTTCTCCTTCAATCACAGGTCTGGATTGGGCAGCCCAGATGTCCCTGGGTTCCAACTCCCAGCAGCCCCAGCTAGCACAGTTAACAGTGAGAGAACATGGGAGTAATGGTGGTGGGGACCATCCTTCTCCATCATGAGTCATACAGCCACTCCTGGAATGACCAGAAGTGACACCATATCCCTGATTTGGGAATTACCTCAAATATGGCTGATTTGGGGACTGGGGAGGAAATAGGATGGCAAAGAGATCCACATTGCCATTTTTAAGGATGGCAACTAAGCCTTATTCATGATTTATGTTAGGGACAGGGAGCCTTTGGACCTCCAGATGTTGCTGGATTGCTACTCCCATCATCCCCAACCACACTAGAAATGCTGGCTGAGGTTGTTGAGAGTTGAAGAGCAACACGATCTGGAAGGTCACATTTCCTCTAGTGTTTATTCATGTATTCAAAAATGCAGAACTTACCCATGAACTGGAGGAGGAGCGGAACAGGGCTACAGCTCATTTCTTTACAGCTTTGTTATGCTGGCGGCTTTCAGAAGATACACAAAATGTAAGCGACACTTCAAATTAAAAATGTGTTCCAACTGCCCCCTCTCGTATCTCCTAGAGAACAACTCATGTCCAATAGCATCTTCATAGCATTTGTAACTAGAGGAAACCAGCAGCCTTGCCCACAAGCAAGGTAGGCAGTGCAGTAGGATGTGGGGCCACACCTGCCTCATTTTCCAAACACCCCATGGACTCCCACGTTCAACATCCACCAGTTATGAAAGAAAGGTATCAGATTCTGTGCACAAGGAAACCGTCTTAAAATAGAGACTCCCATCTTCTGGAGGTGTTATTCTTCATTTGGGGGGAAAGTATTTTTTTTCCAGTGATAGAGGATTTGGGGAGCCACACCAGGGAGTCCCATTGGGTCCCATGGGCTCTGAAGGCCACACAGTTCTTACTCCACGTCCACAGACAGGTTTGGGATTTTAGGAAAACACCGCCTACCTTACAAAGGAACATTTAATCCCAAGCAAAATCTGAGTTAGAATAGAGGCACTGAAATCCCATATGATCTATAGGCTACCTTGTGAACAAGTCCTGCCTTGTTGCTCATGTTACAAGGCAGCACGGAAAGGATTTTACTCTACACGTGGAGCTTTCTTTACCAAAAGCCACAAAAAATTTCACTAGCTGGGTAGATTCCAGGAGGGTGGGGAAAGCAAGGCCAGAAAATTTATTGAAGGTTGAGTCTAAGAGAGGAAACTGTAATCTCACCAAGCCAAAGAAAAACATTCTTCATTTCTGAGCCACAACACCAAAAGCCAAAGCTAGGTGCTCCAAATGAAAGGGTGTGCCCAGACACAAAATATATTAATCTTCCCAAACTTCGGAGGGCTTAACTCTAAATCACACAACATACTCTTGTCTACCAGCTTCATGCACGAGAGAAAACAAAACAAAACAAGAAAACCAAAGCATGAAAGATCTTTCAGGCTGGCCGATATACATACATCATTTGCTTTCCAGCAACTGAATACGTGAATTGGGTCCACTCAAACGGAGTATCCGAGTTCTACCCCTGGTGTTCTGTCTGATGACCTATTCACATATGCAAGTCATCATCTGATATTGTGTAAAGCAGCCCCTAATCTGTATAAAGCACAGACAAGGATTCCAAAAGGAGAAAGATTCCCCTTATGACTACAGTGTAAGCCATGATCCATATAGGAAGCAGTCTCTTCTACCAGGTGAGGCCATTTGCCTGTCCAGCCTAGTATCGTCTTAGAATCATAGAATCATAGAAATTCAGAGTTGGAAGAGACCACACAGGCCATGCAGCCCAACCCCCTGCCATGCAGGAACACCCTCAAATCAATCCCGACAGATGGCCATCAAGCCTCTGCTTAAAAACCTCCAAGGAAGGAGCCTCTTCTATGAATTACATCAAATGTGCATATTAAAGGCAGGCACTTCCAGATCAGAAACAGCCTTTTTGGAAAGAAACAGGATTCAATCCTCTAGTAACTTCCTGAATTTCTGAAGGGTTTTTCTGAGCTAAAACAAGCTAAAGAGGGTCAAATAACATTGATATAACAAATTGCATCCCCCAATGCTTCTGGGAGTGAAATTTTGTGCAGGAATCTAAGGTGCAGCCCACCAAGGTCCAAGACAGGGGGGGAAATGGCTCATAGACCCTCAGAAGTTGCCCATTGTACCCCCGGCAGCACGTGCTACCTCATCTTTCTCAGTGGAGACGCTACGAACTGAACCAGGGCCACCAGGTGTACCCCACACCTTAGTTATCATTCCTTGACTCTGTCCCTCCCACTGTAGTCACAGTATTCAAGCCACATGATATCACTGAGCTCTGGTCCCTCCCAGTGGTGCAGTGGTAAATTTTGAAGGGAAGTTCACTGTCATAACAGCAATCCTTTTAGCAACATCCCCAAGGACAGACCAAAAATGCAGAGAGTTCTGTTGTTCTATATTGTTTTTACATTTTTTTTACCAATTGTCATTTCCACAAGAAGAAGAATTTTAGTAAAGGGACTCCTCGCTCTTGTCACTTAAAACCAAGCCACCACAAAATACTGTGGGTTAAAACAGGAATAGCTCATAACAATACACAGGTATTAAATGGGCAGCCTAGATGTCATTGGATCCCAGCTCCCAGCAGCCCTAGCTAGCACAGCTAATGATAAGGGAGTGTGGGGAAGCAACTGGGGGGGGACAGACTCCTCCCCCCTGAATCACACCATTGCTCCTGTCCTGACCAAAAGTGTCTATAGACTTGAAAACCCATTTGGCCTCCCTCCATTGTAGAAATTGCAGCTAAACTCAGAGGGACCAAGAACTCCAAGGGGACGGCATGCGGTCAGAGTCCTTGCTCAGCAAAACGTCCTGCAGCTTCAACGCTGAAAATTCTGGCTTCACTACACCTTTGGTCCCTCTTCTAGGACTGAGATAGAGTAGCTAGATGACTAATCAAATTTCATAGAAGTCAGGAAGACAAAGAACTCCTATTGTTGAAGGGATTCATCTCCAGGGCCTCTCACACTACACAATTACAGCATTTTGATACTACAGTACTTGATACGGCCATGGCTCCATCCTCCCTGCTCGGCCATGGAAACCCAAGTGGTGACCTTAGGCAAGTCACATTCTCCCAGCCTCAGAAGAAAGCAATGGCAAAACTTTCTCTGAATGAGACCGCCCTAGATAGGGTCACCATAACTCAGAGTCAACTTGAAGACACAATAACTACAACACCAGTCCTAGTCTGGCACTCCAGTTACCATATCACAATGGCTCTCAAAGTGTGGATTAACACCACTATCATTACAGCAGCCCCTCCACATTCACAAGGGTATGGGGCACAAAACCCTCGTGAAAGTAGAAAAACCGCTAATAACTCCTCCTTGCCACGATTCCCCTCCGGTTTCTTTGCTACTGGTCTCAGCATTGTGGGGTGGGGGAGACAAACTAAAAGGTTTACCAGTACTTTCCACTCAGACAGGGAATAGGGGAGCTTTGGAGTTCTAATTACTTTTGTCGGCCATTTTGAGAAAGGAAGGGAGTAGAAGCAAAGAGAGCACCTGACTAATCAGCAGCCAATACACAGGAGAATGTGCAGTCACATGGAAGAGACATCACACCTTAAGCACTGGGAAAGGAAAGGAAAAAACATCCATTTTAAACACAAGCCTGGCAAGCCTGGGGTGAACAAAGCAAGGCATGGGACAAGGAAAATGGGGAAGGAGGCAAGCGTGTGCTTCACAAATAACTAAATTTGCAAAGATCAAACCTGTGAATGTGGAGGGAAGACAGTACTATTATTGCTGCTGCTACTGCACCTATCCTGCCTCTTCTTCAATGACCTTCAGACAGCATGCATGTCTTTTTACCTCCCTACTTTCTCCTCACAACAATCCTGAGAGGAATGTCATGCCAAGAGTGGAAGTGACTGACACAAGGTTTCGTGGCTCAGTGGGAACTTTAATGTGGATCTCCATAGTCCAGCTCTCCAGGCTCTATACCACACTGATGTTGGCCATCCCACGAAGTCACATCGGGCTCTGAACCGAGAATCCAAGCTGTGCCCATCAACACGCAGACAGATTACTATGGGGCTAATGCTCTTCTGCTTCCTCAACACAATTCCGAATAATTTAAAAATGTCTGAGCAGGACAACCATCAGGGGGATTAACTTAAGAAATGCACTCTTGGCCCGGAGGAAACCAATTCAGAGTACAGCCTGTGAACAAGTAGGAAGATTTAAGCTTTCTACTTAACCAGACAGCTGTAAGGCAGATGTACTATCAACACTGCTAAGAAAAGCTTTTTCTTTTTGTTCTGCTTAATACTGATCTAAGAATGAGTAATTACTGCTCATCAGGAGGAGGTGGAGAAGGGGAGGAAAAAAAATTGGCATGCATTTAGTCCAAATTGATGAAATTGCTTTTGTTAAACCGCCACTCTCTGGGGATCCTCGCTGAAGCTGCATGAACTAACCTCTCTAGAATAATACAGTAGCAAGCAATCAAACTGTTCCAGGTCCAGGAAGAGAGGAGAGAAAGGGGGTGTCCCTTTCACATCCGTATTACGACTGTCTAATGTTGCAGAACTCTTGGCAAGAGACCTCCAATGAGTCATAAAAACCCATCACTGTGCATTCACCCCTCACCCCCTGCTTTACACTCATGACTGATCTTTCCCGTATTACTACAACAAGGAGTTTACTAAATTTAAACCATGTTTGAGGCACAGGGTAAAAATAAAAAGAACAAAAAGATTGGAAACTGAGCAGACAAGATCTCTCTCCTCTCTCCCAAGCAACAGGGTCACACTTTATAGTAATTAAAAAAAAAAACTGAATGTGGGTGCTTTCAAATTGCCTGTCAACTTACAGCAACCTTGTGAATTCCATAAGGTTTTCTTAGGCAAGGAATACTTGGAAATGGTTTTGCCAGTTACTTCCTCTGAAATATAGCTCACAGCATTTAGTATTCTTTGGCAGTGTCCCATCCAAGTACAAGCCAGGGCTGAACCCTCTTTTGCTTCCAAGATCAGACAGGATCTGGTGCCTTTAGGTCCTATAAAAACTGGGATCACCACAGAATCAATTAGTACACTGCTGCAGTGATGGTGTGGTTGTGTGTCTTCAGGTAATTCCCAAATTACAGTGACCCAATGGGAAATCTGGAGCCAGCATAATGTAGTGGTTTGAGCGTTGGCTTAGGACTCTGGGAGACCAGAATGTGAATCCCCGTTTAGCCATGGAAACCCACTGAGTGACTTTGGACAAGTCATATACTCTCAGCCTCAGGGGAAGACAATGGTAACCCCCCACCAAATACATTTTGCCAAGAAAACCCCATGATAGGTTCACTTTAGAGTGAAATCAGAAATGACTTGAAGACACAACAAGAGGAAAATCTATCATGGGGCTTTTTTGGCAAGAGGTGTTCAGATAGGGTTTCCATTTCCTCTTTACAGCTGAGAGGGTCATTGCATTTCCACAGCCAAGCTGGGATCTTAACTCTGATCTCCTGGAGTCCTAGTTCAACACTCAAACCGCTATACTATGCTGTCTTTTCACAATGATGTTATCCTTGTCTTATACACAACAGAAACCTAGCTTAAATGGTCACAGCCTGCCTTTATAACAATGGTTTTATACCATTCTTATAGATTGTTGGCATTTGAACTAGGTTGCTGTTGAAGGCACTTAGCCCACTTAATACCGCTTTACTTTAACAGGCAAGTTTTAAAATCCATTTTAAATTTTGACTGGATTCATTTTTATTTAAAGTTTATTATCATTTGCCATCTTGTATGCTTCCCGCTCACCCTCCCAAAGAACGCTGGCTAAACAAGCTTAATTAAGAGGACTAAGCTATTCTCACCCCTTAAATAATCTCCTGTTCTAAGGGTGAAAAGATCTAAAAGCCAAGCAAAAAATATTGAACAAGGAGCACAGAACTCTGCAAGAATTAGCTAACCTACCCTGGCTGTGCTCCTTATCAAATATAGCAGATTATCCTTCCCTCCAGCCCAAAACTGGCTGGAAAACTAATAAACAAACAGGGGTCTGCACACATGCGCACACATGCACACACATACACAATGTACCAGAGACCAAGGAGAATCATTTGCCTAGGGACAACATACAGCTAGAGATAAGGGCAGATAGAATATACAGGGACTATGGTCAGACATTAACACAAACTGATTTCTAGTGCAGCAAATTCACTTTTTTTGTAGTGCAACCATTTCAAAAGCCATCCCCATCATTTCAATACACTACATCAGCAATTCTCAAGACTCTCATTTTGAAAAAAGGAAATCACACTCTTCTTGTAAACTCCAGTGTTTTCAGATGCCACCCTATGATTCAAGAGAACATAAGTGTGTTGATGACACAGTACCAGCATGGGACCCATACTGGGAGAAAAAAGGTAATACAGGCTTCCTCCACTTATCTGACAGGTTAGAGACCAGAGCAGCCAGAAAACGGAATTAGATGAAAAGCAGAACCCATGAACTGTACTGTAGGAAGCATGAAACGGAGCCACACTTGGGACCAACAGTGCGCGCAGTGCTTGCAAAATCTCTTAGCTGTGTGCGCATGCCAGCAGTTCCAAGTGAGCTTCTGTAGGCAAGAAGAACTGATGAACAAAAGGAATTCCTGTCGAATTAATGGAATGTCCCCTAAATTTGGAAATGCCAAAAGAGTGAGTCACCAGATAATGGTGCGTTAAAAGGTGGGGGCTTCCTGTATAAAACTTATAACGAAAATGAAAACAGCTCCAGCCCAAAGGAGTTTCATTTGCTATAGGGGAGAGAAGAGGAGATCAGCAGGCAAGGACATACTCCTATGCCAGGTGGCATTAAATTCACAGGTGTGTTACAGCCACCCATCTGTTACACAAGTGACTCACAAAGCATCTAGAGTTCCCTTTTAAAGCAAACATCAGATGCCGCATTATGCATCTTGAGCAAAAGAGAGCTGTGTTTTCTGATGCAAGGTTTGCCATACTGGTGCTTTGTATTGTTGGGAGTACTGAGCTTTCCAGAGGAATGATCAAAAAGTTCCAAAACTGGTATCAAGCAAAGCATTACACCTGTTGTTTTCACGCTTCTTTCCTCACGCTTGCAATGAGCAGCTCAGAGGAACAACACAGGCATGGCCTGCTGCAGGAGGGGAGGGGAGCTTTCCAGGCAATGCCAGTCCTAAACCTAATGGCTAGAAGCATTGTTGGTACTCTTCCATTTATTCAAATTTCCCAGTATTTGGGTTTTTTTTTATTGCATCTATCTTATGATTTCAGTGTGCATCTTATGTGCATGATCAAAAGCAAAACATGCATACAGCATCTTTGCAACATTGCCTGGGGACCCCCTGGGGGAGTATTCTCCCCGTCACAGCACCATCGCTGGATGGGTGCTCCCCAGCCACCACCGCCATTATGGCTGTTTGGGTTGTTTGGGTTGCTTGTACAGTCATGCCAGCCGTGAACACTGGTCCTCTTTGTTTTTATTTTTTTAAAAAAACACGACTGAACTGAACTGGAAAGTCTTGTTCATTTGTTGTCTTTTCAAGCAAGCTTTCATTGCCAGAATCCAAGAGCAGGGATAACACGGGGCTGCTGTTGACTTTATAAGAAGGGAGGAGGGGCCTTGGGAAAAAAAGAGGAAAGCAGTTGCTGCTCACACACACACACACTTCAGACTGAGGCTGAGCAAACTACTGTTCTGGCTAAAACCACAACCACAAATATGAATAGCTTAAATCCAGTTTTCCTCCTCCCTGAACTATGCAGCGAACTCCTATTTTCAATATGGCATTTTCCTGATCACTTTGATCTAAAAAAAGAAGAAGTGTAACATTCTTCGGAGTTTTAACGCGTACCTTGAGATAGGCACGCAAACTGACTGCAAGGATTATTAACTTCAAAAGCGAGATCTGTGGGCATTTCAAACTTCTGTTCCTTTCCCACGAGCTGCCAAATAAACAAGAATACAGGCTCTCCCCTCCCCTCCAACAACAACAACAACAATATTTATTTATTTGTATCCTGCCTCTCCACATGGATCGAGTTGGAGAACAATATGAAGTACATTATACATTACAAATAGCATGTATTTCTATACCGCTTATCAGCTAAGTGCTCTCTAAGCGGTTTACAATGTGTTTTTAGCTAATTGCCCCCAACAAGCTGGGTACTCATTTCACCGACCTGCAGAAGGATGGAAGGCTGAGTCAACCTGGAGCCCGGCAGGATCGAACTCACAACCTTGTGGCTGCAGTACTGGCATTTAACCACTGCAACTAAGCCACTCCAAACCAAACCCTAACTGTAGAAGTTGCAACGGAATGGAGGCAAGGGGCTCCCAGCCACTTCTGTGCCTTACTGCCACCACCTTCCAGCTTTTGGCAGCTGCTCCATTGACTCAGTCATTGTATTTCCATCCCATTTTTACCTCAGTGAGCTCAAGGGGCCACACAGGGCTCTTCTTCTCTCCACTTCATCTTCAAGGTCAGGCAGGTAGAGAATGAGAATGACTGGCCCAATCTCACCCAATGAATTTTATTTCATTTATTTCCTTATTGAATTTATATCTCACTCTTCTCCCAAGACGGGATTCAAAGCAGCTTACAATAATTTAAACAAGGTAAGGTTATTATTTTTAAAAAGAATTAAATATTAACATTATTTTTTTTAAAAAAAGATCATTAAAACCAGTAAAAAACACACTTAAATTTAAAGGATAATTTCTGGTAAAAGATTCAAAAGATTAAAAATATTTTTATTTCAAGGTTCAGTTGGGTACAGACTAGAAGGTCAAGATAAAGAGGTAATAAAATATAAAAAAAGATATATTTTTATTTATTTATTTATTTGTATCCTGCCTCTCCGCATGGATCGAGGCGGCGAACAACTTACAAATAACATGTATTTCTATACATGCCCCCAACAAGCTGGGTACTCATTTTACTGACCTGCAGAAGGATGGAAGGCTGAGTCAACCTGGAGCCCGGCAGGATCGAACTCACAGCCTTGTGGCTTGCAGTACTGGCATTTATGGGGGCAAAGAGAATGCAAGCAGCCATGGAAAGGATCCAGGAGCAAAATCTCCCTATCCTTGGGCTACTGTTTCCAAACTCAAACCGACTACAAAATCTGTAATTTTTAAAAAGGAGATTAAAAACTCACTCGTGAACACTAAGCACCTCGTGGTGATTGTTGCAGCCAATATTGCCATGGTATGGACCATGTCTTATAAACCTGTATGTCAAGGATGAGTATTGGCACTCCATATTTTATTTGGACTGCAACTCCCATAATCCCCTATCAGTGGCCACACTAGGTGAGTCTTTTGGGAGCTATGGTCCAAAACATCTGTAGAAACAAAACCTCCTCTTCTCTGTTTTTGATATTAGCAATATGCTGAGCCAAGAGATACCGTGCTTCTGCAACCTTTGGAAATCCAGTGAAATTGGACATAAATGGCAACACTCTGCTGACCATCACATTTGCTCTCCATGGGCTAAGAGAAACCTTAAAGGTTTTTTATAAATTATATATATATATATATATATATATATATATAGAATTACATAACAAAGGGCTAAAGAGTATGCTGACAATCCTTAATGTCGGCAACATTCTTCAGCCAAAACTACACTGTCAGAGAATTCAGCTTCTCTTGTGCACCAGAGTTAAACACAGAAAACCTACATCCTTATTTAGCCTTGCCAGTTTTCCTTCCCCTCCTTTATCACAAGGGTAGGGCTCTTGGCAGAAGCCAACTAAATTCTTTTGAAACAAGGAGAGCTCAGGGAATTTCCTGAAACCCAGCACAGCCTGGGCCAAACAGCTCACTTAGCAGCAGACTGAAATTTCACTCCCCTGCCTTCAGTTCAGCCAGCCGTGAGAGGGAGTCAAAGGAGTCAAATTCTCCAAGTCCATTCAGTTCAAATGCATTCCCCTGTCACACACCGGCCTTTCCCAGCCTAGTATTCCTTCAGACACATTTGACTCCAACTCCCATCATACCGATATAAGAAATCCAGACCAAGTTGCCAGGCTGAACACGCAACAACAGAGTCAGATGACCTGGGACTCCCAACATGACTCTCCCTCCTCCTGCTTCCACCACCAGCCAACCAAGATGACCTGAAATGCTCCCACTGCAGATGTTTATTCTTGCTTTCCCCAGAACCAAGCTTTTTTCGCTATGGCTTTGTAGAGCTATGGAATGTCCTTTTCTAGGAAGGCCCACCTGACAAGTCCTGGACGAAGAACCAGGGTTCCTAATTCAAGTATAGCCATAAAATCATGGAGTTGGGAATGAGAAGACCCAGGGTCTAGCCCCCACTTAGTAGGGACCATGATTCTAGATCTCAGCCTTATCTAGAATCACAGAATCTTATAATTTGAAGCATTTCTGAGATATGTTCATCCAATCTTTGGTTGAGGAACCTCACATACACCTCACCCAAGAATAACAAGAGAGATGCACAGTGCAAGCTGACTTGAGCTCACTGGAAGAAAGGTTGGAAAGCCAGTTAAGACTTCTACATTTTAGTGGGCTTTCAACGATGTATCATAATCTTAAAAACATAACCTTCTCACTAAGCTATTAGTTGGCCCCAGCTCACACACAAAATCACTGGTCAGTTAGGTGTTGAGAGGAGAAGAAGAACTAGGTGCTAAATTTCTATAGTAAAATGAATACCCAGCTTGTTGGGGGCATGTATAGAAAATACATGCTATTTGTAAGTTGTTCGCCGCCTCGATCCATGTGGAGAGGCGGGATACAAATAAATAAATAAATAAATAATAAAATAAAATAAAATATTGGATGTGCGGGTTAGCTGGCTGGCTGCATTGGGAGCAGTAATACAAAAAATAATTTTTCTAAGAACTGCTTCTCTTCTCAAGTAAACTGCTTGGCTTCTGTGCTGCATAAGGAGGTGAAGCAGAACTCTCCATTCTTCCTCCACTGTCTATCTCTGCGCTCTTCTACAGGTAGCCCTGGTTAGGTATGGAGGTACGGATAGGATTTAAATACAAAGCTGACGTATTATTTGACTCCTAACCTGCCATCAAAGAATGTCAAACATGAAGAGCATGAAAATAGTTTTCAATTTCTCTGGGCAGCATAATCATGACATGTTTATTCAGAAGTACACTCCATTCTAATCAATGGGATTTACTTCCTAGTAAAATGTGCACACTGTTGTGTGCCTTCAACTTCTTTCTGACCTATGGCAGCCCTAAGGCAAACCTATCATGGGGTTTTCTGGGGCTGAGAGTGTGTGACATGCCCAGGATCACCCAGTGGGTTTCTGTGCCCAAAAAGGAAATTGAACCCTCATCTCCAGGGTGCACACTATATTTTATTTAATATATTTCTTAGCTGTGTTTCAAGTCTCCCCAAGGTGACTTATGAGATAAAAGAAAAAAAATATAAAATCATATGAAGTAAGGACAGTTATAAAAACCCAATAACAATATAAAGAAAAAGAGTTAAAAACATAGCCACAGTGAATGTAAGCACACTTTTTCAAATAGAAGTCAGACAAAAAAAAGTGCATTTTTAAAGCCCTCTTAAAAACAGCCACCAAGGGAACTATCACTTATCTTCTTGATGACGTTTGCCTTCAAGTTGTTTCCCGCTTATGGTGACCCTAAGGCAAATCTATCACAGGGTTTTCTGGGGTTGAGAGGGTGTGACACCCTCAAGGTCACCCAGTGGGTTTCCATGGCTGAGGAGAGAATCAAACTCTGGTTCCTGGGGTTGCACTCCAAAACTCAGACCCTTACACCACGTTGGCTCTTCATCACATCTCTTTTGGGAATGAATTCCATGCTGTTGGGGCCATTACTAAGAAGCCCCTCTCTGCACAGATTGCTGGTGGTACTGAGCTTAGTGGCAGACCCTACTCACTTGAGACATGGTCTGAAAGCAAGGGTAGGTTCATACCCACATAGGACTGCTGCCTTGCTTTACACTGTATTCATCTCTTGCAAGTTACTTTGGAGCCAGAGTGGCACAGTAGTTAGACTGCCTGGCTGGAACTTGAGATACAAACTCAAGCCCCCACCAAGCCATGAAACTCACCAGCTGACTTTGGGCCAGCCACATTCCGCCAGCCTGACCTACTTCACAGGGTTGTTGTGAAGATAATGGGGGAAAACGGAAGAAAAGCAGGTACCCCACCTGGTTGTATAAACTGGAAGAAGAGAGGAACCGGAAGGTGGAACATAAACATAATTATAAAATAAAAATGTAAATAATACAACCATCATTCCCTATTAAACTCCCTGGATCTATCCTGCCCCATGGTGTTTACACATCTTTTCAGTCATTCATGTTGCCTCCTGCTTCCCAAATCAAGTTCTACTTCTAGGAGAAATTAAATATCCAAGTTTTGCAAGCTAATACAAAATCCTGAAGCTAAGTGAGTCTAAGGAGGGAAGTGATGTGTTCCTAATAAAAGAAGCTGTAGAGGGGGAAATGAGCTGAAAAATAGGACAAGAAGACAATTTACTAGTCTGTGTTCCAGCACATTGAGGCAATCGTCATTACAAAGATTGGAGAAGGAGAAAAAAAAAGACAAACAGGAGAAGGTCTCAGCAAGGGAAAATTAACAACCACTTCCTAATGGGGCATCTTTATACTGGAAAGATTTCTTTGAGGGAGACTTTATGAAAGATCATCGACTGTAGAGAACAGTACGATGAAACTGAAGGAGGGAGATGGACTATCGATAATGCAAAGAAATTGAGGCAGGGTTTGAATTAGGAGCATCCTGGCACTACTACCGTATCCTAGCCCTGAATATAACTCAAATAGTAACTAGCCCCCTTTCTGCTCTGGTGGCAAGATGTTCTCTGGCACACTGCTTCAGAAACTCCAGAGACATATTAATCCACTACGCTTCATAAGCAGTGGGCTAAAACTCACAAGGGGAAGACTTGTTTACAACAGTTTCTCTCAAGCCAATCCCCTCCAGATTTTTTGGGACAACAGCTTCCATCATCTCCAGCTCCCATCATCTCCAAGCCTGAGTTGACTGATTCGGATGGGAGCTGTACTCCAAAATATCTGGCACAGTGCAGGTTGGAGAATGCTGGTTGTACAGTCTTTTCGGTTTTATAAATTGTACACAGCATTCCAATGTTCAAAGTACTTTACATTTACAAGATGCTTTTGCTTTTTGCCTCCAACTGTCAACATGGATGGGCCAGTCTAGCACACCAATGGAACTATTTCCATCCAGCTGCCCATTATAAGCATGCAACTTAATTTTTACCTCCTCCTCCTCCTCCACATCCCCATTTCCTTGTCCCATGTTTCCTTGTATAATGTCTCAAATTTAGATTAGAAGCCTGGAAGAAAGGAACTATTGTGCTATTTATCTGGCTTGTCTCACAGGGTTGTTGTGAAGACAAAATGGGGAGGGCTGTCTTAGGATCCTACATGCCCTTCATTGTTCCTCGGGCAGGAAAGTTGGAATTAAAATATTGTGTTATAACATTTCTGACCGTGTTCCTTACTCTACAGACATATTTTCTTCTGCTGCTATGACCTTTGCATTCAGAAAAGCACCTTGTTGCAGATCAAACCTGCTGTGCCATGCGATGCTAAATAGCAGCATATGAATTCATTAATCAAGAAATAAATAATACTTTGTTTGAAGTATTTCCATCCAGCCTTTTCACTAAGGAAAAAAAAGAGCATTCTCTCAGTAATCCTTCCAGCATTGCTGTTAAACTGTTGAGCTGGGACAAGCAAAAGCAGCAGAAAAAAAAGTAGTTTGTGGAACAGCAAGAAGAGCGTCCAGGCCCACATTCCAAACCCCTATGCCACATCAGCAAAGCTACCCTAGTCATCTGGCAGGCTGAGGTGGTGACTGTAAGCAATGGATACTGGGAGATGGGAAGTGGTGGTAAGGTGTTGGAGAAACTACTTTGGAAGACTACAGTTCCCAGAATCTCTCAGCCAACGGAGTACGAGATTCTTGGCACTACAGGTTGAGCATCCCTTACCTGAAAAATCCAAAATGCTCAAAAATCTGAAACTTTTGGAAAGTGGGACAGTGTCTTCTTCCTGTAGGAACATGGAAGCCTGCTTGGCACTGTGTGTTGCTTACAAAGTTTCTCAGCTGGCTTGACACTTTTCCCCCTCTCAGCTTGCTTTGGACCCCACGCCTAAGCAACACACATGGTCTCAAGTGAGCCTCTGTAATTCCCTTGTGTCCCCTCCAGGAAGAAGGCAAGAGGACTTTTCAACCAATTCCACTTTCTAATGGCTGTCTGGTTCCTAACCCATCCGATAAGTGGGGGATACCTGTAATGAAAAAGACTGAGCTCCACCTGCAAAACCTATTCAACCCAGAATGACAGAGAGAAATAAGAGATATCCAGCCTTGTTTCAATATACAGTCAGCCCTCCACATTTGCTAGAGTTAGGGGCACAGGACCCTCATGAAAAAGGAAAAACTGCAAATATCAAAATGTGTGTGAGAGAACGGGGCTGAGACATGGTGGAGAGAGTGGGAAACCCAGGGTCTAAACCAGGTCAGGCAAAGGAGAAGGAAAGGGAGTGGGTCTACATAGTGGTCCTATCCTTCCTTTCTCTACCCCATCTCCTTCCTTGGAGGGACATCAAAGGAGGGTGTGCGGTGCTGAGAAATTGGGCTGTGGACCATCCTTAGCTAGCCAAGTGGAGGTAGAGGAGGAAGAGAACCAGAGGCTGGTATTTAAAGGGATGCACAGTTTGATTGGAGCTGCTGAGAGGGAAGGTTCTCTTGGAAAAGAAGTGCCTATGGTATGCTGGGGGACAAGGGTTGGAGAAACCTGCAAAATAATCAAATCTGTGAAAGTCAGACCCGCAAATGTGGAGGGCCAACTGTAGTTTTGTACCCCCCCCAACAATTTTCAGCCAAAAATATACACAACCCACTCTCAAACTGCCACAAAAATAGGGCAGTTTGAGTCCCCTTGCCCCTCGCCACCCTCCAGACCCTGAAAAAAAATTGAAATTTGCTAAAGGTCAGCCAAACCCTCAGACTCAAACTGGGAGCAAGAAATGCAGATGGGAGGGGGATGGCCCTGATTCCTCCCCCAAAAACAGCTGCCCACTCTCATCCTACAAGTAGTTTAAAATATAAAAAAGGATATAATCTCTATAAAACACACACCTCAAAATAGATCCACAGTAAAACAGCACCTAATGAACCACTTCAGATGCAGAAGTCCTTAGCAAACTTGTTTGTGTGTGCCTTCAAGTCATTTCTGATTTCCAGTGATCTTGAGGGAAAGCGACCATGGTTTCCTCTTGACTTCTCCTGGGGCTGAGAGAGTGTGACTCCCCAAAGGACACTGAGTGGGTTTCCAGGGCCGAGCAGGGGATTCAAACCCTCGTCTCACAGCATCCAGTACTATACCACGCTGACTCTTCAAGCCATTAAACAAGATTTTTCAAACAAAACACAGCACCATTATGGCTGAAGCACTGGCAGCAAGGAAACTTCTCCCTGAAGGCTACACCAAGCCTGGATACGATTACAAAGAAAGCCTAATTCAGGGAGCCACTGAGCTTATCTCCAAAGGTAGTGGAGGAGGGTATTCAGAGCACAGTCTGGGGTGAGGGTCTCTTTTTACCAGTAGCATAAATGAGATATGGGTGCAAAGCAGGAACAGCCCGCATCAAAATGCCTTTAGCTCTTTAACTTCATCTGCCTCAAACAAAAGCTTGAGGAACAAAAGCTATTATATTGCCCTAGAAAAAGGCTTCTTGAAGACAGTATGTTGTATTAGTTGACCCCACAGCATGTATGTATTTGCACACCCCATGTGTCAAGCCTAAATTCAGTCACTCAGCACTGATTCCTCATCAAGCAGGGTTCAGAAATCCATGAGATTTGCAGAAGTACAAAAAATGTAGCTTGAAAAGAAAAACTAACTGCGTATTGGGGAGGAGAGTGAAGGGTTACCAAAACACAGCCCAACGAAAGATGAGCAAATTCAGTGACCACAGAACACTGAGGCCATTTCTGCACTAGACTGTTATAGCGCTATGATTCCACTTTCAACATCCTATGGAATCCTGGGGTTTGCAGTTTCCAGAGGGGCCCCTCCCGAAACTGCAAACCCCAGGATTCCATAGGATGTTGAAAGTGGAATCATAGCGCTATAACAGTCTAGTGCGGAAATGGCCTCAGTGTCTACTTGCAATGGGGAAGAGAATAGTTGAGAAAAGGGTGTAGGTGGCAAGATGGCATTGCAAAGAAGGAAACTCTAGCCTGCCATATTTTGTTGCTGGCCCCACTTGAGTTCAATGAAAGGACTCCCTGTTCCAAAATACGATTGTTTCAGGTGTGAAATTCTAGGAGGCTTAGCTGGGTAACAGCTGAATCAGTCAGTCCAGAAGGTTTAGCAGTTTGCCATGTCCCAGATTGTTTGGAGAGCTGACAGAAAATAATTCCTCGTCTATCTTACTGCAAAACCAAGATGTTGCAAGCAAGCGTAGCTGAGAACTTAAACCCAAATAATTCCAGTAAGAGCCCACAGTTCCAAGCCAACTTCCGTGAGATTGCAGGCAAAGCTTGAAAAAGTTACTTTTGGAGCTACAACTCTCAGACTCTCCCAGCCAACTGTATGGTTTTGGCAGCTGTAATTAAAAAAAAAGTAATTTTTCCAAAGGATGGTTATAGAACTGATGAACAGATACACATGCCAAACTAGTTTATCACCAAGAAGGGTTTCTAATCTCTCTTCAGTGCCATTTGCCAAACAGAGAGAGTTGTGTTCTAGGAAAACCTGCCTTTGTATCTGGAAGTGTTCTGGCCCAAGCAGGGCAGTATCACAAGAGATCTGATTTGTACGTTCAATCTGTGTTTCCAAATAAAGTTTTCCGGGTTCGGACAATCACATTGTACTGAACTTGTTTCATTCTCCCAATCAATTTCAGTAAACATATATACCTGCTGCAAAATGGTGTTGCAAGATGCGATTGTTTCTGAAGCCTTAATATTACTGTGTACTGCATCTGAAGAAGTGGCTTTATTTCCATGAAAGCCCTTGCTAAAATAAAGGCCAGTAAGTATTAAAAGTGCTGTCACATTCCCTTTTCCCCCCGCTCCCCATCATTTCCTCCTTTTCACATTGTGGACAGTACTTCTTTGAAAATTCCTCCTGTGCAGTGTTTTAGGCAGCCAACCGGCCAGCCAGATGCCATAGCAGGAAACCTGACCCACAGAAAAATCCCCTTCACACATACCGGTACCTCTCAATGGAGGAACAGCCTGGTGAGGACAAGATTTTTGCAAATCTTGAAGCTTTGCATGTCTGCTAATACCTCTCTTGTGCATGGGTGACACTATTTCGGAAACTAAAGCAACAACAGGCACTGTTTTATAGCACCAGAAACAAAAGGAAGAACGAGAATTGGGAATCTGAGAAAGTTTGCCATCTACCACACATACTCCCTTGTATGCTTCCAGTACATGATGTCGCCTTCATTCTGCACATGTTCAAAGATGGTATCAAGCCAGACCTAGGAAACTGTTTGCTATTTTGCATGATCAGTTTTCTACCCATCAACAGATTATGGCCATTCCCGCACTAGAGTGTTCCACTTTCCACTTTCAACATCAACATCCTTTGAGGCCCCTCGCTAAACTGCAAACACCAGGATTCCATAGGATGTTGAAAGTGGAATAATAGCACTATAACACTCTAGTGCGGAAATGGCCTATGTATGAGAGCTGCCATAGATGTAGGTGTGACAGGCATTCCTCGTTCTCCATTGCCACCTCAACCACATACTCTGGGAAATCAATCAACCACTTGTCATCTCCAATTTTATCAGCCTATTGCAAAGATTACCAAAGATTACTGAGAGTGTGCAGGTACAGTACTGTAAGCAAATGGGACTGTATGAACATCAGATGTGATTAACTACAATTTGGATAATGCCACCTGCTCCACAGATTTAAAATATAAAGAGGGGGGATAAAGACGACAACCTACAGTAAGATTTTAATCCACGTGGAGTGATTCCATCTCAACCAATGTTTAGGCTAAAAAGCTCTAGGTGATGTGTGTAATAGGGCTATATATACACACCCACGCACGTCTTGATGTAGAAAACCTTTGACATCTTGCCTTCAAGACACCACTGGATTATTCTCATCTGTTTATGCCACATTACTTCTTACACACACTCTTTCATTACTAGGCTCTCTTCGAACCTCAATTTCTGACTTCTCAGCCTACAGACCTGTATTTGCCATAATACTAGAAATTGCATTGTTGTTGTTGTTGCTGCTGTTGTGGTTCTGTTGTCAGGTCTGTTTAGACTTAGCACTACAACAGTATAATGCAGAAACAGCCTATTATTCCACTTTCAACATCCTGTGGAATCCTGGGGTTTGCAGTTTAGGGAAGGGCATTTGGAATTCTCAGCCAGAGAGTTCTTGGGCCTCAGGAAACTACAAACCCCAGAATGCCACAGGATGTTGAAAGTGGAATAATTGCATTATAACAGTGTAGTGGGGAAATGGTTTCAACAGCAACCCTATAAAGAAGAGGTCTCCAAGGCTCCCAGCCACCTGCTCAGGTCTTGCAAAGTCAGGGCTGTGGCTTCCCTGGTTGAATCAACCCACCTGTTCTGCAGTCCTCTTTTCCTACTGTCTTCAGCTTTATCAAGTACAATCATCTTTTTTTAAATTAATTGATTTTCCTCCCATCAGCTTTCTTCATTGTCAAGCCTTCACATCCATGCAAAGACACTGGAAACACTACGGCAGGGATGATCCTGACTTTGGAATCCAATTATACATCCTTACACTTGGGGATCTTGTCTGGTTCTTTTGCAGCTGCCCTTCTAAGGGCCTTTCCGCACTACACTGTTATAGTGCAATTAGTCCACTTTGAACGGCCTATGGAATCCTGGAGTTTGGAGTTTAGGGAGGGGCCTTTAGAATTCTCAGCCAGAGAGCTTTTTGGCCTCAGGAAACTAGAAACCCCAGAATCCCTCAGGACATTTAAAGTGGAATAATAGGACTATAACAGTGTAATGCAGAAAGGCCCTAAGTCTCAGTCTTCTTCTGATTTCCTTACTATAGTCTCTGTTTTGATTTATGACTGAGCTAAGTTATAAGATATCTTTAACTTTGTTGACGTTTTCATTGCCCATTTTAAAGGTATGTAAATCTTCCGTGGCCATTGTTTTCATTTTCTTAATATTCAGCTGCAATTGTGCTTTTGCACTTTCTTCCTTGACTTTCAGCAATAAGTCATTCCAAGTCTTGGCTATTCTTTGCTAGCAATACAATATCATCTGTATCTCTTCATGTTCATGTTCCTTTTCCAATTTTTATACCTCCTTCCTGCTAATCTAGTCCTATTTTCCTTGTATGTTCTGGGTATAAAGTCCATCCTTGTTTGACACCCCTGCCAAAATGGAAACCATTGTTTCTTCATATGCTGTCCTGATAGCGGCCACAATAGAGGTTATGTGTATATATGTGTGTGTTTAATTTATGTTATGACAGTCAAATGTAGTGGTACACCTGTTTCTTTTAGAGAATGCTGAATATAGAGGATGAAGCCATTGTGGTTGATTTCTTTAAAATCTCAATTATACTTTATGTAATACTGGAAATAGACTTTAATTCAGATTTTACAGAGACCAATCACAGAGGCCTCTTAAGGATAAAGGAAACTAACCTGTCACTATGCATCTCGCAGGTGCATTAACCAGCTAACAATGATCTTTAATGCAGCTTACAGAGTGGCTTCTGTGCTAACTTAAGCCAGAACTCCTCCCTTCACAATTTACCCTTAGCTATTTTTCACCTACCATTCAGATTATATCATATGACAGAGATGGTTTGACCTGCAACAAGGTGATTTTCTGCAAAGGTCATATCAGCGGTAAAAAATATTAGAACTGTCAGCCCAGCAAATATATATTCTAATGGGCACCTGCAAGTGTGGGGCTTCAGGAAGCAAGCATGCAAAAGAATCTGTTGGCACTGATTTGGTCCTAGAAATCCCCCAGAAATGCAGAGATTTAGCACCTGTAACAGACACTCTGGCCATTTCCACACTAGACTGTTAGAGTGCTATTATTCCACTTTCAACATCAACATCTTGGGGTTTGCCGTTTAACACAGTCTAGTGCAGAAATGGCCTCTGTCAAACCCTTGTTTCTGCCTGTAGAGTCAGAAACATAGTAAAAAATATTACAACATTATGTTTTAATCCCACCTTTCCTGCCCAAAGAGTGCTGAGGACATACGCTACAAGATTATCAAGTGAGTTTCATGAACAAGTGGCAATCTGAACCCAGGTGTAGTCCAGTACACTCACCACTACAACACGCTACACAACTGGGCTAAAGACATACTTGGAAATGTAGCAGAACCATAAATCAATGCAACAGCAGAAACAAAGGCCCTTTCCGCACCGTACTTTTTTTCGGCGCTGGGGTGTGGGGATCGCGCAAGCAGCCTCCAGTGAGAGGCTCTTGCGTCCCCACTGCTTCAGCTCCGCACAAGCTGCCTGCTCCCGAGCAGGTAGCATGAGAGCCTCGCCTCTTCCTTCTGTAGCGCAGCCTGGGAGTTTCCCAGGCTGTGCTGGGGCAGGAAGCGTGACCGCCACAGCTCCAGAGGCTCCGCACGCATAGCAAGTGCACGCAGGGCCCTGGAGCAATGCGCAATTGCACACCATTTTCAGCTGAAAGCCAAAAATGAAAAAGTGCGCAAGCGGCACATGCCCTACCCTGGAGCATCATGCGATTGTGAGTGCATCGTGCAAATTGCGCCTCATAATCACGTGACGCTTGAGAGGCCCTTTCGCATGGCAAATACTGTGCGAAAAGGGCCAAAGAAACAAACAAAACAGAAAAAAGACACATTCTTTTATGTATTAAACAACTCTTCCTACTAACCACGAGATGCACTAGACTACAATTCTCATCATCTCCAGGTAGAGAATGAAGAGATTTATAGCCCAGCATCCCAAGGGCATCAGTTTTGGGAAGACTGAATTAAAATGCATAAGCTCCTTTTAAAAGAGATGCACACACTCTCCAGTTTAGAAGATTTTTCAGCAACTGGCTATACACTTCTCTGTATTTTCCCAAAGGAAAGACACTAACATAAGCAAGCTGAAAATTGGGGGAAGGGGATCCTTTCATACACACGCATCACAGCATGGATCCACAAATGTGCATCTGAAAGAGATGCACATTACATATTACATCAGCCCTGCTAGGCTTCTGTTTGAATAAAAAATCACTGTATTTACATAATATTTAAAAGAAATCCATGCAGTTCCACGATTCACACATCCATTAACCTTATATTCTGCAGCCTGTAATTTTGATGGGCAAGACACAGCTTGTCAAAACCTCACTGGCCAAAATGATCTGATGAAGACATGCCTTGATATTTACACACAGCTCTCCGTCATGACGAAGACTGAAGCACCAAACTGTGCTAAGCCACAGACAGAGGGACAAGCAAGACAATTTATCCTCAACTTTGCTTTTGCAAATAGCCAGGAACATAGATGGGACGGAGGAATCTACAGGGCAAACCACATGATAGCGGAAGGCACTAATTTAACACTTTTATCATCCAACTGATCCCCTCCCCTAATCCCTTTAGAGCACATAAGCTGACTTCCAGGTTCAGAGACTGGGAAGAAAACTGACATTATTAGGGTATTTCCAAGGAAGAACTAGAAGGCAGGAGAGGCCATTAAGCACTCTTTCCCCTCCGTAAACTCTAACAGTGCTCTCCGTTAATGTTGGGGGCTGGGAATCCCTGCGTTACTTTGATTTGGATTACTTTGGTTAAGACAACAGAGGCACAAACGAGCAAGTTTGCTGAGCAAATATCTCCTGGCTACCCAGGCAGAAGAGCCAAGCCACACAATACAAAGGAAAAAAGGCAAGTAAGCAAATTCAGTAGCCAATCTAGCTGAGAACACAACTTCTTCTCCACTTCAGCGACAGCAGGCAGTTAAGGGGGCAACCGAAGTCACAGGAATTTAATTGGGTGCAATCCATCTTATGCCCTCCAACATGCATGGGGAACACAGAGCCCTCTTAATATTGTGGGGGAACCGTTTTCATCATCCCTCCCCACTGACTTGTACATTTAGCAGGAATTGCAGTCCAACAACACCTAGAGAACTGCACATTCACCAGCTTTATCCTAGAAGCTGCAAACAAAACTCCAAGGAAGGAGCACTACAGCATCATAAAAAGATAGTTTTCCCTCTCCCAGCCCCTAAGGAAACCCTGAGGAGACTCTTCCAAGCAGTGGGCCAAGTTCCTTTCAGGTTAATCTGTTGGGGGCCCACATGCTAGCAGAAAGCTTGGGCCGGAACCAAAGTAAACACTCCGCTTCTTTCTCTCCCTGCACAGAAGCTGCTGGGGGGGGGAGGACACACCATTCTTGCCAGGGCTCTGAATGGATCACTTGCAGACTTGTGAAAGTTGGCGACCAGTCAGATGCAACTTCAGGGCTGTAGGTTGCCCACTCCCTTTCTTCACAACAAAGACTTCAAATGTGACCAAGTCATGGCCTGTGTGGTTGTCCTGCTTGTCTTGACATACTTGCACTAAGTGATTTAGATCCATTACCACTAACCAATACTAAGACTCATCCACAAAATTAACTTTTAGTAAAATCTCCACTCATTAGTGCTGTGCGCTTATTTGTAACAACAAAAATTAAAGTTCCAAAATAAGTAAATAAGGCTGGTTAAAGGGGACATGTCTCCATCAAAGTACTTTGACATCCTGTGGTTATGTCTCAGTTGGACTACTGTAACACACTCTACTTGGGGCTGCCTTTGAAGAGTGAGTGGAAACTTCAGCTAATCCAAATCGCTGCAGCTGGTCTGTTAACTGAGGCAGGTTATAAAGAGCACACAACACCCCTGTTGAAAGGGCACAATTGGCTGCCAGTTTGTTTCTGAGCACAGTTCACAAAGTGCTACTTACAACCTATAAGTCCTATATGGCTCAGGTCCAGGCTATTTGGCAGAACACATTTCCCTGTATGAGCCAGCCTGGGCTCTCTGGTCATCAGTAGAGGCCTTTCTCTCAGCCCCACCACCATGGTTGGGGGCAACGTAAGGGAGGGCCTTCTCAGTGGCTGCCCCTGATTCTGATACTCCCTTCCTGGGGAAACCACAATGGCCCCCTCCTTGTTCTTCTTCCAGCAGCAAGCTACAGGCTTTTAATACAGAAAGTTTTTAAAGAACAGGCCAGGGGAGTGCTGCACTGTTTTAATAAGCATTATATATGTTTTTAAACTGTATTGTTTAAAATGTGAGCTGCTCTGAGGTCCAATTTTGGAAAGCAAGATACAAGTAAATATAATAACAATAACTTTTAGGAAATAGTTTGGAATAATCTTCCAGAGCTTGCCCAATGATGCACCATGTAGCAATGCAAAATGCTGGGCTGAGCTGCTAAAAAACAAACTTTTGGGCCACTTAAGTAAAATTAAGCTGGGGCCCCTACAGGTGACGTCAATCAGGCAAAACACAGTCACAACTAAATTCACCCACCACATATATTCTCCTAGCTTTCCTATCATCTTTTCTGGACTATATTTCAACCAACAGACTAGTCTTGATGCAAGAAATCAGTTTTGGTTAGTCTCAGCCAAAGCTTGGAAGAGGTTTTTTGTTTTTGTTTTGGACTACAAATCACAGAATTCCCTACCCAATGTTGGCTGAGGGATCCTGGGTGTTGTAGTCCAAAAACAACTCTTCCGCTTCCAATGTTCCACAACCTCTCTCTTGTCTGAATGACACAGAGGTTAACTAGCAAAGGAAATTAAATAGCGGGTATCAATTTCTGAGTAGTTGCTACCATATAATTTGGAGTAGCAGAGAGTAACACCATTACCTGCAGGCACACACAAGTTGGGGGCTGAAAACCACAAGATTAAAGCCCTTCAGAATCTTATTCAAATTTAAGCCCAGTTTTTATCTTATAAATAAAAGATCAACCCACAACAACAACAAAAATGAGGGGGTGCTATCCTGCTTTAGCCTGCAAGTGAAAGCTGGCAGGTTTGAGTATCTCTCCTTATTTAGTAAGATATGTCTAGAACTCTGCATATAGAAAGAAAGGCTCAGCCTGATGTGCTTCCTTGACTATTCTTCTAGAAACATTATGCACTATGTTCAAAGAAGGCACTTAAAACGTGTCAACTCCCACCAACAGTTTCAATTGCAGTCAGAACTGAATATCCCAGGAAAAAGCCTCGCAAGTTGCAACCAATCTAAACAGGGCCTAAGGTGTGCTGGCCCCACCATTAGCCAGCAGGTTGTGGATATTTCAGTCAGCCAATCTGGGGTCTGATGAAACATCAAGAAGCTGTCATTTATCTTTGCACGTTTACTCCCATGGAAGGAGGCTTGTGGGTTTTCCTGCCATCTGAGGTGCCAGAAGACTTTGGCCCTTTCTGCACTAGCCTGTTATAGTGCTATTATTCTACTTTCAACTTCCTATGAAATCCTGGGCTTTGCAGTTAGGGGCCTCAAAAGCCTAAACTGCAAACTCCTGGATTCCATAGGATGTTGAAAGTGAAATAATGGCACTATAACAAGCTAGTGTGGAAATCACCCTTGCTTAGCCTTGGGTACTATGTACCTCAATTTGTTGCGAGGGGGACAGCATACACTTGAGGAAGCAAGGGCCTTTTTAGGCCCACCTCAATGTGAGAGCAAATCCCATCGACCTCAACAGGACTGATGGCTGAAAGCTGACTAGAACTGGACTGTTATAGCAACAGCAGAGCACTACCAGTAACACAGACACGAAGAAAAATTGCTTCGTACAACTGATTTCCCAGCCCACAGGGAAATCCTGGGCAGCTACAAAAATACATATGCATCCATAAGATCATCACTGCCTGAAAAGCAAGGTTATGCCTTCAATTGCAACACACAGGACAATATATATGCAGATATTGCATACGCATATGCCTCTACGCACATGCACATTATATATATAGACACACACACAAATATATGTGGGCTGTACGCACAAGCCAGAGGGCAATTCATGGTCAAGGGCAATCCAAGAGAGCCCCCCACCTGAGCACAATCTGGCTCCAGACCCTCCCGGGTGGACCTTACCTGCTCTGCCCCGTAGACTGTGGCAAACTGGATAAACTCCTCTATCCGGACAAACCCATCTCCATCCCGGTCCAGGGCCTCGAAGACGGCTCGGAGCCGAGGCACGTCCTCCGGAGAAGGGGGAGCCTCCTCCTCCTCTTCCTCCTCTGCCAGGTGGTCCACCGGGCCAAGCTCGAGATGCGGGGGTCCCAGGCTGTTGGAAGCAGGGCAGGGGGGAAAGAGGTCCGCCCCAGGGTCCAGCGGAGGGTCCCGGCCCAAGTCCAGGGGCCTTCGCAAAGGGCTGCTGCTGCTGCTCCTCCTCCTCTTTCTCTCCGGGCAGTTTGGGGGTCCGCAGCCCTCCATCTCCTGAGTCCAAGGGGAGTGGTCCAGGGGGGCTGCTTCGGGAGAGGGAGGGGTCTCCGAGTCCCTCTGTGCCTGGGGAGGGGGCTCCTCCGGGGTTGGGGAGGGGCCCTCCCCTTGGTCCCCCTCCACCCCTCCACCCAGTTGTAAATCCTGGGGACCCGGAGCCTCCACCAAGCTGAAGAAGCCAGCGACCACCTCCTCCTCCTCTTCCTCCTCCTCCTGGGGCCGGGGGCTTTGCTGCAAGGCCGCCGCCGCCGCCTCCCGCGCGGGGACCAGCCTCAAATCCACATCCGAGGCGGCCCGGCCGCGGCAATCGGGCTGATCCTCCACACCTGGATGGATCTCCGCGCCGCTGATTGGCTCCCGATCCCCCGGGCCCTCGTCCTCCTCCTCCTCCATGCAATGCAAGCGCTCCAGGGGCCCGCCGGGGAGGGCGATCGGGGGGCCGTCGGGAGCCTCCTCGCCGGGCATCCTCCCCGCCAGGGCCGGCGGCGGCCTCTTCTCGCCCGGGCCGGGCAGGAGGAGGGCGGCGGCGGCGGCGGCGGCGGGGGCGCCCCGGGAGAGCAGCACCAGCTCCGGGCCGGGCAGGAGGCACTTCCCGCGGAGGCGCTGCCCCAGCCCCAGCAGCGGGTCCCGGTCCGGCGCGACGCCCGGCTCGGCCAGAGTCATTAGCCAGCCCGGCTCCATTTTCATCGGAGAGGCCGGGGGGGGGCGGGAGGACCGGCTGGCTTTTCGCCCCCTTCCTGGAACAAATAAGAAGAATCGGCGCCAACGGTGCCCCCGATCGGCCTCCGCGCGTCGCCGCCCCGCGCCTTAGGGAGCCCCGAGGCCGGTGGTCCAGGGCCGCCGCCGCCGCCGCCGCGTCGCCTCCATCAGCTCCCCATCCTTGGCATCGCCTCCGCCTGGAAGGGAAGGAAGGGACGGGAAGGGAGGGAGGGAAGGCCGCCCCCCGACACGCACCCGCCGCCGCCTGTGGGCGCTCCCAGAAGCCGGGCCGGGCGGGTGCGGGAGGAAGGAGAGCGGGGGGGAGGAAAGAAAAGGGGGGCAGGTGCGTTAGATCATGGGAGGGGGGCTCGGTTTAAAGGCGGCGTCCCGGCCAGGCGCAGCCCCGGGCCCGGGGGGCCTTTTTCGCCGGCAGGCGGGCAATCCGCACCCCCCCAAAGCAGCCCCCCAGAACTGCGCCGGGAAATGGCCCCGCGCGGGCATCTTCCGGGCCGGTTTTGCGCCTTCTCCTTCCTGGCCCTCCTTTCTGTCTGTCCCCGGGAGGGGGGAGGGAGGGGGCCCTGCGGGAGCCGACCCGCCAAGGGGCCCTCCGGAGGGCCTGCGGGGCCAGAGCCGGGCTGCTCCAGCCGGGAGGGGAGGCGATCGGGCGCCGCTTCCTCCCCCCGTCCCCGTCCCCGTCCCCTCTCCCGCGCCCTCGCCTACCCGGCGGGCTGGGGCTCCCGCGGGCGCCGCTCCCCGCGCTCTCCCTTTGCGGCAAAGGGGCGGCCGGGCCGGCGGGGAAGCTCTGCCTCGCCGCCTCCTCCTCCGCAAGCCGGCTCCAGCAGGGCGGGGGCGCCTCCGCCGCTCTCGGTCCGCCGGCCCTCCGCTCCCTCTGCTCGCCCGCCCGCCCGCCCGGCGCTTCTCCCCGGCAAGCTCCGCCCGAGCCGGCAGGAGCAGGAGGAGGAGGGGCGAGGGAGGGAGCGGAGGCCGGCTTTGGGTGGGCGGGTGGCTCCCCCCGTCCCTGGCCTGCCCAGAAAGATTGGGGGGGGGATCAGCCCCTCTCTCTCCGCCCTCTCCAGGCGTCGTGCGAGCGGGACTCGGCGGCCGCACCCGCTGAGATCCGCGGGACCCGGGGCGTCATAGAAGGTGATGAAATGGGGAGCCCGTCTGCACCAGGCTGTTGCAGCGCGATGATCCCACCTTCAGCATCCTGGGGAATCCTGGGGTTTGCAGTTTCGGGAGGGGCCTTTGGAATCCGGCAAGCCCCAGGATCCCCTAGGATGCTGAAGGTGGGATCATCGCGCTGCAACAGCCTAGTGCGGAAATGGGCCGGGACTACAGCTCCCATGAGCGCCCCCAGGGCATGACCGGGGGCCGCGCCGACCAGGGGATGCTGGGAGCTCCCCCCTCCCAGGGTAACTCCTCCAGGCGCCCCGACCGAGCCAGGGCGAGGCGGCGTGGGCTTCCGAGGCTGGGCGCGCGTGGGGCTGGGGTCCCGAGCGCGGCTCCAGTGGAGGCCGGTGCCGGGTGATGGCGCGGCTGGAGCGCTTGCCCTCCGCTCCTGGGCTGGCGATCTGGGTTGGGGTCCCCGCGCAGGCTGTGACCCTTTGCGCCAGTCGCGCCGCCGCCTCCGCCTCCGCGGGAAGGAGGAAGCCCAGGCGAAGCGCCCCCGGACGACTCCTGGCCGAGAAAAATCGTGGACTCAAAGGCACCTAAACAGAATCGCCTTGAGCCTTTGGATCGCGGAGGGTCGTGGAAGTGCTGCCCTCCTCCCGCCTCGCCCCCTTCCCACCTTATCCTCACCACAAGGCTGTGGAGTGGATTAAGGCCGTTTCCGCACGACCCTCTTCTCGCGCGATGATTCCACTTTCCACCTCCTATGGAATCCTGGGGTTGGCAGTTCCGGGAGGGGCCGGTTGGATTCCATAGGAAGTGGAAAGTGGAATCATCGCGCTAGAAGAGCGTCGTGCGGAAATGGCCTGTCTTTCCAAACCCGGGGATTCCAGAGGATGTTGAATTTGGACTAATAGCTCTATAACAGGCTAGTGCAGACATGACCCCATTACATCCGCCTTGGGGAAACTATCCTGGCGGGATGAATTCAGAAGAGGTTTGCCTTTGCTGTCCTCTGAGGCTGAGAGAGTGGGACTTGCCCGAGGTCAGCCAGGGAGTTCCCAGGGCTGAGTGTTGTTGCAAACGCTGCTCTCCCAGCATCCCAGTCCAGTCTCGGTGAGATGGGCTAGCCTGGAAGAGCGAGCGGTCGGCCCAAGATCAGCGAGCCAGCTTTGCGGCTGACCAAAGGCTGGAATGGGTGGGGCTCCCCCGAGTCCCCCTCCAGCATCCTAGCATCCCTGGGGCCTTCTCCACACTGGTCCCTTGAAAATATGCTGGACCACAGTTCCCACCATGAATGCCTGGCCTGGGTCTCCCTTTTAAACAAAAGCCAGGCACTCCAGCCCTGGAAGGTTGGTGTAGCTGCCATTTCAGTGTCCCCTAACGTGGCTGCTATGGGGTCACAGCCGCACTTCGGACTTAGCCCCGTTTTTATATGTCATGGAGTCACAGAATCATAGAGTTGGAAGGGGCCACCAAATCCGTGGCTCTGCTCAGTGCAGCATCCCCAGCAGATAGCTTGTCCAGCCTCTTTTTGAAGAGGTCCAGCGAAAGAGACCCCATCACATCTCTTGAGGCAACTGGTTTCAATGCCAAACCGTTCTCACGGTCAAGAAACTACTTCTAATGTTCGATTGAAATCTACTCTCTGGTAACTTAAAACCATTAGACCCGGTCCTATCTTCTGCAGCAGCAAAGAACAGGCCTGTCCCCTCTTTTCTGGGACATTTGAAGAGTCCATTCATGTCACCCTTCAGTCTTCTCTTCAAGCTGAACAAGCCCAGCTCCTCCAACCTTTCCTTGTATGTTTTGTTCTCCATACATCTTATCAACCTTGTTGCCCTTCTCTGAACCTGCTCCAACTTGTCTATATCCTTCTTAAAAAGAGGCTCCCAGAACTCAATCTAGTACTCCACATTAAGCCTGGCCAGTGCAGACTAGAGTGCAACTATTACTTCCCTTGACTTGCAAACCATGCTTCTATTAATGAAGGTGAAAATAGCATTTGCCTTCTTTGCTGCAGCATCACACGGCTGGCTTATGTTCAACTTATAATCAACAATAATCCCAAGTGCCTTTTCACACCTAGTACCGCTATGTATTCCCCATCCTATATGTGTGTATTTGATTTTTGTAACCTAAATGTAGAATTTGCATTTGTCTCTTTTTAATTTGTTAACTTCTGCCCCATTTTCTAGTTTATCTGGGTCCTTTTGAATTCTGTTTTCCAATGTCTTAGCCATTCTTCCCAGCTCTGTGTCATTCCTCTCACATTCCTCTCACAAAGTTAACATCTGCTGTCAACTACTGTATGTTTAACCCCGGTTCAGATTACATTTGCACCAAGTTTCATGATAATCTTCATTATAACTTAATGCTTTCAGGTATAAACAAACAAAAATGTGTTAACTGCCCACACTGCTATTTGTCTGGAAGAGCAACCTATGAATCCAATTTTCTAGCTTCAGCTGCTGTCTTCAAAGCGCTGCCAGAACAATGACATCACACAAGCAGGCAGAGAGCAGAAGTCACTTTCCCAATGACCATCAATTGAGCTGGATGCTTGTGTGCCCAGGGCAATGTGATTTAAATAGCCAATCTCTCTTTTTTTTTAAAAAACTTTTTAAAAAATGATGTGGTACGCTGGTTCCTGTGGATTTCAAGAGTAGAATACTTTTGTGAAAGTTGCAAACTAGGCCATTTCCGCACTAGGCTATTATAGTACTATTATTCCACTTTCAACATCCTATGGAATCCTTTGCAAGCCCCAGGATTCCATAGGATGTTGAAAGTGGAAGTAATAGCACTATAACAGTCTAGCGTGGAAATGGCCCTAGTTTTCTGTGCTTCCATTCACAATGAAAACTTCAGGGAATTAAAAAGAGAGGGGCTGATCCTTTAAGTCAAGGGTGTGGCTAGTGTTGGAATGGGATTTGAGAGATCCAAATTTGCATTATTTTTAGTATGTTGTAAACTGCTTTGAATCCTGTTATTGTGAAAAGGACAGAGGAGGAGGAGATTTTACAAAAGATCAGTAAATACATAACTCTGTGAGATCTCCTCACCTGTGGGTTGCCAGATCAGGAGCAGCAGTGCTGGCTTGCTGCATTTTCACATGGAGAAAATCATAGAATCATAGAAATGTAGGGTTGGAAGAGCCCCCAGAGGCCATCCAGTCCAACCCCGCCATGCAGGAACACCCTCAAAGCACTCCCGACAGATGGCCATCCAGCCTCTGCTTAAAAACCTCCAAGGAAGGAGACTCCACTACACTCCGAGGCAGCAGATTCCACTGCCGGACAGCCCTGACTGTCAGGAAGTTCTTCCTGAGGTTCAGGTGGAATCTCCTTTCCTGCAGCTTGAATCCATTGCTCCTTGTCCTGGTCTCTGGAGCAGCAGAAAACAAGCCCTCTCCTTCCTCTACGTGGCATCCCTTCAAATATTTAAACATGGCTATCATGTCCCCTCTTAACCTTCTCTTCTGCAGACTAAACATACCCAGCTCTCCAAGTCTATCCTCATAGGCCATGGCTTCCAGGCTCTCACCATTTTGGTCGCTCTCCTCTGGACTTGCTCCAGCTTGTCAATATCCTTCTTGAAATGGGGTGCCCAGAACTGGACACAGTATTCAAGATGAGGTCTAACCAAAGCAGAGTAGAGTGGTACCAGTACCTCTCTCGATCTAGACACCATACTCCTATTGATGCAGCCGAGAATTGCATTGGCTTTCTTAGCTGCCGCATCACACTGCTGACTCATGTTCAGCTTGTGGTCTATGAAGACTCCTAGATCCCTTTCACACATACTGCTATCCAGCCATGTGTCCCCCATCCTATATTTCTGTATTTCATTCTTTCTACCTAAGTGTAGGACCTTACACTTCTCTCTGTTGAATTTCATTTTGTTCGCCCTGGCCCAGCTCTCCAATCTATCCAGGTCATTCTGAATTTTGATCCTGTCCTCAGGCGTATTAGCAACCCCTCCCAATTTGGTGTCATCTGCAAATTTGATGAGCATGCCCTCTATTCCTTCATCCAAGTCGTTGATAAAAATATTGAACAGCACTGGGCCCAGGACAGAACCCTGTGGCACCCCGCCAGTCACTTCTCTCCAGGATGAAAAGCAGCCATTCGTGATCACCCTTTGGGTTCGGTCGGTCAACCAATTACAAATCCAACTAACAGTAGCCCTGTCCAGCCCACATTTTACTATCTTCGTTGCAAGAATGTCATGGGGAACTTTGTCAAAAATAATTCACATGATTCTCAGGATCAGAGCCGGCAAATCACAGTTCCCCAGATGTTGCTGGACTGCAATTCCCATCAGCCCCACGCTTCATAAGACTGTGATGAAGAATGCTGGGAGCTGAAGTTTCAGAACCTCACTTGTGGGGGTGGGGGTGGAATGAAGCCATTGCTCCCTAATAAAATGTTCTTTTATTCCCCACATTTCTAGCATTTCAATAGCTATAATTTTTTCAGTTGAGCATTCGACAGATGACAGAATCAACAATGAATGGGCACCCCTAAACAAGTTTCTCCAAAAACAAAAATATAAGGCCAGTTGATACAGAAAGTCTCAAGAAGCATTTTGATGAGGAAAATTGGTTTAGAATAAACATAGGGGTAACAAACTATATCTTGTGAGCTTTTGAAAGTAAAAGTCAACATTGAAATAAGAAATTGTGGGGAGAAATGAATGCCTTTTCTTTAATGTTAAACATCAGGAATAGACAATTAGATATCTGATTTTTTTTCAGAAGTACATTTAGAACTAGAAACGTATATAGCACCAGATCCCAGGTAGGAATGAAGGCTGGTTAAGAAGATGCTTAGAACTGCTTACTCACAAGTGTAAAGAATATTGCTATCTTTTACAAACCTTGTTTTTTTGTTGTATATAATATAAAAAATATTTTTAAAAAATTAGTCGAGCATTTAGAAATATGGTTTAGGCAGCCAAAGAATGGGGTAGACAACACCATCAAGGGAATGTGAACACAGCAAGTATGAGAGTTCTGGGTGTGGACGATTTTGAGCATCTCATTCTCTGCAACGCTAGAAATTTGGAGAAGGAAGGAAAAATCCATGTTGGAGGGCAATGCCGCATTGCTGCAGCCCTGTGTCTGACCCTCATCTAAAAGGAGGATGGGCAACAGTGGGCCTCCAGATGTTGCTGGGTTGCAGGTCCCATTATCCTCACAATTGGCTATGCTGGCTTAGGCCGGTGGAACCTGCACTTCCATCATCAGTGTGTGTGTGCGCGCGCGCTTTTGTTGCCTTCCTGACTTAAAGAGCCACTGTGATATAACGGGTCAAAGCACTGGATGGGGACTTTTGGATTCTGACTGATCTAAACAGCCTCCCTCACTCTCTCAGCCTAACCTACCTCACAGGGGATTTGTGAGAATAAAGCCCTTTCTCTTTCAGACACAGATTTTCCTGGCAAGGAGGAAAGGAATCCACATTCACTGGAATCTCCACCCTCTTTCATGCCCTGATGTTCACCAGAGGCTGCCCTGCAGTGCATCACAGCAACTGGTGTGCTTCATGGCACACGCAGCATAGGCCTTGTGGCAGTGCTGTTTGGGGGATTTTGGGAGTTGTCATCCCCAAAGTAATTCTTGCTAGTGCTGCCAGTAAACGATCTGATCCATCAGAGCAAGAGCCACTGAGATAGGAGTGGGGGAAGCATGCCAAAGCTTGAAAGGAACCAGAGCTGTGCCTGTTGTCGAGTTGTGTCAGCCCAGGAGAGATGCCTCATAAGCCGAGCGCCCACCCACGCCCACAAGCAGAGGTGGAGGGCTATGGGACTGTCTGTCTCAGGCACCACAACTGTGTGGGCTGGCTCTGCAGCTTGTAAATGTCATCTTTTTGTTTATTTCTCTTTCACTCTCCAACGATTTATTATGTAACACAACTCACACCCCCATATCATCAAAGGGAAAAAAAGAAAACCAAACAAACAGGGAAAGGAAGCAAGAAAAAAGACTGCCTTCTCTTTAAAGCCTACCTCCCCTTTGTATATCAGTGATAGCTTTCTAGTCCCTAATGTTTAATGTATGCTCTCACACTCATTCACAAAAGCAGAGCAGCCCTGTCGGATCAAGCCCACACTAGGCTGTTATAGAGCTATTATTCCTCTTGCAACATCCTATGGAATCCTGGGGTTTACAGTTTCGGGAGGAGCCAGGTGGCCCCTCCCGAAACTGCAAACCCCAGGATTCCATAGGATGTTGCAAGTGGAATAATAGTGCTATAACAGTCTAGTGCGGAAATGGCCAATGTTTCCTCTAGATCAGCAACTTGCCTGCTGTATAGTCATTTTTAAAAAACCAAAAGGATTTTTTTGGGGAGGGGGCGGAAGTAGCTATTCTGTGAAAATCAGTGTTCCATGGTATACTGTCTCTAAATTTGGAGGCTTCCAGCTCCAACTCCTCTTCTAGACAATTCGCTAATGTCCTTTTAAAGCCACCTAAAGGTGACACTGCAGACTATCCTGAAATACATATTGTAGTGTGCAGTTTAGGATCACTTGTTTTTTTTAATTCTGAAAAATGCACATGCAGCCCTGAACCAGCAGAGGTGGGTGGGTGACATTTAAACCTCCCCTCTTAGTTTTTATTTCAAACTTCTCTTTTATGAGTTTTTCTCTCACCTGTGCATATGTGTATTCAAGTCACCCGGCTGCCCCATGAATTTCATGGGTTTTCGTAGGCAGCGAATGTTGAGTTGGTTTTGCCAGTTCCTTCCTCTGAAATATTGACTACGGCACCTGGTATTCTTTAGCAGTCTCCCATCCAAGTACTAACCCAGGGTCACCCTGCTTAGTTTCCAAGATCAGATGGGATCCACTGCCGTTAGGGTATTTAGGTTTACCTCCTCCCTCATTATTCAAGGGCTAAAAACAAACAGAAAAACTTCACTGGCATGAATGAAGTTCTCCCCCACCTCCCTGCTTTTCAAAGCTCCCACGTGGTAAAGGGAGAGGGATTTTTTTTTAAAAGGCAGCTGGGGTTTAGGTTTAAATCTCTCCCATTCATACATAGTATTTCTGATCCATTCTGGGATTGCATATGCATTCTTGCATGTTAAAAAACAGAGTGGTAGTGAACTGCATATCTTATATTTAACATTGCATGTAATTTAGTTTCAAGGGATTATCTGATTTTACTTCCCCTTGTTCCTGTATCTTTCACCCCATCCCAGCTTCTGGTGATACAGCCCTTCCCTAACCTGGTGCTTCCGAAAAAGTCAGCTATAGATCTCATCATCCCCAGGTACCACAACCATTGGGCACCAATATGCCATGTTAGCCAAGGAGTGATGGAGGTTGTAATCCAAAGTATCTGGGCAGCTCCAGTTTGATAAAGTCTGATGTAAGGCAAAATAAGCTGCCTCTCCCTCCATGAATCATGTTTTAAGATGGAAGGTCACAAAAACTGTGGCAGCGTACCATTCGGTTTCTCACAGAGTGGCCTCTATTTCTTATTTTAGAAATTGGGCACTGTTCAAATTAACCCACTGTGCAAAATTAAACGACCAAAAAAAGAAAGCTGTTTCTAGCACTGAATCACGTTGCAATTCTGGGATAATACACCATCACAGAAGGTGTTGTTTCATACTGGGGATATTCATTGTGCCTTTATTTAGCCTGCAGCAAAACTTGTTCAGGTCCAACACAGTAAGCAAAATCTGTTACTGGAGGCAAATAGAAAGTGATAAATTAACTGCACAACACCCAGGTCTTGGGAGAAAACAAAGCCTCGTCTCAGAGAACACAGGCTTGTAAATGTCACTTGTGGTTGACATCTCACAGCTAGCAAGATTCAGGTCACACTATTCTATGTTGGAGCCTTTTATAAACAACAGAGTTTTTTAAAGGGTGGAGGAAAAGTAGAGTAAGAGAGGCACCATAATGCTTTTGTTGTCTTCTCACTGAGAGCTTGGAAACTTTCCATTTTGGGACAACAATTACTAGAACTCCCCAGCCAGCATGGTCACTGGCCACTTTGGCCAGGACATCCAGGGAGCTGTGACCCAGGACAGGGGCTTTTCCTAGCTCTGATCTCATCCATTAAAATGATCCCAAGTGAGCCTTCTTTCCTCTTTACCCAGGTGGCAAAAACCACCCAGGACGGGTTTTATTTCCAGCTGTGTTGGATTATAACTCCCATAAGCAGCACTCTGGGAGTTGTTGTCCAACATATTTGAAGGGCACTAGCTTGGGGAAGGCCAAGCTAGGGTAATTTTTTTTAAAAAAATATTTATTTCAGTTTACAATTATAAAATGTCAACATGTAAGTAAGTGCCTAATACAAACAAGGAAGCAAGACAATCTGGACAGACAAAATGACAACTATTCAACTCAGAACAGAATATAATTTGACTATAACTTTAGTAACAGTAACTGAATTTACAGGGCTAAGGTGTACTTGAGAGCCACGTGATTTGAGTGTTGGACTACAACCTGCGTTCGATTCCCTGCTCAGCCATGGAAACCCATTGAGTGACCTTGGGTGTGTCACACATTCTCAGCCCCAGAAAACCCCATGATAGGGTCGCCTTAGGGTCACCATAACTCAGGACTTTAAGGCACACAACACCAAGGTGTGCTTATTGTTTCTTTAAACACAACCATATCCCCACAATAGCCCATAATTTGAGCTTACTCTAGCAACAATGACTAAAAACCACCCGTCTATCAGGCGTGCAACACCCACTTAGCAACCAGAGGTCCTACGTAAGAGATTAGTTTTGCATATTTTCCCAAAGTTACAAGAAATCTATTTCTTCAGGCCTCATCAAGTGGCTGTTGCTCCTCAATACCGGTGGTGCTCATAATCATGGCCGTGTTCCTTGCCTCTGTTTCCAAACAGGCACCTCATCAGACATTGGCAGTAAAACCAACAAAGAATCCTGTGGTACTTTAAAAGCGCAGCAAACGTAGCATGAAATTTTATAGGCTACTGCCCACAAGACTAATTCAGTTGTTGTTTTAATCATGGTCAACATCCTGATGAGGACATATTTAACCTAAATTTTGTTATAGCAGTGCAACCACTATTACAGATGCTTATGCATTAATGAACTGAGTATGTTTCTTGTGCAACCACTAAACAATACGACAACTGGGACGACACTGGCAGGTTGAATGTTTATTTTTTTTAGTCCCTGCACAACGGACATATTCAGTTCCTGGTTGTATGAGAAGCTCTGCATCCAAATATTACATAGGTGAATGCGTGCGTGCACACAGAGCTCATGCTATAATAAATGTGGGGCCTTTCCACACTACACTGTTATAGTACTATTATTCTACTTTTAACATCCTGTGAGATTCTGCAGTTTGTAGTTTACTGAGGCCCAAGAGCTCTCCGGTTGAGAATTCCAAATGTCCCTACCTAAACTGCAAACCCCAGGATTCCACAGGATGTTGAAAGTGGAATAATAGCACTATAACAGTGTAGGGCGGAAAGGCCCTTAATCTTCCAAGTACTATAGAACTCTTTGTTGTTTCTTCTTCATTTTACTATGATGTCAGGAGAGCCTGTACATTACTGTGATTGGACTTGGAAGATCTCTATCCTTTCAGGAAACTCACTGGGCAACCTTTGCTCCATCACTTTTTCTCTCTGTGGGCTACCTCACAGGGTTATGAGGAAGATGAAGTGGAGAAAAGAGAGCCACACTTGCCACCTTGTGCTCCTTGATGGAAAGGTAGAATATAAATGTAAGTAAGCAAATCATGGTGTAGTCATTTGAATTTTGGACTACAGTCCTGGAAACCAGGGTTTGATTCCCCACTCTGCCACGGAGACCCACTGGGTGACCTTGGGTGCATCATGAACTCTCAGCCCCAGAAAACCATGTAATAGGTGCACCTGAGGATTGCTGTAAATCAGAAGTGACTTGAAGGCACACAACAAGTAAAGAAATAAGATATTTTTTGGAAAAGCATATACATCATGTTTCTCTGTTTGACAGGAGGTCTCTGGAGAAGCTGATGACCAGTAAAATATAATAGATAAGAGGTGAGACTAGCAACAAACTGAGGCAGTGTGGAATATCTCATCCCTCCCTCCCTCCCTTTATTTATATCCCATCTTTGTCTCAGGCTGGGACTCCTTTCTCCAATCCCATCCACTCCTAAAATACACACTGTAATTTTTGGTCAAAGAGTTCCCATGGAGCTGCTATCAGTGACAGCTGGGGGTTTCCATGTCAGAGAGATGGTGAATCTACTTTGGATTTTAGTCCAAACTAGATACCAAAGATGATGAACCCTGACTCTAGAACAGGCATAGTACTTTCAGTAGCTCCTTCAAAGTTTGGCCTATAAACCAAAGCAGATTCATCACTTCCACTGACATGGAACTTATCAGCCACTGCTGATTATTACTAGATTTAATATAACACTTAAATTTCCACCCTCTTTTTAGGGGGGAACTGAATCTTTATAAGCTTACAGCTTCAGGGGATGTCCAAGAATCTCTCTCTGAAGTTCTGGTTGGAAACTGTGGATTTAACTGTCTGTTGGAGTGTTTGAACTCTTTAAGCTTCCATCAGTGCTCGGTCTGGATATCTGTAATTAAATGGAAATACTGCAAAATGCATAAACCTCCAGTGATCAGAGCAGCAGAGTGAGAGCAACAGTATAGGTGCTCTGGAATTTATCCTGAGAAAAGTTCGTCGGTGAAAACAACAAAAAGCACCTCCTTGCATCACAGAAGAGCAGTTTAGATGCTCTTTAAGTAGAATGTTGGGAGGGGGCATTTCCCATTGTCCCCCACTCCAAACATCTCAACTGTAGAGGAACAGAAACAGGCTCAACTTTGCCTTGAGAGCCCACTGTTCCCTATGGAAGTGGGCGAAGTAGGTGGGGAGAGCAGATGAGTCGATCTGCAGAGGGGGCGGCAGCTGCTGTGAGTCAGCACCAGCAGATGGAACCTCCAGAGAGCTCTTAAGACCAAGTCTGCCTGCCGCTTGCACTGGCTGCACTTTCTGCAACAAACTATGCACAGGCTCAGGGTTCTAACTGCCGAGCTATGCTCTTTTCCAAAACAGGCCATTCCATTCTATCCTTACTTGTTACTCCATTTTTTCCCCTTCCAGTAGTCACTCAGCATTCCTCAGCCACCAAGTTTTCTCACCGTGAGAAGTTCTGCCCTAAAGGGTTTGCTTCTTTTTTCCGTATTTCTATACACCTTGGGGTTCCAAATTTATATATGGAGGGTGCTATTTTAGTTCCTACTGGCGTATATACACAGTGTTGCCTGGGATTTTATTTTCTCATAGGTAATACTTGCTAGAAAGATTTGAGATCCTGTGTCTCTAATTCCCAAAACTGTCTTGTCCAGGACCTGTAACTTTTCCCCATATTCTCCAATCCAATCTGTATTCAGAGTTATTAACATACAGAGGTTGGGTTACTGAAGGAATACACTGCCCTCCTCCTTGCTGCTAGGCCTTGTCTCCATAGCAACTGCCTATTCAAGACAGACACAGTTGGCTGAGGCCCAAGAGCTCTCTGGCTGAGAATTCTGAAGGCTCCTCCCTAAATCCCAGGATTCCATAGAATCTTCTTAGGCAGCCAATCATATGAGGTCTTCGCCTGACACAGACAAACTTTGAATTTTATATATTAGACAGGGACCCAAATACAGAAAGTCAAGTTCACTATTGTGCCTGGTGATGGTGATGCTAAACAAGTCTGTTGCTGTCTCTTAAGAATAGAGCTTGTCAGCCTGATGGTTTGGCTTACAACTCCAAAAAGTTCCATCCCGGATGGCCAATCGCAAGGGATTATGAGAGCTGTAGTCAAAAACCTCTGGTGGAGTTGCCTACTGTTGCTCAAGAATTATTCATCTGGAACTTCCCAGACTGCTTCCTCCATATTTTCCCTTCTTGCCAATATTTTGCTTCTCTATCATCAAGAAACAGAAACATCCTTGGTTTTACACACACACACACACACACACTACATAGCCATCAACTACCTATATGCAAGGATTTTGAAATCTAAAATTCATTTCAGTTGCATACAGTATAGGTATTCATTTCAGTTACATATGGCACAGGCAGCTGTCTTCTCAGAACTTGGTCAAGTTACTTGGTTGGAAAAGTCATGGCTGCAGTGACTTGGGGATTTGGGGAAATTTAGTCCCAAAATGTAAAATTTCCAAGCTGTTTTTTTTTTTTTTTACCAGGTTGGTTGATTTGCCCATCTAGCCTACAATTTTCTATTCTAGTCTTTACCTAGTTTATCTATTTATTTGATTTATACCCCACCTTTCTCCCAGGACTGGGATCTGACCTAATGTATGATTCAGACATCTTCAGCTTCAGTCAGCATGCAAATGCTGGCAGCTGTAGCCAAAAACATCTGCAGGATGCCAGATGGGGAAAGGTTGGTTTGTTCTGACCGGAAGTTTTCTAGGGCATCAGGAGGAGCAAAGGCTCTTCCTCATCACCTAAGGCCTACTGGAGCCTTGTAATTAGAGATGCTGGAGTCTCAGCCTGGTGTCCTCAGTTTCCGTATATCATATTGTTGACTTTGGCTTCCTCCCAGATCTTGGAAGTACTGAGTCACTTATAAACATAGATGTGAGAGTCCTGGATCCCAGATCAATAGCTTTGTGAGGGGATTTATTTTGCAGCATCCAAGATATTCAAGGATACTCCCTCCCCAACTCCCCAAAGGTTATTTCTGCTTCTCTAAGAGTGCTAGTTTGCCTAAAAAGATGCAGCCTTGTTGCGCCCAAGAACCTGCAAAGAAACTAACCCCAGGTGATTCCAAAGGGGAATTTGCAAAGGGAGAAATAGACTTCCAGCCAGTTTTGTTGTTTCCCAGGTCCAGTGCAGCCCGTAGTGTGTCTTGGGGGCCAAAACCCAGCCCTCATCCTCCTGAGCGTGCCCCACACTGACATAACTGGTTACTTTCTAGGTAACAAGCATGCAATGAAATAACATAGCAGAAGTAATGCAATGTGTATGGATGAAGACACTACATTGGTCCAATGAGTACAATTTTCTACTTTCTCTAAAGTCAGCAATTAAGAGTATTATCATAAAGGCAATCTGGCAGGAACTTTTGAGGTTTTATGTCATTCTCTTATTTAAAAAAATGGAACAAGCAACTCAATCAGTAATATGGATAAAGGAATGAATTACAGAAAGTAGCTTTCTCAGCTCTGGTTCCTCCCTTAGCCTCAATTTTGGTTTAATTTTTTTTTTTTTTAATGAAGGCTGAGGTTTTAAGGATTCTGCAGAAATCCAGACCTCTATATTGTATAGTCTTGGGATGGAATGCAGCCATGTGGATTCCTAAATCTGCATTTCCTGAGACTTTCCTGCCACTGAAACACGTGTTTTGGAAAGGTGCTACTCCCGACAGGCCTTTCAATTCTACCCAGGCTCTAGTTTCCAGTCTCCCCCAAGGCAGCCATTGCTTGCAATGATGCTTTCTGATCACCTGCTGGTTGCTATAGCTACCAGGAAGAGCCTTTTGACAATAGCGGGAAGTATCGCCACAGCAGCAGCATCAAGAATCTCATTGGTCACACAGAGGAGGAAGGATTAATTGCCTGGCAACGGTTCACTTGACAACATTTCATGCGAGGGAGGGAGAATGACAGGCCGAAACCCGCCCACCACAGGCAAGCAGGCCTTGGCAGCAACTGTAGCGCTTGCTTTACTACAACTGTCGCATTAAGTGGTGGGCATTCGTTGGCATGGCAGAGCGCCAGGCACCAGGGCTGGGCAACCTCCGGCCCTGGGGCGGGATCCAGTCCTCAGATAGCCTTGCTCCTTCCTCATGACACCCTCAACTGGTGATTTCTCCACTTTTGTACAAAATATCCTCCCCTTTCCAAAACATTGAAATGTCAAAACATGGCTTTTAATTAAAGCCAGTGGGGCCTTTATCCAATCTGTGCATGTACTATGGGTTGCGCTAAAATCGTTTTAACTTGTATTAAGCTGCCTTGTAAAACAATGATTTAATATGCTTTTTGCTTTTTAAAATTACTGTCGTTGTTCTAAATCTGTTTTACTGTACATCAGCCTCAGATCTTTGGTTATCGGGCAGGATATAAATAATTTAAAGCCCAAACAAATAAGCAATTGCCTCTGCAAAGCCTTATGTTCAATAATAGCTTGTGAAATACGCAGACATTTTTGGTCCCATCCTTTCACACATACCCCTTCTGAAATACATCCTCCAGGAACTTCTCTGAAATTGAATTTGGCCCCTGGGTTAGAGAGAATCCTCCAAATTACTGTAGGAAAGGGGCAAGCATCATAGTGGGATCTAATTTTCATCTGAAAATGCACCTAGAAGCAAACAGAAACCTATTTCCAGTTCACACTTTCTAGTTTACCCGCTGATTCATTTTGGCCAGAGTTGTGCGGATGTTTTGAAGCTTAATGTCCTTTCAGGTAGCATTTGGCATCATTTAATAGGCAAACTGCCACACCAAAAAATTAAATTGGGTGGGGCTGGTGGGCTGATGGTGGGGAGACAGAGGCTACAGGCTACCCCTGGGCTGCAGTTGCTCAGCCTTGTGGTAGGGCATACATACACTATTCATACAAGACAGGCCTACCCAGTCAATTTTTAGCTATGAATTTTAAATTAGTATATTTTAAATGGTTTTATGTGTTTTAGCTGTATTTTAATTTATGATGTGCCCCACCTGGAGCCGTGGGGAGAGGTGGGTAAGAAAATAATTTATCATCATCATCATCATCATCATCATCATCATCATCATCAGTACTACTACCTGCCTTTCCCCATGATTTCAGGTGGGGTATCTTATTCTTATTCTTACTGGACCAAACACATGCCTCTGTATCATAGCACTAATATATCCTTCATTTTGATGGCCTGAAGCACTCATTGGTCCTGAGACAGTAGGCCACTGGTTAGAAATAAGAGGAGTTGCATTCAATATCTACAGTCTTAAAGGGTAGAAAAGACTGGGGAATGACTGGTTGACCATCAACAATGACCCTTCTCCAAGTGCCCTCATGTAGTGAGCATGGCTGGACATTAGAACTAACCGGTTCATATTAATTATGCTAAGGACAACATTAAAAGAAAAAGCCATGACTTTAAGAGACGCAGCCTGATGTGGTGATTTAAGCATTGGGCTAGGACTCTGGGAGACCAGGATTCAAATTCCCACTCAGCCATGGAAACCCACTAGGTGGCCTTGGGCAAGTCATACTCTCTCAGAGACTGAGTAGCCAGAGCATGTCGCAACAGAATCATGTTGTATGTAAAAGTCCTTTTATACATTTCTGCTAGCCAACATTACTAAACTAAGCTGAGTTTGTTAACGGAATTAACATGGTTTCAGTGCATTATTAATTCCAAATAGAGCCCACTGCATCCAAATGGGTATTAAAAATGCACAGATCTGTTTAAGAAATCATACATGTGTGTCCAATTATTAATTTCAGTGTAACAAGTGCAAATGGATGTACAACTCTCAGTTTATTCCACCACACAATTAGACTGCAATTGCTTATAATATAAAAAAATAGGTAGATTGAAACTGAAACATTAGCAGGCTTATCTCTCTACTTCCAGGTGCTGACACTGGAACAGCTGCTGCTGTTCTGTACTAGACATCAAAGCGGAAGTGTAAAGACACCAGAATTAATTCTTGGCTTGAATAGTGAATTAAACTGGTACAGATTAGAATCAACTATAACATTCAGCCAGGAAAAGGTTGTTGGTGGTGGGAACTACTGATGAAAAGTAACTATTGCTGCTACTTAACAAGAAAGGCCAAAAATTCAGAGAGATGCTCTGCATCCAATATGGAGGAACATCTAAAGGCAGGAGTTGCTTGGAACGGTGGCTGCAGTAATTTTGCCATATAACAAAGAATGGATGATGTGTTGTGAATGTGAAGTGTCTTTCTTTGCAGTTTTATCTTAGGATTTGGTCTTGAAAAATAGAAAGAAATCACAACATTCCCTGGAGGAGGAAGAATTTGAAGTGCAGTATTATAATGGCTGCAGACAGAAGCAACAGATAATGTACAGTATAATTGCTGTTCTTCAAAAGAGAACTGGAAAATAACAGAACTGTTCTTCTTATGTAATGATGGAAGTTTTGAAAAAGTTGCTGGAATATCAATATTTTTTACTGAGAAGTTTCACTGTTCATGGGGTAGGATGAATCTGGCCTGACTTATAATTTGTTGAGATAAACAGTTGCTGTTTCCTGCATCCTCCCTGTGAGCATTTAGTTTTAATCTTTCAGCAGGTGGGTGGGTGGGCGAAAAATGAGGTTTTCAAAAATTAATGAAGGTACTCTTTTTTCCCCAAGAACAAAACAGGAACAATGGGATTAAAAAGTCATACAATCACAGAGGGGATTTTCCACAATTGCACAGATAGCAATTGTGTAACCCTTCAGATATTGTTGGACTCTACCTCCCAGAAGCCTTCACCATTATAGCCAACAAGGAATACTGGGAGTTGCAGTTACTGCAGAGATCAATCTCCTGTCCACCAGTGTAGGGAACAGGCCTAAAACTATTGCCATTCTAGTCCCTGTCTACTAGCACAACATGACTTTCTTCTTCTCCACTTCCTCCCCCAGACCTCTATACTACTCAAAGCACTGGTCTGGATAGTTTCCCAGTTCTTTGCTGCAGATTTTGCTGATGAAGGAACAGGCGCCCCTCAAGAATTTTTTTCCCCAAGATTTTTTTTCAGAGTGTGACAAGGAAGCTGAGTTGAACAGGTCTGTCAAGGTTTCTTAGCTTTTTCCAGCCTGGTGCCAACAGCTGTGCTGATTGTCAAGGCACCAGATGGGCACTTCTGGGAGCTGCTTTAACAGAGCTTGGAAAACTTTGTATTACAACCCCAAATCTCCTGTAGCTGACACAGCCACCAGTTGTGGCCACCACTGTCGCTATAGCATATGTGATACTCCGCAATTGCTTAAACGCGGAGACCCAGAGGTCACTTATATGGAGGGTCCACTGCCGTTTCTTCTAAGGTTTAGGTGGATTCTCTTTTCTTGTAATTTAAATCTAGTCAAGAAAGTAACCCCTCCTGTGATCCTGTGATATCAGATGTAGCACAGTGACTGAGAGACTGAGCTATGAATCATAATTTATATCTCCCTTTCTAGTTTACATCTCCCCTTTCCGTGAACTCAGTAAATGGCTTAGAAAAGTCACTCTCTCTCATTCTCAATTCTCTCCTCTGGAAGAGGGAGATAATACTGAGCTTTCCACCATTCCCCTAAGGATTAGTCAGATAATGTGAAATGCATGCTCCGAATACTCCAGGTATGGTATAAATACTTGCTAATTATTATGATTTTATTAACAATAAAATACTACTAGAATAAAAAAGAGAGGATCAAACTTTCTTTGTTCATGTTTGTTTCCAGAATGCAGATGGCTACTCCAAGTATAACCTAACACCATTACATTACCTAAAAGAACTCCCCTCAAAATTACTGTTTTTGTTTTTTGTCTTCCTTATTTTCTCCTTTTTCTGAGCTTCTGACAATGAAATGATCGGGGAATCCTGAAAATTTGCACACATTTTTGTACTCTTCTGACTGGTTTAATAAAGGTTACTGCCCTAATAGAGATTTTCTATCAAAGTATCTGCAATTCACCAGTCTTCAGGATGCTTAACAAGGTGTGCCAAAACAAAAAGATATGTCAGCTGAGTTCCCAGAGAACAGTAAGTCTGGTTCTGGTCTGCTGAATTTTCTCTCTTGTTATTATTGTCAAATCCATTCCCACAAACAAATGACATTTTCCTAAAAGCTGTAAACCCCACTCAGCAGCCTATTTTCTGTTGTTGACCTACAAGCATAGGTCCAAAACTATGTATTGTCTTTAGTTTGTGTCCAGCTACCCACACTGAAACTGGAGCTGACAAAAGGGATGGGGGAGAAACAGACCAGAAATGGAGGAAAAATATTTGTTTAGCAATCTCCTAGACAATTAATGGCTAACGCAATAAATTATGACTAACATAAATCATAATTTAATGTGATGAACAAACAAAGGAATCCACTTTTTGGCATACTACTTTATGAATACTAATTAGAAGCTAAACTGATCATATCTAAAATTTGGAAATGTTTTTTTGTTTGGACTACAACTTCCTGAATCGGGAGGCTTTTCCATGTGCCGAAGCAGAGACTGCTTCTCCATATGAAAGACATGATATTCAGCAAAGCAAATCCAAAGCTGTCTAGAAGAAAGCCACCTTAACCTGTCATCTAAAGCAAATTTTGCTGTGGCAGGAATTCTACAATTGGTATGGAAAAGTAGTCTTGTTCTGAGCCCAGATATCAGTTGGTACATGATGTAAGACTTCCAAGAAAGATCATAGCACATACCATACAGGATTGTCTATAAGTTATTTTCCATCTCTTTGATGGAAACCAGTTTTTCCCAGTCAATTTGCTCAGGAGCCACTGAAAAAAAAACTGCCACCAGGAGGCACCAGAGACATGCATGCACTTCAACCTTTATCGCTATTTTGCCCAGCTATTCATCAAATCATGATCAATTCCATCACATGCACTAAGCAGGTAGATGAAGAAATGCTGGTGGGAGCCAAAATGTGCAGCATAGAAGCACAGCAAACAAAATCCAAATAAAACTCCAAACCCAAAAAATTCCTAAACTATGCTGAAACTTTCCATTTTAAAAAAGGAATATAGTAGATTCTCTGTTAGGGATAACTGATTTGTTTTAGCATGAACTTTCATGGATTTCAATCCACTCCTTCAGAGGCACTGGTGGCATAAAAAAAAAATCAATTCCACAGATTTAAGCTTTACATTTGCAGTGGAGGTGGGATTGGAATGTGGTGGAATGCAGAACGATGTAAACTATGACACCCTTCAAATAATTGTGTAAGATAATATAGGTCTGTCAAGTGAGTGGTCTGTTAGTCCTGAGTGCAAAAACAATAAATTCTACTTATACAGAAGTCAGGTCTATTGAAGTAGGAAAATTTTCTGGAAGTTCTTTTGTTACATGTTTAACTGTGATGAAAACCTGTTTTTAATACATACAGTGTGCCAGGAATCAATTTCTTCTGTTCATACATCCGCTAATGAGCTGGAATTTGTGAATATATCACAATTCAGCTTTTTCTCTTCCAACCTTCATTTGAATTTCTTTTCTTCCAGAAGAGCTACTTGTAAGTCAGAAGTTGATTGCCCAGGAAGGTTGAACTGTTTTGTGACTGGTTTTGGGTACTGCCATTTATAATATCACAACTAAGTCCATTTATCCTCTTGCATGCAGATTGCTAACAGTAGGTTCTCGATTGTCATAAAAAAAATGAATAGGGCATTCTAGTTCAGTATTTAGGACACCCTATGCTTTGTGCTTTATGCTTTACTTTCTTACTCCTTCTGTAGTATAGTAACTGCATTAGTTAAAGCAGGGAAATAAGACCAGAGAGACAGTAGAGCTTATTTTACTCCTAAATAGGGTAGTGCTTCTTCCACATGTGGACAATATGGAGTAACTTAACTAGGGCTAATCAAGAAAAACCATTACTGCCTCAGAAGTCCAAACTGGGCATCATCCATCTACTACCCAAACCACACAAACAAGGTAATCCAGGGAGATCCATTGTCTCAAGCAGTAGAACGCACACTTTTGATATATCTGGATATATGGACTCAATTCTCAGATCACATGCCACCAACATTTCAAGCTTTCCCAGCACATACATCTAGAAATCTCTTTTCTGCCTTTCATATCTTGATGACATCTTTATTATCTGGACACATGAAAGCAGTCATTTGAAAAGTTTCACCAGGATTTCAACAACTTCTACCCTATTATCAACCTGAGCCTGGAACAATCCACACAACAAATTTACTTTCCTGTCACCACTGTGCAATTACACACTGGGCTTCTAAGTGTCACATGCTACCAAAAACCTACTGATCACTACATATACTTACATGCCTCCAGTTTCTACCCAGAACACATTACCAAATCTATTGTTTACAGCCAAGTCCTCTGATACAACTGTATCTGCTCAGACCCTTAAGACAGAGACTTAAAGCATTTCGATTTACAACAGGCATTTCACAAACTACAATATCCACCTAAGGAAATGAAGAAACAAATTAACAAGGCAAGATCAGCTCCCAGGATCAATCTACTACAGGACAGACCAACAACATGAAATGATAGAACACCAAGTGAACCCCTACAATCCCCAGCTGAGAACTCTCAAACATGTCATCCATGAGCTACAATCAGTTCTAGAGAATACCACAGCCCTCTCACAAGTCTTACTGAAGTCAAGATATGCTATATCCACAACATTCCCTTCATCTACCAAGCCAGTAACTCTATAAAAAAAGAGACAAGCTTAGTCTGGCATGACTTGTTTTTGAGAAGCCCTTTTTGACTTTTAGTGATAATGGCAGTACAGCACATGTAAACAAAAGGAATCTTCTCAGAAAAGGTTTTAAACCCAAGGAAACTGACTTTGGCGAGCATATTTATTCCTTTCACATATCAACACTAACCAATCCCTGTAAAGATCTGAATGTAAAGATCACTGTAAAGAAACTGTAAAAGTCTGTATCACCTTATGCAGCACTTTGAAAATTTGGGACAAGGCCCATGATTTACAGCTTCCTGGATCATATTCCATTCTGCTTTCTCTTTGTAACCTGAGGTTTAGATATCACTCTGTACAGCATCTGAAGAAGTGAGTTTGTATCCACAAAAGCTCATGCTAAAATTAATATCAGTTAATTTTAAAGGTGTTGCCACATTCCTTCCTTTCCCCCACTCCTCATCTGTTTTTCCTTCTTATATTATTAAGCCAGAACCACAAAACAAAGGAGCATGCTGGTGTACATAATTCCCATTGATCGTAAGCCCCTAGATCAGCAGTTCTCAACCTGTGGATCGTGACCCCTTTGGGGGGGGTCGAACGACCCTTTCACAGGGGTCACCTAAGACCATCGGAAAATACGTATTTCCGATGGTCTTAGGCTCCACTCCCTCCTCGGTGGTGCTGCGCAAGCATGAGCCACGCGCTCGCGTCCTCCTGCCCCCTGTTCAGAAGGGACTGAAATCGCTCCCCTTCTCTGCTACTGGGAGAACCTCACATCTTGAAAGGCCAGTTTGGGGGCACGGCGGCAGCACGGGGGGCAGGCCCCCTCCTCGCCACGTCCCCTGCCCCACTCGCCACGGAGGGGGGTGTTGCGGAAGGGCCGGGGGGGCCGCAAGGTGGTGCTTTTCTGGGGGGGCGAGCTGCGCCCGGCGCAAAAGACAAAGGCGCTGGGATTCCTCCCCCCTCGGCCAGGGTCAACACTCTGGAAACTTTTCCCACACTGCCCCCCCAGCAGAAATTAAAGCGAAGCAGAAGCAGAGCCCGGGCAGGTTCTTGGAGTTTTTTCCCAGGGGAGATGCGTGGCTCCTCTTTCCCTCCCTGCCCCCCCCTCGTTCCTGGCCGGCGAGGCGGCCTTTGCTGGGGGAGGGGGAGGCATTGTAAATAATAAATAAATAATTTTATGGTTGGGGGTCACCACAAAATAAGAAACTGTATTAAAGGGTTGCAGCATTAGGAAGGTTGAGAACCACTGTGCTAGATCATAGCTGGTGCATGTGATAATGGGGATTCCCATTATCCAGGGAAAAGAGCTGAAGGAAGATAGTTCTTTCTCTAGGTAAACAAGGAGTTAATGAGGTGCTGGATTTAGGTTACATTTTATTGGGGCTCAGCATCACAGAGGACCTCACAAGTCACAAGGCTCAATTGCTCAATCAACAAGATAGGGGAAAGGATGAGATGCTTTGATGAAGAAGTTTTCAAAATGCCTGAGATACCACAGAGGCCAGGAGAAGAACAAAGGAACTTGAGAGAGAGAGAGAGACAGAGAGAGAGAGAGAGGGGTAGTAGGTTGGGTTGCTGTCAATCTCCTGCCTCTTCCCAAAAAGACAATCTCTGCATCTGGACAATAAAGTGAGTAGATACGAATGTTCTCACCTAGTTGTGTTAGAGTTTTCCTGTTTCTTTTAAAGCTCTGGCTGAAATGATGTAAGTTTGTCTCACCTCAGGTTCCTGCAACTTCTTCCATTGTTTGCAAATATCAATTCAGTCTTATGCAACACAGTTCAACTATCTTTAAATAGCAAAAGAAGGTTGTATGCTGGTGAAGTCACAAAAGAATGGAAGCTTGAGCTTCTCCATCCCTGAAGTGGACCAATATTAAAACTACAAGCTTGCCTCAAAGACAAGATTTCAGGTTTTTTTTAAGACAGAATATGCAGAATTTATTTCGAGGATGGAATGATTGCAACTTTTTGAAAAACAGAGAGCGTTGGCAAAAGTGCAGAATCATCCTGTCTGGCCGAGAATCATGACAATCAGACACAGAGAATTCAGGTCAACGCTGAACAGACACAATTCTTTTCTACCAAAAAGGCTCAGGTGGTAAACAGTACAGATAAGGCAAAAAACATTCAGGTTTGAAAAAAACAACAAGTCAATTGTACTTCCTGACTCAGGAGGTTAGACTGGGTTTCACCTGTTCTTACAGGCTACTATAGCAGACAACTCTTCTGTATCATACAGTATACAACCAGCAAGGAATGGAAAACTCTTGGATAAGAATACTATAGACTGTAACTGTCTATCTCAGAGTTGGGAAATGCATGGCCCTCCAGTAATTATTGGACTGCAGACTTCCAATGGTTTGTTTAATGTAGAAGTGGGGAAAGTGCAGTCCCCTGGTCACTCAAAGGTCAATTTTTTGCTCTCAAATCACTCCAGGGGGGTTGAAGAGCATTTTTGCCATGTTTTGCCCCTTTCTTTAGGTTATTTAAGTCCAGGGAAGGCCTTTTTTAAAAACTAGAAGTAAACAAAAGTGACTTCCAACCAAGTCTAGTTTTTAGAAAAGGCCTCTCCTGGGCTTAAAAAGGGCCCTGGGCTTCCAAAACATGGTGAAATGCTCTCCAATATCCCCTTGAAGATGTTGGGAGGTAACTTGGGACATTTTTTTAAAAACTCTGTGGTGCTGGAAGATGCAGTCCTCCAAGTTCTCCTGGGGGCTCATGTAGCCCCCTAGCCTCCCACTGCTGCCCACTCCTGCTTTAATGGTAAGGGATGATGGGAGTTGCAATCCAACAACATTTGGAGGGTCATTTATTTCCTGAATATGTGCTAGCACTCTTGTCATCATCACCAACATGCTCTCCCATGACATCAAAATGCATGATCTTACACACTTCTGTTGTCATGTCTGTCTAAAGCTACCTTGTGACTAAGGTAGGTGTGTGATTCCTATCCTTGGCCCTCCACAGATGCTTGTGGAGAAGTTTTTAACTTGGAGGGTCTTTTCCAGGAAAGTCCAGGGGATCTTCTTTCATTTATCTTTTTTAAATTCTGTAGTCCAGAAATCTGTAAGAAAAAAAAGGTGATAGATTAAATTGCATGACGTCTAAAGAGAGGGAAGATATATCCAAAAAACAAAGAAGGAGGATTTGCAGCTAGATAAATAAGGAAAAAAAATATTTTGGAACTCAGATAATAGATTCTGGGGGCTCGTAAAACTTTAGAGTTCAGACAAAGATTAAAAGCTATCTGGTTATTGGCAAACATGGAACCAGAAAACAACAACAACAAAGAATCTATTAGTTAACATGCTATTTTCAAAAAGATATTAATAAAGACTCAAGGCAAGATAAATTCCCCAGTGGGCATGCATTTTAGCTGCAAAGCATTGAACACATAGCATTGTTATGTACATGCATCCTATACACTGCCTGAACTCCTGTACATGCTTACTTGTGAATAAGTTCCATTGAACCTATCTATAAAATAATGCATCTTTAGAACACTTGGAATCTAAATGGACCATGATCATCTCTTTGGAGGATATCTTTCATTTTTCTATAACTACTATAACTAAATCACAGTGTGGAAAGGTCACTTTGCTGGACTATTTTTCCAGAATCCACCAGCCAGCGTGGCCAATGGTCAGAGCATCTAAGAGACTTCTGGGAGCTGCAGGTATCCAAAGTAACTTTTTCAAGCTCCTCCTACGCTATTCAGAGAACCCTAACTTTCACTTTTGGGGCATGGCATACATAGAACAGAAGATAAAGTTTCTAGCCCTCACTGTTGTGGACTTCCAAAATGTTATCTCAAAATTGTTGACAAAATTGTTGTAAAACAGATCATTCTGTTTAACTGATTTATTCCTCTTCAAATATAAACAGAACACTTCAAATCAGGGATTTCAGGAACAAAAGAAGAGGTCAAACACTTATGCTTGATATTTCTTTGGGACACAAAAAGCTGTATGCAAAATTGTGCTCACTGTGTATGCTCCAAACAGGTAATTACCTGGATTACGGTCCCAAAGATAATGGCTATTTCTCACATGTTCTTTCATGGTGAATTATTTACCTGATTTAACAACATTTTAAAGTCTACTTTTTAAGTCTGAAAATGGCTTTAAAAATCCACTTTTCAGACAAGAACAGAAGTTGTAAATGTTATTTTTGGAGAATAATTCCCATAATCCCCTAGCCATCATAGTCACTGACTATTCTTGTATAGTATGAGGAGTCTGGAAAGTGTTGTCCAGGCAAGTAAATTTTTCATGCTCAGACCAGGAGTAGTACCTGATTAAGGAGGGAAATCTTTTTAGTCAACTGAAGTATCTTATTGCCGAAACGGGCTGCTTTCAGACTGTGGGGATCTATTTTGGTGCTTCTTTAGTAGAACATAAAAGTTCTACCAAACAGACCCAGGCGCTAATTGGTAACTCAGTGAATGGAGTTAATTATCCACTATCTATTATGAAACCTACACAAATGTAAACATGAGTTATCCAAGACTGAGTCTTATAATACAACAGACTAATGAGGAGAGATAAAGACCTGCTCTAACACACAATTCGAATTCCCTTTTTGCAGAAGAGAAATACTGAAGCTATGAGATGAACAATTAGCACAGGACTGTCCTCAACACAGATTGTTCTTCTTATACTCTTACTTGCTCTTGATGTTCTGCTCCAACAATACTAAGACTCAGAAATCTAGTGCAAATCAGTCACAGATCAACCACTAGGTTCCAGTTCTGGGAAAAAGGCTGGATACAAACAAACAAGCATATGTTGGTTTGTCCACAGGAATCAGACACTGTAACCTAGCCTTTTCCAACCTTTCATCCTGGAGGAACCCTTGAAACAATTTTTAGGTCTCTAGGAACCCTGGCACTAAAATTATTATATCCAAAGCTCAAAATAAAATATCTGTCTGCCTCCCACCATCACAATCTCTTGAAGAACCTAGGAATTCAGGGAAACCTGGTTGAAAATCTCTGCTCTGACCAATCCACTGATTAAAGCAACGCAGCTAGCAGCCAGGCTGCCTGAGGGATTCTGGGACTTGTTATCCAAAAAGTAACTTTCCCAAGTCTTCAATCTATGATGAGATCCTGTCTAATCTTCCACTTACCCTGCTCTGGAGGGGCCACCACCATGAGGTGCAAACTCTTAAGTGATTTTCTGACACACAAGCACCTTTCACGTCTATCTAATCCCACAGAGCGGGAAAGAAGCATCACCTAGAGCTTAGCAGAGTGTGAGGCAATACCCAACAGTGCGGGGAAGTCATTCTTGCTCGTCATCCAACAGCCACCATCGACCACTAGGGTTGTGCCGGTCACATAAGATGACAAGGGGCTGGCCAAATACAACACACTGTGGGCGATCTCAGTCTTATTCCCAGGCCGCTGAAGAGGGATTTCTTGAAAAATGTTTCTGCTTTCTGCATGAGGTGGGGCTGAAAAAGAAGGAAGGAAGTGAAAACCTGGATCCTTGGAGATGAAACCAGGACAATGAAAGTACACATGCCTAAGTGAGTTGTTCTCCACCCCAGGGAGCCTATTATAAAATTTCAGGCTAGAACAATCACCTTGTTCTTACTTATGGCTCTAAATTCAGAAACATGGATATCTTATCTGATCTTGAATGGCTCTAAAACTAAAGTAAATGGCAAAGTATCTATAAATGTTTTAAAAATATTGCACTTTTTATTATATTTTAATATATTCGCATTTTTGCAGGCAGTGGTAGAGGCATGGAACTCATAACAGTAGAACAGCTGGGTATTGTTGGCATATAAAAACATTATGTTGATGGAGGATGATGGGATCTGGAATCCATCGCATCTGGAACATGCCACGATGAGGAAGGCTGTTTTAGACAGCTACATCCCTCTAAGTGTACACTCCCCCTTGTTCCCTTCTTTGGGTAAATCTTCTTTGGGCATGCACACACTATACCTCCAATCAGCAGCTCACATCCTACCTAGGCGACGCATGCCCTCTGTGCCCAAAATGGGACCCGGTGCCAGGCTGTTCACTCTGATTCTGTCAGGCCCCCATTCCACAGCCAGATGTTTTGTCATTGCATCTGTCAGGGAACAAACACACACATAGGTTCAAAAATAAATCTGAGGGGTCAAAGGAGACAAGCAAAAGAGCTTGGAAACTACAAGCACTACAGCTCCCAACCCACAGGTGTCTTTTTTCCTCTTTAGACTGCACTTTACAAAGCATTGCCCTTAAAAAGAATGTCTCATGATGAAGATAAGGTTCATGCAAATGTGTTTTAACAGTGTAGGGATAAAAAGCAGCAGCAAAAGCCAATTAATCAAGCAAGCACATACACACACACACACACACCAAAACCTCAGTTTCTGGAGCTAGTCCATTCTTTATACAAGGGAAACAGACAGTGAAACATCAGCCAAGCATCCAAATTGTGTCCAAACCCAATGGAGTGCATGAAATCCAGCGCAATTTGCAAGAATAGGATTTCAGGTTAAAACTATGGAAATGGTACATCATTTGATAGACACAACTATGATGCAAATATGTGCCATCCTGGGTTGAGGAGCTGGGTGTTGTATCTCTCCCACAAAGCAACTCTTCTAAGCTGTCTAGAACAGAACTGGGGAACACGAGGTCATCCAGATGCCATCAGACAGTAGTTCCCACTGACCCTAGCTACTATAGCCTGTGGCGAGGAAGCTGCTGGGAGATGCAGTAGAACAATTTCCAAAGGGTGGTATGTCACACATGCCTGGTCTATAAGCAACCATGCCAAGAGAAGGAATAGAAATGCAGGCCAAATTGCATTACTGTTGCTTCAGGAAAAATTGAGCCATCATTCCCAGACTGTTTGAGGTGCCAGATGAAGATCCTCTCCCAAACCAGCAGCAGGCAAATATAAAGGGGGGAAGGTCTAGTAGTCATTCCCCCTCCCTCTCCATCTGTAGGCTACAGTGTTGCTGTCAGCATGATTGGAAGTGACCCAATTTCATGTCTGATTTCAGTTTGCAGCTGAAAAAAAAAGGGGGGATGCCTGGGGATTCTGGGAGGCAAGAAGACCCAAACCATGTTTTTATGGCAGTTTAAGTGTTTGGGAGCCACATTTTCACTTAAGAGAGCCCTACGGGTCTTTGGGGGCTGCAAAATGGAGAACTGGGGTCATCTTTTTCCCATCCGATGAGGTACACTTTGGGAAAAGAAATGAACAAACCCGTAACATTTTAAGGTCCACAAACAGACCAGAGGAAGGAAGAATTGGGCAAAGACACTTTTATTCTTAAGTGAGTCATCAAGATCTTCCTGTGAAAAATGAGCAGAATCAAGTGACACCAAGTGTCAAAGGCCAGTTCTCAGATGACAAACTAAGGGAGCCTCACTAAGTTACAGACTCCATAATTGCAAAACATGGATAGGATACAGATAAGGAGGAGGTGAACAAAATGGCAGATGGTTCACAGTACCTATGGCTGCCTTAGCTGTGCCAGCATGCATCTGGAGAGCCTGACCTTTGTAGCTGAGAGTTGCTGTTATATTGACAATAACCCCTCCATGGGCCTAGATGAAGAGAACAAAACTTGACTCAGACAAGGTGGGCAAAAGAATTAACTGCAAGTACAGAAGACAGAATTAAAAAAAACAGCACAATATAGTTAGCATTAAAAATAAAAAGATACTCAAAACGCACGAGCAGTAGCAGCTGCAAGGGGACACAACCTGTTTATGACGTCTTGAACATTGCAACAGCAAAAGAAAGACACAAAACTGTAGTTTCCAAGAGTCAGTAAGGCGAAGAGGTTAAGAATGTTGGACTAGGACTAAAGAGAACTGAGTTCAAATTTCTACTTAGCCCTGAAGTGGGTTGGATGACCTTGGGCTAGTAATGCTCTCTAGCCTCCCACAACTCACAGGGGTGTTGTGAGGCTAAACATAGGAAGGAGGATAATGGAAAATGAACAAGAGGAGGTGAATCACTGAGCTTCTTGAGTGAAGGTGGAATATAAATGTAACCAATTAACAGATAGTCAATGCTATTTTTTCAGCACTGTACAATAGCATTTAGATTGTTTTAACCAGTGACCATAGGTGGTCCTGCATCAAAACATTTGGAGACTCTCACATGTTTAACTGCTCATACTGCAACCCAGATGTTACTCTCTCAACAAGAAAACTATGTGAGGTCATGAGCTAAAATGTTACTTCCATTTGCCAGCTATTTCTGAGCCTGTTTTCCTCCCAAAACAAGTAGTGGCAACAATCACACAGCATCCTAGTGCAATAAGACTTACCTAAAACACATACACTTTCAACATTTCTATTGCAACAAGGATGAAGAACAGAATGCACTCCAGCGGTTGTTGGATTGCTATTTCCAGTGTTCCTCACCACTGGCTGTGTTGCCTGATGGCAAGTGCAGCCCAACATCTTTTGGAGAGCACTGTTTCTCCACCCTTGACTTTTTTGTACTAGGTAGCTGGATAAAAACAAGAAGCTGGGGGAACACCCATTCATTCTGTGGAATAATGTGAAAGCACAGTGAATGTTATACTTTTAAAACCGAATGTTCCACCTTTCCATTGCATATTCACGGCATCTAAACTGGCTAAAGCTTACAAACCACTGCCTGCTTGAGAAATTTGGGAGCCAGCATAAACATCTCTTGCATCCATCGCTTTTTCTTTCTCTTCATTCTGAATATATAGAAGAGGACAACTGCCAAAGGGCATTATGAAGACCTGCAGTCTAGGGAGAAGAAACTATAGTATGGTGGCCAAGCACACCTCAAAATCTATAGGTCTTGGTGCTAAACAAAGTCTGAAATAAACGAACAAGGGGTTGGAAACTTGTACTCTCCAGATATTGTTGGACTGCAACTCCAATCAGCCCAAGCAAGAATAATGGTGAGGAATCATGGGAGCTGCAGTCCTAAATCATCATCTGGAGGTCACAAGATCCCCACCCCTGGCACAGACAATTATTCCAAGAATGCAGGAATTCAGGAGTGCATAAATCCAGATGGAGGGGGGCTTCTCCAGTGTGTCACTCAAAGACCTCCCAAGGGAGCAAAACTTACACGGAGGCACTTTTCATACAGTACTTTCGAGACGTTGAAGGTTCCCAAGGTGTCAATCTCAATCACTGTTTTGTAACCATTGAAGGACAGAGCACTGGCTGGACAAAGGAAGTTACCAGCAGCATCTGTGGAAAGCCATCAGGGACAGTGTTAGAACAAGAGAGGACAACAAGGTTGGCATTATGGCATGTGCCATGGCTCTGCTACTCTATCTGCAATGAACTCGGCCTCTGTCAAGCTGGATCACTCCAGATGTTTTAGATTAGACTTTTCACCAGTCCCAGGAACCACGTCCAATGAGTATGGTTGATGGAAATTGTTGTCCAAAACATGTGGAAGGCACCAAGTTAGCATAGGCTAACTTAAAGTTAACTACATACTACGTAAATCAGTACAGATCTCTCGTCACCCAAGAAGATCATCCTCCTAGACCAAGAATGAAAAGCCTTCAAGCTTGAGTGATTTACTCTGTTTTTACTCCCAGAACCCCACGAAATTCATTGCATAACCATGGGCTCTTATTCACTCTTACTCAGTTTAACCTGTTTCAGAAATGGGAAGAAAGGGAATCCTACTGACCTCCCTAAAGGAAAGACAGGATATGAAATATAATAAATATGCCCAAAGAAAATACCAATTTGAGCTTGCAACAGAGACACATTTAGAGCTCAAGAATTCTGAGCTCAGGAATGTATTCTCATCAGCAGAACTGAATGGACATCACAATTTTGTCACACTTCTATCTAATCTTTCATTTTCAGCAGCATAATTCAGGGTGTAGAAGGAGTCCTTTATTTCCACGTTCTTATACAACTAGGTCTAAATTTTTTAAATAACGTAATGAATGTTGATCAGAGATCTACCAAGAGATCAGAACTTGGTGATGTTGGATTTCTGGCCTACAGTTCCCAGAATGTCCCAGTCAACACAGCCAATAACTTCTCCAAGCATTGCAAAAGACTGAGAGCTGCTTTCTTCCCATCTGTGTCCTAGAGAGTCATCAGTGACCAATGTTTCCCAGCCCAGAGACTAAAGATAAGCAGATAGTATCCCCAAAGAAGACTGACACAAATAACTCACTGTTAACCAAAATATCAATCTTCTCAAACTCCTTCAGGGCCTCGTCCACAGCTGCCATGATTGTCTGGGGTTGCCTGACATCTAGAGTAAGGGCCAGGCATTTTTGGCCTGTGGCTGCTGACAGTTTCTTGGAAGCCTGTGAAGGAAATATAGATCTGACATCTAGATGGACACTTTTTCCTGTGTTCAGGGCACAACACATCCAGACTGGCATAAAGGCAGCTATGTTGAGAATACAGGCAGAGTGTGGAAACTTCTGTTTTTTAACAATAAGCCCCAGAATTTTTCAGGCAGCACAGACACTGGCCATGTTGCCTAGAGGATCCTGGGAGTCATAGTCCAAAAAAAGGTAAATTCTAGTTTTGAAAATAAATAGATTTTCATGCTTTATATTGCTTATGAATGAAGCTTCTCTGCATTCAGGGAAACTCCAGATGGAGACTAAAACGTCCTAATAAAATGAGATGACAAATATGTAATGTATGTACATAGACTATTAATATAAAGGCAGAGCATGTGTGTTTGCAATGTGGAAAGTGGCAATGGTAAAGCATCTTTATGTGACAAAGGACTCAGGTTCCACCCTCAAGATCTCCAGTGACCAGATAGCAGGTGCTAGGTAGGATCACTATCACTTGACATCCTACAGAGCCACTACTAGTCAAAAGCAAATTAGCTGCCACAATACCTACCACTCTACAGATTTGTCAGATACATTCCCCAGCCACCACTGCCAATGTTATCTAGGTTTGATACAAGTTGTAGTAGATGGCACCATGCTGGGGAAGGCCGGAATAGACAACACTGGATACAGATACGGTGAGGTTTGCTTTGTTGGGCAAAATAGGCCAATTAATTCTACTATGTCTTCTACTGAAAGGGGTAAGCAGTAACTATGCAGAGCCCTGAACTCCTATTGCCCACTTAACCACCAGTAACCCTGCCCCGTACCCCCTCTCTGTGGTTTCATCCAGCATCATTCCAAACTTATCTTTGCTGGCTAAAGGGCTACCAACCATTTTCTCTAATTAAATTTAAAACAAGGGAAGCTAAAACTCCCAAACACAACTTTGGTTCATTCCAACAAGTACCACACAGGAGATGTTCCTATTGGACTGTACTCATTGATCTGATCTATCTATTTTTGACACTCTCACCACTGACCCTGCCTCAAATCTGGTGCTTGGAACAGACATCTTGCAGCAAGGCTGCTTTTACTGAGAAGGCACTAACTTGCTGCTAAAAATTGTACATCCACTCACCTCTGTCACTCTCTGGAGGTTCCTGCTAGCAATGACAGTTTGGCAGCCATGCCTGTGAAACAGAAACAAAAACACGCAACATGACAAGAAGGACATAGAACAGCCTGAGTCCATGTCTTATGCATCTCTTGCAAAAAACTATCAACCACAGCTCCTTAGGAACTGTTGGATTACAACTCCCAGAAGCTTCTGGCATCATGGCCAATTGTCAGGAATCTGGGAAGCTGCAGTGCAAAAGTATCTGCAGACCCAAGTTTGAGAGCACTGGCATCATACATTTTACTCAGCCAAGGAAGAAGAGCATGTGTGCATTTTTATTACCCTAATATAATGAACTGCGCAATGACATAACTAGAACACCATAAATGTGGGGACAGATTTCTCCAGCAACCATGGATTACTATCCTTCATGCACTGAAAAGTATTGGGGGTCTGGTATGGACATTATGACCCATTAACATAGCGAAAGACCTGTTTTCAGTGGAAACAAAAATGAAAGGTTGTTTTGTTTTGTCTTTTGTTATGCATTCACACAGCTGCCTACACTTTTGGATTCTCCTTAGGATATTGCTGTCATGATGCATGATTACACTTCAAAATCTGCTATTACCCCATTGCTTAACCCACAGAAGTGAAGTAACTATGAAAAGAAGGCAAATAATTTTGTGCTGTGAAAATGACGGAATACAAGCTAAGTTTGTCTTGAAAGTGTTGCAGGCAAAAAATACATACAAACCTATAAGACTAGTGATCCAACACTCTGTATCCAGAAACACAATTTTTAATGCAGAATAAGCCTGCCTTGTTTGCTTCGATGATATAATCTAGCCAAGCCAGCAGGGGCAATGAGATGATATCATTTGCCCTGGTTGGGTTTACAGTTGCAAGTTCCAGTCAAAAGTTCTGGGCTCAGTCTCTGGATTTGGTCCTTAAAAGTGCAATGCAAAAGTCCAGCAAGGCTGGAAAAGCCAAGACTATTTAGTGTCTTGTGAACCTCAAAACAACTGATGTGAAGACAGGCATGGGAATCCAACAGTGGTCTCATGGTAACCACCCACGTGTTGGCATTCTTTGTGATAGTCCCTATAAAACCACACTCCCAAGGTAAGTTCAAAATTGAAATTATGTTGACATATGTCTCTCTCCAGATCAGGGTGGGAGGATGAAGAGAATATTATCTCTATCTGTAAATGTACTTCCATGATATATAAATATGTTTTGCATTCTAATAGCTCAAAATACGTTGTTGATGGGAAAATCTTCCCCTTCACAATCTACAATGAGGATTGCAGCTAAGTTCAGAGAAGGCAGATGACTTCATCAACCCCGTTAATAAAAAATATCCCAGTGCATCAACGCTGTGAGCATTGCCTCCACTATAACAATGGGCCCCCACTAAGAAAGACCTGATCTATTCTATAATATGGCAATTGGGTATTCCTACAGGAAAGAGTCAAGGGATGAAGCATGCCCCTAAGGCATGCAGCAGAGAACCCCAACTGGATGCAATTCCAACAGCCTGTTCAGGGAAATGTGCATCAAATGTCAGCAAGCCAGCAAAACACATGGCTATCCCAGGGCATGATGTAGCTGCAAGGGGAGGGCAATGTTGCAAGCTGCAAGGAGGGAACAGAGGCTCAGCCAAGGAAAAGGATAAAACAGTAGCAACCCTCTAAAAGTAGGGGGAACACGTTCCTAGTCCCAGAGCCTCTCCAGGCCTCAGTCATACCTCATCAGAATCTCAGCTATGCGGAATCCAATACCAGAGCCACCTCCAGTGATGAACGCGACTTTGCCCCTAGGAAGCCAGAAGAAGGACACTGAGCCAATGGGATTCATACAGACTTTTACAAAAACTGCAGCAAACACCAGTGAAGATTATGACTAAGGAAGAAGCAAATCCCCTCAAGTCAGCTCACATCAGTTCCAGGCAGATCAAAGGGTTCTTATATCACCAGCTTACTAGAAACTGGTGACATAAAAGGCAGCATCTGAGGTAAAATGACCAATCTGTTTTTTGCTAAAGAAAGATAAAATGCATGGGATGTTTCTGGAGGGCTCTTGGATCTAAGTAAAAAAATGGTTCTCTCATATGAAAAGGAGTTTATATTGGGAATTAGTAAAGAATTTCTTTCACTCTTCTGTGTCCCAAACACATATATTTACTACTTTCTGTGACTGAAATAATACTTTCTTAAGACTCTGACATGTAAAAGAGGACAGAAAAAATGATTTTGTTACATATAATACTACATATACATAACAGGCACCTGTTATGAACATTCCAGCTGGACTTGAAAACTTGCATGCTTAGTCAAAAATAGCTCTTCACTAATGGTAGTCAACAACTTCAAGTGGTCGTGATGAGAATCTGCACTTTGCAAAATGCTTAGAAAAAAGAGGAACTTATTTGCGGCAGAACTATGGTATGGGCACTGTGCTTTTACACAGCCACTCCTGCCTTGAAGCAAGGTCATATTGGTAGGAACAGAGGTGAGTGAAAAAAAGGAATGACTGAAACTTCATGCAACAAAGCTTTAGGGTGCAATCCTACACATAGAAGCATGCCCCATTGAGTTCAATAGGACTTATGCTGAGGTAAATTGGTAAGGACAGCAGGCTTAAGACAGGCTCGGCAGACCTATTTTGTTTGTTACTAGAACACCAAGATCCATCAATCAGAGCCAGACGCAAAAGATATAAACTTAGAATTAAAGAAGAGCATCTTGGTCTGAGGGATTTGCTTTCAGTACCAGGACTGAACTAAACTCACAGAGTTGTTCTTGTTATTTTAACACAAAGGTGTGTTCCTGGTTACTCTAAGCTTTCTTTACTCCAGCACCTTAATCTGGCAAGTAGGAGAGAGAATCTCTTTGTTGTTGTTACATTTAAACAACACCCCTGCCCATCCACATTACTGGAAACATAACCTCCCCCAAAATATTCGCATTTTTTCTAAAGTGCAAATAATAGAAAAAAGTTAGTGGTCATGCTGGCTGGGGAATCTGGGGTGATAGTGCCACCAAAGTAGCTTTTCCATGCTCTGCTCATTCACTGTGAGTCACCCAGAGATCTACTAATAGACCCTAACCCAGCTTTTTTCCACCCAAGTATTGATGCCTTGATTTTGATCCCTGCAGAGACATTTAGCCTTTCTGTTAAAGTGACTCTGTTGTGTCTTGCTAGCCTAGCCTCTTTTGATACTAAGCCTCCTCACATATACTTTAATGCTCGTATCTTTGTTAATATGTAAACTAGCTGGGTACAAAGGTAGGCTCAGCAAGGAAGGTTCCCAGAGGTTTGCAGATGTATCCTACCAGTCTGTGGGTTTTTCTCTACTTGGGACTAAACCCACAAACTTACTCTAAGATAGGGTGGACAACAATTTCCACCAGAGTGCAGTCCAAAAGCATATAGAGGACCAAATGTTACCTGCTCCTGTTGAAGCAACACAAGGAAAGAAACACCATGCTAGCTGACATCTCTGCTGAAAGGATGGAGTTGTGACGGACAAAGAACTAGAATCATAGAATCACAGAGTTGGAAGAGACCACGGGGCGACCGATCAAAGCATTCCCAACAGATGGCAGAGATGGGAAGTAAAAACAAGAAAAACATGCAGGGTTCTGTTTATCTGGTTCAGAGTCTTCAAGTAGAATCCTGCCAGCTGGAAGAGTTATCTTGGGACAACTTACTTGAGGATGTCAGGGCTGAAGAGGTAGGTGTATTCCTGGAGACAATCATCTGTTTCAACATCAGGGGGAGGCTGGCACGCAAAACCAAGTTGGGACATGGTTTCTTGGCCAATTCTGCAGAAAACAAACTGCAAGTTACCACAAGCCCAGAAGAACAAACCCCAACATATGCATCTTCTCTATCCACAACACAGATTGGCCGTTGGGAGGACCAAAGAAGAAACAACAGGGAGGCAAAGAGGATGTTCCTCAATCAACATCTCTGGTCAGGAAATGGCATTCTTGGCTTTGATGGGGAGATGACTAAAGTACGGAATGGAAGGAACTCCTTCTGATCATCTAGTCTATAATACTCTCTTTTAAAAAACAAACAACAAGGGGAGGATAACAACAACAACAACAACAACAACAGTTATTATTGTTGTTGTTATTTCTATCCCCAGTTTGGGATTCAAGGTACTTTATAACACAGTAAAAAAATGCATCATTAAAAATCCACAAGATATAAAAGTTAAAACAAGATTAAACAATAAAAAATTGTAACAAAAGTTTTAAAAATTAATGTGTCATTAAACAAGTATGCATGCACACACACACCAGCATAACAATTAGCAAGATCCAGCACATTATTCTGGTGGGATGGGCCTTACATGGTCAATCACCAAATGCCTGTCTAAACAGAAGAAAACCTTTACTTTTCTGTGAAAAGAAAGTAGAGAGGTTATAAATCTAGGGTGGTGGGACAGAAAGAGGCCCCCCTCAGCAGATCTCAAAGCACAGGGAAAATATGGTTCTTCAAATAACTTGGACCCAAGTCATATAGGGCTCTGTAGGTCAAAATCAGCACTTTCAATTGTGCCCCTACATGGACCAGTGAACAGCTGGCGCAACAAAGGAGCTGTGTGTTCCCTGTAGCCAGCCCTAGTTACCAGTCTAGCTGCAGCTCTTCAGACCAGTTGAAATTTCTGAACACTCCTCAAAGTCAGCCCAACGTAGAACACATTATATTAATCTAAGCAGGATGTAAATAAGGCATGTGTCACTGTGGCCAGTCCAATGTCTCAAGGAATGCATGCAGTTGGCACACAAGTATTAACTGTGCAAATTCACTTCTGGTCACTGCTGAAACCTTAGCTTCCAGGCTCAGAGTTGAATCCAGGAGCACACTCAAATTGCAGATGTGCATCTTCAGGTAACTCCCTCCTGCACAGCTGAATCCCTGTTCTCTGATCTGGCTTTTGACTGACCAGGAGCACCTCTGGATTAAATTTTAACATATTCACTATCATCCAGTCCATTACTGATAACAACAAAACAGTTTCCTCAATTTGTGATGAAATAGAGTAATAGAGTTCACAGTCATCTCCATGCTGATGGCACCACACCCCAAAATTCCAGACAAGCTCTCCTAGCACTTTCATGTATATGTTAAACAGCCTGGGGGACAGAACTGAGCCCTGAGGGACCCCAGAGGTCAGTGGCCAATGGGCTGAGCAGGAGTCCCCCAGTACTACCTTCGGGTTCGCCTCTCCAGGAAGGAATGTAGTCTCAGTAAAATAGTGCCCCCAAGTCCCTTCCCACCAAATCAACCCAGAAGTATACTATGGTCAACAGCACTGAAAGTTACCAAGAGATCCAGTAGAACCAAATGGGACACACAACCATCTACCTCCCAGTGTAGGGCACCCGTCAAAGTGACCAATGCTGTTTCTGTCCCACAACCATGCCTGAAACTAGTATGAAATGGCTTCAGAAAATCTGTTTCATCCAGAAACCTTGGGAGCTGGGAGGCCACTACACTCTTGGGGACTTTGCTCAAAAACAGAATGCTAGAGACTGACCAACAGTTACCCAGAATGGTGGGATCCAGGAAGGGCATTTTTTAACAATGGTTTTATAACAGCTTCCTTCAGGCAAGCTGGAACCCAGCCTTTTTTTCCAGCTAGGCATTAATCACTACTGCAACTTCACTTCTCCATCTTCCAGGTCTCACCAGCTGCTGAACAGAGAACTCTGATGGACAAAGCTGAGAGGCATTAACACCCCCCGCCCCAGCTCTGTACCTACAAGGTTGGCAAACTCATTCAAGATCAAGTCCTGAATGGCAGCTCTTTTCCCATTCACCAACCTCGCATTCCCCAGTAGTACTTTCAACCCAGGGTTCTATTGCCCAGACTATGCATGTTACTTGCACCGGAAGACAGTTTAGGGACAAGTAGCAGCCTGTTTCCGTCCTTCTGATTAAAATATAACTGTCTCCTCTCTCTGTATCTCCCTCTGCCTTGTACAGATCCAGAAGCTGAGATAGCTAGGAAATGAGATAGTTGTATCAGTACCCCAGACAAAATTGAAGGAAGATAGAAAGTTGTTTATTTATTTAATTTATATCCATCTTTCTTTCAAATTGGAAATACAAGCCAGCTCACAAAAAGATTAAAAACAGGTGCAAATAAATAAATCCATAGACACAATGTTAAAAGGGCAAGCAAACATATTCTAATATAGAAACGGAATTAAAAGCAATTTAAAAGCCGACTGATAAAAATGGATGTTAAAGTCCATCTGCTAACAGGTTCCTTCTCAGCAGGTATTTACCAAAAGCTTACCTGTATAAAAAGATCTTTGTTAGCTGGGAGATGGATAAGAGAGAATGGTTCCCCTACAGCTCCAATCTGGTAGTGAGAGGCAACAAGTTTTCGCTGCCAAGCAGAAGAGAAAATGGTAGAGCAGTTAATAATATACTACAGAAAGCAGGGTCCAACATATTTTTGCTGTCTTTGTTGGATAGCTTCCCTTTCCCCTTATCTTTTGGGATCTGAACAACTGCCTCTTCCTGCACGAACCTGTCTGGCAGCTAAGATTATCACTGGAGATCCTTCTCCAGGGGCCCTTCATTGCAAAATCAGGGAAGTGCCCCTTCTCTAATTGTACTCCAAAAGTTCTTCTGCTCAGAAATAACAGCAGTTGACTTATGACATACATCAGTAGTGGATGATTGCATAAGATGTGGGCCTAGAAAAAATAGTCAGGCAACTGTGTGTGTGTGTGTGTGTGTGTGTGTGTGTGTGGAGCTCCTCTCTTTTTTTTGAAAGCAGGAGTAGGTAAATGGTGGTCGTTCTGATGTTGTTGGATGGCAATTCTCATCATGCCCTCACATTGCCTACGTTGGCTAGGGTGATGGGAGTTGCAGTCCAACATCCCAAAGGAATACAAGTTTCCCATTTCTCCCATAAAGGAGCTGGGCAGAATACAACCACCATAGGGTTTTCCTACTCAATACTGTCACACACTCACCAGAAACCAGTACATAGTTTTCTGGGGGTGGGGGAAAGGCATACAATAAACTTGAATCTTCTCCCCCAGTGGAATTGGTAATGGCTCATTTGAGGAGCAGATTTTAGTCTGAAAGGCAACGTGACCAGACTGAATGCCATATTTGCCTGCGTATAAGATGCACCCGTGTATAAGACACACCTCATTTATATGCCAGCAAATACTATTTGCCAATGAGTAAGACACACCAGCTTATGAGACGCACCCCATTGGGAGAAAAAAGTGAGCCTTAAATGCCAGCAAATACAGCCCCTCTAGAGATGTTTGCACCTATCAGATTCTTGCCTGTTGACTTCCTCATTCTCTCACCTCTAAGTCTAAACGATCTGCTTCTGTGTGGGTTTTTTTTTAATGGAAAAAATCCATCTGAGAGATGGTAAAGCTACCCTTTCACAAGAAGAATGGCAATTTTGGAAAACGGATTAAATAAAAAGTTGACTCTGGGGGGTGGGTCTATTCACCTTTTTTTGTGATAATAATGTGCTGTTTTGTTTAAATTGGAGTTAAGTTGTCTAATTTTGTAAAACAAAACAAAAAATAAAAAAAATAAAAAAACAAAAACAAAAAATAAGTTAAAATATAATTGGCTTTGGGGAGTGGGTTTACCTTTAGAGATAGTTTAATATGTTAACTAATAAGATTATATTTAGTAATAGCATTAGATTAAATTTAAGGGAAAAATATAGAATTAAGAATGATATTACTATAATGAGTATAATGAGAATAAGAATCAGAGATAGGTAATAAAAATATATAAGTACTCTGATATAGAATAAGCTGAATAAGTTTTTTGATTGTAATTATATAAGAGAGAAATAATAATGTAAGTTCGCTTTTGGTTGAAATCTTTTTGTTTTACTATTAGTTGTATCACATGGTGTTTTATTTTTGTGTTTGTGTTATGTTTTTTTCTTTCTGTATAATCAATAAAATAAAAAAATAACAAAACAAAACAAAAAAGGAAAAATCCATCCGTGTGGGGTTTTGGCATTTTTTAGTGTACATTTTCCAAACTGCATCATTTGTACTATTCATCTGTTGACTAAAGCGCAACTGAATGTGTTTTGAAATGTACATATTCTTAATACACACTTTGCAAAGGTGGACATTTTATAGGACTGCTCTTCAAAGCCTTGAAACAGATTTTCCAAAAGTGTTCTAGTCTCCAATCCTATATCCATTTATCTCAAAGTATACCCCAACGTATAGAGGCAACGCCTGAGTAGACATGTACAAAATTATACAGTGAATTGCTTTTAGGAATTTTTAAAAGGCTGTATATTTTGATTCACTTTTATAAAATACCAGCATATTTACCCAGCGTTGCCCAGGATTTTATTTTCCTCTTAAGAACACAGCAAACTGTCTTCTTCAGTACCGGAACTTTCCCCCATATTTCCCAATGCAATCTGTAGTCAAGAGTTCTTTACATACACAGTTTGGGTTCCTGAGGGAATACACTGTCCTCCTTGCTGCTGGGCCTCGTCTCCATAGCAACTGGCCTATTCCAGTACCTGTAACCTTTCCCCATAGTCCCCATCCAATCTGTGTGGTCTGGCGTACTCGCTTTTGATTTTTTTTTTGCTTTCTGTGGAATTTGTGCAGTGGCTTTACGTTTTTCTGGAAGCATTTTTCGTTTTGAATTTCAGCTTTAAGACTCCTCACGTATGGAACCCATACAATCTACTCTTTGAGGCGAGAAGACCTTGTAGCCATGTTGTGCAGGTCACTTTAATTTTTCTCACATACGCCTCCCAAAGGTTTTCTGGCATCCTTGTTGATGGCAGGCCTCACCTGAGGCCCAAGAGCTCTCTGGCTGAGAGTCCTAAAAGCCCCTCCCTAAACTGCCAACCCCGGGATTCCGTAGGACGTTGAAAGTGGAATAATAGCGCTATAACAGGTTAGTGTGGAAATGGCCCAAGCGTTCCTTCAGTTTTAATCTTGGGCACGTCAGCGACTCCCCAGAGTAGACCCATTCTAGCCGCAGCCCCTCCCCCGGATGACACCTGACTGCAGCTCCCATCATCCCCGGCCATGCAGCTGGGGCTGAAGGGAGGGCGAACCCAACCCTCTGGGAGGCGTCCCAGGTTCCTCCCCCCACAACCCACTTTAATACAGCCTTTTAGGTTTATTCTCCCCTCTCCTTCAAGATTTGAGGGGCGAGGAGAGGTGAAGCGAGGGGACCGAAGGGTGTTGTTCTGAGGGGTATTCCTGGGATGTGGCGCCCAAGTTCCCGGGAGGGTTAAAGACCCAGCGGCCCCGCCCCTCCCCTCCCCCACCCGGCCCTCCATTTCCAGGGCCTCAAGAGACACCTTTTCCCGCCCAATTCCGCTGCTTCCAGCAGCACCCCTTACCTGCCCCGCGCAGGACTTCGTTCGGAGCTCACTGCGCCTGCGCAGAAGCCTCGAGCACAAAGTACGCCGGGAACTGTAGTCCCTGGTTGGGAAGCGCGCCCTCTGCCGGTGGCCGTCTGGGGAGCGGAGTTTTCTTGTCCGGGCAGAAACTGCAACCCTCTAAGATGGCCAAAGACGTTCCGTTTGGTTCCCCCTCCCACACACGCCCCAGTTCAGGGCTTTGGGGCGTTGGAAAGAAAAAGGATCCCGTCCCCCGAGTGAGCAGGAGAAACACCCAGGCCTTTAGGGCTTTAAAAAGGGGTTGGGCCCTTTCTCCCCTGGCTAGGCTGGCTGGGGCTGATGGGAGATGTAGTCCAGCCATGCATGGAAGGTCAGAAGTTGCTTTTTTGTTTATTTAGAAGCAGATGAAAAGTACTCCCTCCATCCCAACTACTGGAGAGAAGGAAAGGCAGTTTCTGCTGGACTTCATCCCCTTCCATACTACCACCTCCTTTCTTTTTTTTTTTTTAAATGTTTTTATTTATTTTCAACTACTAAAAATACATTCAAACAATATAATCACATAAAAAACAACGATACAATAATAAGAAAGAGAGAGAAACATAATACAACATACAATATCAATATATACAATATCCACTTGATTTATCCCGTTTTTATAATACTGTCTCTTATTTTCAGGATCCAGATTAAATCCTATTTGATCTGCCAATATATTTTTAATTCAATAGTGCTCAAGCGATACAAATCTATACCTTTAGGAACAGGCTCAGATTTCCAATTACACATTCATATACCTATTCAAAAACATACTCTTTTTCATTCAAACATCTAGTGCAAATACTTTATCTCTCCACTTTTCTTTAAAGAAAAATATAAACGGTTTCCAAGTTTTTTCAAAGTCCTCAACTTTTTTATTACTTAGATAAATAGTTTATCCATAACCATCATATCCCATAAAGCTTTTTCCCATTCATCTTGCATAGGGATTTCCTTAGACTTCCAGAACTTGCTACCACCTCCTTTCCTGGTGTGAGGTGTCTGTGGGTGGTAAACCCGAGGGCAGGAAACTGGGTTTGTCCTGCTTGTGTTGATGTAACCTTGAGCAGCCCCTCTAGGCTGCGTTTAAAATGTTTTAGCAAATGGACCAGGATGTATAGAGATATTAAGCAAAGTGTAGCAAATTGGAGACAGTTTGTGCCATGTCGGGAAGAGCTGGGACCAACTGCGCAAGTTAGCGATAAGCAGAGCATCTTGTTCTGGGAAACAGGAACTGAGTGAAAGGGTACAGAATGTCCAAGTGAGCCTTCATGAGGCGTCAATAGCAACGTGAGGGAGGGACTGAAAATGTGCAAAGTGGCAGGTTTGGGGAGGAGGGCTAAAGGAAGCGAAACTTAGAATCATAGAATCATAGAAATTCAGAGCTGGAAGAGACCACACGGCCATCCAGTCCAACCCCCTGCCATGCAGGAACACCCTCAAATCAATCCCGACAGATGGTCATCAAGCCTCTGCTTAAAAACCTCCAAGGAAGGAGACTCCACTACACTCCGAGGCAGCAGATTCCACTGCCGGACAGCCCTGACTGTCAGGAAGTTCTTCCTGAGGTTCAGGTGGAATCTCCTTTCCTGCAGCTTGAATCCATTGTTCCTTGTCCTGCTCTGGAGCAGCAGAAAACAAGCCCCCTCCTTCCTCTACGTGGCATCCCTTCAAATATTTAAACATGGCTATCATGTCCCCTCTTAACCTCCTCTTCTGCAGACTAAACATACCCAGCTCTCTAAGTCTATCCTCATAGGGCTTGGCTTCCAGGCCTCTCACCATTTTGGTCGCCCTCCTCTGGACTTGCTCCAGCTTGTCAATATCCTTCTTGAAATGGGGTGCCCAGAACTGGACACAGTATTCAAGATGGGGTCTAACCAAAGCAGAGTAGAGTGGTACCAGTACCTCCCTCGATCTAGACACCATACTCCTATTGATGCAGCCGAGAATAGCATTGGCTTTCTTGGCTGCCGCATCACACTGCTGCCTCATGTTCAGCTTGTGGTCTATGAAGACTCCTAGATCCCTTTCACATGTACTGCTATCCAGCCACGTGTCCCCCATCCTATATTTGTGGATTCCATTATTTCTGCCTAAGTGTAGGACCTTACACTTCTCTCTGTTGAATCTCATTTTGTTCGCCTTGGCCCAGCTCTCCAATCTATCCAGGTCATTTTGAATTTTGATCCTGTCCTCTGGCGTATTAGCAACCCCTCCCAATTTGGTGTCATCTGCAAATTTGATGAGCATGCCCTCTGTTCCTTCATCCAAGTACTGTATAGGTACTGTTCCTATAAAATATCTGTGTTAACCCATTTCGGGGCTCTTGGTTTTTCTGGGGTGACCCAGCCTGAGCCCACGCGTTAAATAAACTTTACTCTTTTTCCAGCTCTGTGGTCTCCTTACCTTTATTGCCTGCAACAGTGTAAAGCACCAAGTGTCGTGATCATAGAATCAGAGAATTCTAGAGTTGGAAGAGCTCCCAGGGGCCATCCAGTCCAACCTCCTGCCATGCAGGAACCCACGTCAAAGCCCTCCCTTTGACAGATGACCATTCAGCCTCTGCTTGAAAACCTCCAAGGAAGGAGACTCCACCACACTCTGAGGCAGCAAATTCCACTGCCAGACAGCCCTGACTGCCAGGAAGTTCTTCGTGAGGTTCAGGTGGAATCTCCTTTCCTGCAGCTTGAACCCATTGCTCCTTGTCCTGGTCTCTGGAGCAGCAGGAAACAAGCCCACTCCCTCCTCAGCATGGCATCCCTTCAAATATCTAAACATGGCTATCATGTCCTCTCTTAGGCCATTTCTGCACTACAGTGTTAAAGTGCTGCTATTCCACTATCAACCTCCTATTGAATTTTGGGGTTTGTAGTTTAGGGAAAGGCACTTCAAATTCTTAGCCAAAGAGCTCGTTGGTCTCAGTAAACTACAAACCCCAGAATTCCACAGGGCGCTGAAAGTGGAATAGCAGCAGTTTAACACTGTAGTGTGGAAATGGCCTTAACCTTCTCTTCTGCAGACTAAACATCCCCAGCTCTCCAAGTCTATCCTCATAGGGCATGGCACTATGTAAGTAAATAATAAATGGTTATGATGATACCAAAGAAACTTCGACAGATAGTTATTAGTTCAGTAAGTTACCCCACATCTCCCAGTCTAGACATCCTAACAGAAGTCTTTGTCTTTTCTCCTTATTCACAGTTAGTCCAAGGATGCATTCAACAGGTGGGATGCCTACCAAAAGGTATGGGGAGGGGGTCTTGTATGAGAGCATTGCAATGGGCTTTGCAGCTGCAGCAAAAGGGATGGGTTGCACTAAAGGCTCCAGCCAGCAGATGGCAGCAAAACAATCTGGAGACCAGAGATCATCACAATCTGGCTCCAGCAGACTTTGGGTGTGTTGCAATAAGAGTGCCAGCCGCCAGGGGGAACTCCAGCACAGGGGTGGGCAGCACCGACCATTCCAGGCCAGTAGGTGGAGGTTTAAATTCGCATTGCTATGAAGAAGAAGCATTATGGAAACTGTTGTTTAGTAAAGTGGCCATTTCCGCACTAGCCTGTTATAGCGCGATGATTCCACTTTCAACATCCTCTGGAATCCTGGGGTTTGCAGTTTTGGGAGGGGCCGGCCGGCCCCTCCGGAAACTGCAAACCCCAGGATTCCAGAGGATGTTGAAAGTGGAATCATCGCGCTATAACAGGCTAGTGCGGAAATGGCCACTTAAGTGATAACCCTAACTGATACAACAGAGGTACAAATCCTTATGCCATACATAACTGTTCATGGGAGCCTACTTACCAGTACAAAAAACCTAAAACAATACAGCCCTAATGTATGCTTGGATTCCAAAAAGAGGGACTAGATGAAAGATGCGCTGGGACTGGTCAGAGAAAACACAGTATATAAGAAACCTAGGGCTCCACTACACCATACACAAAGGTAGGAGCACAAACTGATTGAGAGGACCTGTTTGCTCAAACCATCTGTTGTAGCCCATTGCCAGCTATAAAACTAACAGAGTTGAAATGGCTGTTGTTACAAGGTTTGGCATTAACACATTGTAATATACCACCCACCATTTATTATAAGCAATTAAATTTGTATTTCAGTCACTGCCGCTCAAACAGGAGGGGACTATAGTAATGAACTGGCCTTCCCATATAATGCTTCGAAACAGAAAGAAGCAATGGACTGTACTACAGATAATAATGCCAGGTTCTCTCTTCTCTTTCATTGACTTTGTGCTCACCATTCTCGTAAGGGATTACCCTGTGCACTGTTGGAAGTGCGAGGGATAAAAATCTAGAACTGGTTGTCACACCAGAGACAATAAGACATCTATTTTCCCACTGTTGGTGCTGTGTGCCTTCAGGTTCAGAGAAAGTTTGCCAGTGCCTTCCTCTGAAGCTGAGAGTGTGTGACTTGCCCAAGGTCACCCAGTGACTTTCCATGGCTGAGTGGGCATTTGAACCCTGGTCTCCCAGAGTTACAGCCCAAGGTTCAAACCGCTACACTGCACTGTCTCACCCTGGAAGTTATCTAAACTGGGACAGTGAGACACACTGGAATTGGCTTGCTTTCTTTTTTTAAATGAGTGGGCTGCAGACCCACACATCAGTCTTCAGCATGCCCTACAACTGCAGAACACATGGACTGGTAAAAGGTAGAGATGCCCTTTTGGGCCCCACAGCAGTGAAGAATTCTAAACACTGGGAATTTTAGCAGACCTAGAGTGAAAGAGGAACAGCCAGTGTACTTAAGTGGTCTGAGTGTCGGACTAGGACTCTGCAGGATCAGGGTTCAAACTTCTGCCCAGCCATGGAAATGCCCTGGGTGATGCTAGGCAAGTCACACCCTCTCAGCCTCAGAGGAAGGCAATAGTAAGTCTCCTCTGAATAACTCTTGCCAAGAAAACGTAATGAGAAGGTCACCATAAGTCAGAGCCAACCAGAAGGTACAATAACAACTATATAATGGAGGAGCTAGAAGAACTACAATCTGAGGACATTTCCACACTAGATTGTTATAGTGCTATTATTCCACTTCCAACATCCTATGGAATCCTGGGGTTTGCAGGAAAGGCCCCTCCTTAAACTGCAAACCCCAGGATTCCATAGGATGTTGGAAGTGGAATAACACTATAACAGCCTAGTATGGAAATGACCTGTGGGTTGTTCTGTCATGCACCCTCTTTGGACATGATGGGACTCTTGCAAGATGCACGAGTCTTACAAGGGCAAATCCTCAGCCCGCAAAGACCCTTTTCAAAGCCTTTCCAAGCCTCATGGAAATCTAGGTCTCCATTTTGTGTTACCATTCAGTAGAGGAGGGGGCATTGTCTCAATAGGGACCAGAGCAGCAGAATCAATTTCATGCCAAGAGTAATAAGAAGGGAACCAGCAGTTAAGTTAAAGTTATAAAATGTAGGATGTTAATAACACGGGACAAGCTCCCCATATCCCACAAAGAAATTAGTTACACAACTTGGGACAAAAGGAAGCGTCCCTTATGGTGCTCTGCCCTCGCTCCACAGTGGATTGGCAGCTATTTTCTGTCTCACAATCTGAAGACTTAATTGGCCCGAATTTTCTCCTATTCATTGCTTTCTGCCTCCTTTGTTACTTTCATCCCTTGGTTCAATATCATTGAGCTGTATATTCTGCAGGCTTCCCTCCACCTTAGTTGTCTGTAGTTGTCACATGGGTTGAGCTCCATAGGGGATTTCTGTATGGCAGAGCTTTCCAAACTGTGTGTTGTGACACATTAGTGTGTCAACTGCAGTGTGTAAATATTTCACCACTACCACCCTGGGCCAAGAAAGACCCCAGCAAGGACAGCAGTGGGCCCACCCCACCCTAGATACACTTCTGGATACTGTGCATGCATAATTGGGTTGAAACAGTGTCTGTATCTCTTATGAGGGGTTAGTTTAACCTCCAGTTTGCTAGTAACTGAGTTCCTGTGTTGTGAAATGATGTATGTCTAAAAAGTGTGTCGCCAACATGAAAAGTTTGGAAAGCTGTGTTCTATGGTTATGAGATCAAAATAACACGAGAAGGAAGTTAGGGGGCTTTTCACACTTGGGAACACTCCACCCATCCTGTTAGTTGTGACTTCAAAAACATGGCCCCTATAGAAGGTACTTACCTACTTAGCATATAAATCATACAGTTACTGACCTCCAAAAATCCATGACTTGTAATCAGAGATACTATGCCCCTTGGGGTGAACAATCAATCTGCATGATTTATGCCCCCTTTCTGGTGACAGTAAGCCACCCTTCCCCACTTGATGGCATTTCTGCTTCTCAAGTACTTCTTCATGGCTACTGTTGATATTATTGTCAATGTCAGGAAAAAATTACCAGCCCTTCTTTTAGCTACTTCTTCATGCATTTTGACTTGTAAATGACAGACCTGCATCCCACAAAGCAGCTATGACAATTGAATGCCAGCATCTCCTCTGAAAATGAAGTCCTGGTTGTTGTAGAAGCACTTTCTGCTGTTTCATTAAAGACATTAAAGGATTTGTCAGGCTGGCACGGGGGACTCAGGACTTTCATCTTGTTCCAGCATTCCAGCGATGACTGCTAGGCACCTTTGGATGTCATAACCTATGAGATTTCCTAAGAAAATCCCAGGTTATGACAGTTGGATCTCAACTGGTGCTAGGTTTTCCATCTGCCCTACAATCTCAGTGGAATCTCGGTCTACTTTCATTTCTATAACTCCTCCCTTCTTTCTTTCTCTTGCCTTTTTTGTGGGGCTTCCTTCAGCAACTTGGGATACCAATATATGGCTCTTTTCTTTCCCACTTGATCAAATATAAAATAAAGGACACATCTGGAGGAATAAGGAGTTTGTGTACGTGTCAGTGCCAAAGTGATATATGGCTAGGATCTTGTTGGCTAGTCTCAACTAGAGCAGAGAGATGTGTACTTTCAGATAGCCTGAATCAAAGTCATATAGGATGTTATAGGTGATAACCAGCACTTTGAATTACGTCCAGAAACTAACTAATAGCCAATGAAGTTTTTTCTGCAGGGGAGTTAAATGTTCCATGTAACCAGTCCTAACCAGCAGTGGGGTGTTGCAGCATTTTGAACTTACTGCAGTTTCCGAACAGTTTCCAAAGGCAGCTCCATGTAGAGGGAATTACAGCAATCCAAACAGGATATAATCAAGGCGTGTCTCACTGTGGCAAGAGCTAGTATCTCCAGCAGCAGGGGCAGTGGTACACTCCTGGTTTTTATTATCAACTAATTTTTATTGTAGATTATAACAATACAGTAAAAGATATATGAAATAAGTTAAGGAAAAAAAGAATAAACAAGAAAAAAAATGGAAAAACGTTGACTTCCAATCTTCTCAACAGTTATATAAACAATCGTGCTATTCATACATCACTCACTATCCTTTAAATCACTTCCCTTCTTCCCATAAACAAACCATACTAATCATCAAAACCCTGAATTAACTTTTTTTTTTTTGCAAAAAGTCAATTGGGGTTCTCATTCTTTGAAAGTCACCAACGACCTTTCTCTAATCAAACAAGTCAATATATCAATTTCTATCAGATCTGTCAATTTCAGCAACCACTCTTCCATGGTAGGTAGTTCTGAATTCTTCCGTCCTTGCACATGTAACAATCTCAGCACATTGCCTTTAACTGTGCCAATGCACTCCTTGACACCACTGAGACCTGGACCCCAGGCTCAGGCTTTTCTCAGTAAATTACAAATCCCAAAATTCCACAGGATGTTGAAAGTGTTGAAAGTGAATAGCAGTGATGTAGACTCGAGTCGATAGACTTGGACTCAATTTGGACTTAAGTTGCTTCAGTGACTCGACTTGGACTCGACTCAGCCATAAATGATGCACTGACTCAACTAGACTTGAGACTCGTATGCTTTCAATGACTGACTGGATGCCCTTGGTTCAGTAATATAACGCATTCATCCAGAAACCTTACAACTTTGAACAACGCTTCCGTCTCTTTTTGCGTACTAGTCACATGACAATCTCTCTCAAGCCCAAATTGTGGATGCATTTCTCAGAGGGGAACGGCAAACGGGTTAGGCAATGGGCTGGAGGCAGGCTTGTCGTCTGCTCAGCAGCCTGTCCCAGCTGCATATCGGAGGAGCCTTCTGAAATGCTTCCTAAGAGCAAAAGACAAGACTCGCCCATAGAGTGCAGGGTGCATTTCTCAGAGGGAAACAGCAAATGTGTTAGGCAACGGCTTGAGGAAGAAGGATCTTCCCTCTAAATCTTTTGAATCGTCAGTAATGGGGAGTAAGATAGGATCCTATTCCCCACTTCCAAAGCTGCAGATGGAAAAATTGCAAATGTGGAGGGCCGACTCTGCTTAAATTGTTAAAACTGAATTTATTTCACTCTATTCAATAGTTCTGGAATTTTGGATGGGATATAAAATTGGCTTCCAGACTTGAGACTTGACTTAAGACTTGAAGGAAGAGATTTGAGACTTGACTTGAGACCTGGAGTAAAAGACTTAAATACATCACTGGTGAATAGCACTGTAACAGTGTAAGGCAGAACTAGCCTAAGGCTTCTACAACTGATGGCTGAGTGTGCAGAGGCTCCCTGTTGTGACCACCAGTCAGTGACAGAGATAATAACAGGGCTTCTTTTCATGAGCCTTTCCTGAGCCTCTATGGTGTATTTGGGGAGGGGAAGAACCTGACAAATAACTGCTATGGGCCAGACAGGGACCTACACAAGTCATATTAGGCAGGCAGATCATGGTTTCCCACCCCTGGGCTAGCATTTCCATTGATGGGGGGGCTTCCATTCCAACAGAATGTTGTGAGATTTACTTCACAGTGTGAGTGCATAGTGTTGGATGATCCCTGCTTGTAGATCACCCACATAACACATGGCCTCTAATAAAGAATCAGTTATGTTGTCTTTCTCGGAAGCTGTATTAAAGCTAAGATCTGGAAGTCAATAGCTCAGAAAACAGTTTTTCCTGTCCTTGTCGATCTTCACATGGCCATCATGTGCGCAGATGTCACAGGATGCAAGATGCCGCACAAAGGAAACCTTTTCCTGCCCCTAGTGTTTTTGGGCACAAGGCAAAGGATGCCTGCCTGAACAATACAAGCTCACAAAATATGTACTGAAATCTGCTTGTAGTCCCAAAGGAGAGAGATGGGTTCAAAACAAGGGAGGTATGCTGAACTCCACTTTCAGGAACTCTGACTTTTCTTGGACTGTTCCTCTTGTTTGCCTCTTATGCTAAAAACAAACAGTCCTTTGGAATGAAGACACTTTTCAAATGGGATATGCACTTTGCTCTTCTGCCCTAAACTGAACTTTTCCTGTTAAACATCAAAGTGATACTTCTCTCTGCCTCACATTCTGTGCCAATATTTTGTTGCTGTTGTGTGCCTTCAAAGCGTTTCTGATTTATGGGCAACCCTAAGTTGAACCTGTCATGGGTTTTCTCAGCAAGATTTCATTGCCTTTCTCTGAGGCTGAGAGAGTTTGACTTGACCAAGATCACCCGGGGGTTCTACAGACAAGTGGGGAATTTTGAACCCTGGTCTCCCAGAGTCTTAGGCCATTTCCGCACTAGACTGTTATAGTGCTATTATTCCACTTTCAACATCCTATGGAATCTCGGAGTTTGCCTCAAGAGCCCCTCCTTAAACTGCAAACCCCAGGTTTCCGTAGGATGTTGAAAGTAGAATAATAGCACTATAACAGTCTAGTGTGGAAATGGCTCTAGTCCACCATGCAAACTACGCTGGCTCTTGTGCCGGTATTAGCAGATGACATGAGGGCGCAGACCAAGCCTGAAGCAGGCAAGGCTGATTCATGGACTTATTTGGGCACAGCATGTCCTATTAGTGTGGCATACATCCTTAGAAATCATCTTTACCTGAATTTTTAGCTCTTCGTGAATCTGTCCTTTTGAGGCTGTTGTCTTTCTCAGAGGCCCTTCGCTGACATCCAGAAATCTGGAAGCAGGTTTGTTAGTTATATTTCATTTCTATCCTTCCTTTTCTTTGAGGAGTTCAAGGTGGCGTATGTGGCTCTCTTCTTCCACACTTTAGCTTCACAACAATCTTGTCAGGTAAATCAAACTGGGAAGCACTGGACCACATGTGCATGGTGTGTGCATCCCAATCCCTAGTCCCACACTTCAACCACTCGTCTGCATTGGCTTCTAAGATGATTTACAGAGAGCTGTAAAAGCAAGATATATGAAGGAAGGAATGAGGATGGTTTGTATTTCCGTATGCTTTGTATTTCCACAGATTTAAATAGAGCCATAGTATCACTTGGTAGTCTGGACAGTAAACTGCAGTTTCACTTATACAGTAGTTTATAGCACAAGAACTGCAAGAGGGCAGGTAGGAAGAGCTGTGCATTTGGAAGTCAGTAGAAATTGGGACTGAAAACAAAATTTTCAGTGTAGCAGAGGCCTAGGGCTCCTCCAAACAGGGCAAATGTATTTGGGAATTTAAGATATTCGTTGTTGTGTTGATTTTTTTTAAAATATCCAAACAACATAAGTGTTTCCTGTAGTATTTTCCAGCAATTTCTGGTACCAGCTGCAACATTTTATTTCCCCCCTCAAGTGGGCTTCTTCTTAATTCGAAGACATGTTGGAACCAAAAAGTATAATTCTCTTTTCTTTTACTTCTTTTTAGAATTATAGTGCTACAGTGCATCAGTATAAGGAAAACAAAACAAAAGAAAAGAAAACATCCACAGGGACAAAATTTGCCCATCAAACCCCAGGGAAATCTCAGTAAACCTTTGGAAAAACACAAGAAACTGTTATAGGCAGCCCTCCAAAAGAAGAGAATGGGTAGAGGTAAAAGCAATGTTGCCCACTTTGTAAACCCTGTCTCGGGGTCTACAACTTTGATATAAAATTATTCTAACCCACCAGAGAGGTCACCCGGATGCGCACGTAGGCAATAACGGTCGTACGATCGAACGAACCAGGTCAGGCCAGTAAAATCCCCAGTCACGTAGCCACAGGAGACCTCATGTTGTGATAACCCATGGTGGACAAAAGGTCCTTAACCTTTAAGGAGTCCACTTGAAGGGACTAAAAGTCTTCCCAGAAAGTTGGGTGCCGGAAGCAATAAAACCTTATCAAATCAATCTCCAGAAACTCACACCGCAGCCCCAAAGTGGAGGAAGATCCTGTTACTGGGATGACAACTTGTTATCTTCCGAGAAATGCCAGGTTTGGAGTTGTTCTTCTTTTCTGTCCCTGTTTGTTTTCCCTGGGAGAGGATTTGCCTTCAAAGTAAATTTCTTCTACAAATACTCCCTGTTTTTGGGCTAGTTAGGCAAGAGGCGAGGCAAGGAGAAGAAGTATGATGCCTCCTGGTCATACCAACTGACCGGTCCCCCCTCCCGACAGCTGCGTGATCTCCTCAGTGTCTCTTTGCTGAGCTGCTGTTCGATCGCTGCTTCCCGGACCAAGGGCTTCAGGAAGAGGTGCAGTATCACCCAAGCTCCAAATCCCTCAACAATCCCTCTATCTTATTTCCACTCTTTATTTCTTTTAGCCCTTGGATGCATGTGTGCACGTTTGTGTTAGGGTGTACTATTACTATTCAATAAAGTCATTCATTGGAACTTTTGTGTGATTTCTGACTGAGCCTGACCCCGTAAACATCGGGTAAAAGATCCTTAACTACCCTGCCCTCTTTGCATTGCTAAAGCGGTGTTCATAGCTAATTTTCCCCACAAGTGATCATTTTGACAGGCATTGGGAATCCCCCTAAGGAACCCCCAACAAGCAGGGTAACAGCAACAATAACCAGCAAAACCCAAGAAGCTGTATCACAAGAAACTATGGTTTCTAGACCAGTCTGGAATAGCCATGAGACACATTCCAGCATGTGTGCCAACATGTTGTGGCACCTAATTGGAAACTAAGATGGATTATGCCACCAATGTTAGGGTCGGGGAACTAATATGTCTTTTCTTTAAATGTGAAATGCTTTGACACAGATTCATAACTGGCTAGAGAAAATAACCGCCGTATACAGAAAACAGGATCAGGTTTGTACAAATCTGTTTTTAATACGAATTCTATTAAGACCCGTACTCCACGGTTTTTCCACCATATCGATCAAGATTTCCAAACAGTGGTTCTGTGGTAAATCTGATGATCTCAGCAACTAGCAAGATGGTTGACCAAAGAGGGGGCGTGAAAGAGGTGACATCTGCTCCCCTGTGTAGAGGCAAAGTGGCTGAAGAGCAACATCCTTCTTTGTCCTTCTCGTCCCTTCCCTGGCCCTGGTTGGAAGTCTGTGGCGCACAAACCAGAACAAACAACACGCTGGCAGAGGTAGTAGATCTCGCGTTCATATGGTCAGGATGTTAGAGCTCATACATGATTTTGTGATCACAACAATCCCAGTCTACCAGCTCATTGCTTCGGAACCAAAGGCTGATCTCCCGCTGGGCTGTCTCCACAGAATCACTGGCATGGACAACATTCCTGTTTCCAAGAAAAACCTCACAGTGAGAGAACATCACACATTAACACTGATCTTCTTCTTATTGTTGTCTTCTTTCATCAACTCTGGCCCTTTTCGTGGTGTCCTCCCATCCCAGCATGGGGACGGGAGAGAACTGGGATCACGATGACACTTCTGCATGATGCCATCATGGACCTGCTCCCCTCCAGTCCCCAGGCAGTGTGATCGCGGATTAAATCATTGATGGGTTTGCGCCATCCCACACACATACCTGTCCTGCGGAAGGGCAGGAGGTGCAATAGCAGTGCTTCTTGCCCCAGCGCAGCCTGGGAAAGTACCTGGCTGCACTGCAGAAGGAAGTAGCGTAACCATTGCATTTCCTTCTGCAGGGAGCTGTTCTCATGCAGAGGGGAGCACAGCTGTCACACTTCCTCCCTCTCAGATCTGCTGCGGAGATCACCACCAGAGCACAACAGGACAAAGTAGGGTGTGGAAAGGGACTTTGACTTATGGCTACCTTATCTTGGCAAGGTTTCTATGGAGGAGTTTGCTGTTGCACTACCTTGAGGCTGAGAAAATGTGACTTCCTTGCAGTCACCTAGTGGGTTGATATGGCTGAGGAGGGATTTGAACCCTAATCTTTCAGAGGCCTAGTTCAACACTCAGACTGCTATATCACACCAATTCCTATGTCCCCTGTATATGTAACATGAGATTGACCCCACTTTAACTTTCATGGGCCATTTCTCCCAAACGATCCTGGGAAATGAAACTGGAGGAAGATGCCACTAATTTTTATCAGAGATGCCCAGCTTCCTCTTGCAGAACTACAGTCCCCAAGATTCCTTGAGAAGGTGCGTCCTGTAGCAGGGGTGGAGAACATTTGGCCTTCCAGGTATTGTTGGAATATAACTCCTATAAGCACTAGACAACTATCAAATGCTAAAATAAAGTAGGGCAGGCATGCAATCTATCAGTTGGAGGGATACAATACGCCATTTCCTGGTCTACAGTGTGCTTATGGTCTCCTGAGCAGGCTTAACCATCTTCAGATAGGGCACAGCCTTTCTGAGGTAGTGAAACTGTGACTAAAAGTTCTCCTAGGCCACTTCTGCACTAGACTGTTAGAGAGCTATTATTCCACTTTCAACATCCTATGGAATCCTGGGGTTCACAGTTTAGGGAGGGGCCTGAGGCAATGGCAGGAAGCAGTCTGTAGCAAACCAAGCCAAATGGTTAATCTCTATTTGCCAGATAAGAGGACCTCATTGGATTTATAGTCTAGATCCTCCTCTCATGGTTGGCCCCTATGAGCACTGGGCAAGTCAAAGTAACTTTGGTTGATCTAGTCCAACTTGTACCTGCTGACGTGGATACTGAAGTCTCCTCGGACGGTCCCTGGCTTGGCTTCTGCAGGGTTGGTATCACCCACCATGGCCCGGGAGGTCTTGACGACATTGTGACCTTCCCAAACCTGCAGGGAATGCAGGGAAGCAAAAGACCAAGGAAAGAAATTTTAGAAGAGTCAACCTGGATTATACATACATACAAAATGAAAACCAACAGCCAGATGCAACTGGGATGTCCCAAAATGCTTTGTGCTGTTTCTGATACTGGAATTGATTTATAGCACCAGGGCTAATAGCAGTGGTAGATCTAGCATAAACAGCACCTAGGGCGACCCTCTTCCTCCTCTGGTGCCGCCGCCGCCGCCGCCGCCTCCTCCTCCTCCTCCTCCTCCTCCTCCTCCTCCACTAAATCTTCCAGCATGGCTTTTTTGCGCCCCCATGGCATTGGTGCCCAGGGCATGTGACCTACTTGCCCCACCTTAGATACCCCTCTTGCTAATAGCTCTTGACGGCCTTCTCCTCCATGATTTTTCCTAATCTGTTGTCCAAACTGACACCTGCCCTGAGCTGAAACAAATATCAAAACACTCTTCTAAAACATTCCACATATCAAAACACTCTTCCAAAACATTCTGGCTGAAATCCTGCAAAATAGTCAGCAATTGTTAGAGGCTAGGGAGCCAAGGTGGCTCTCAGAAGATCTTGGAGGACTTACTCTCCCTATAAACTATTCAATTTTTGGCCTCTAGTGTCCTCTAAGGGATGTGGTGGCCATTTTTGCCATGTTGTGGGCCCCCAGGCCATTTTAGGCCCACGAGAAGCCTTACTTACAACAGCATGTGACCCAGAAGTCACCTCCTGTTTTACAAAATAGCCTCTCCAGGGCCAAAAATGGTATGGGCCCCCCCAAAATGCTGCTCATGCCCTTTAGAAGGCATTGGGGGGCAGTGTGATAACTGAAGCCCCTGTCAGAGTTGCGGATGACCAGCAGCAGCTGTTGGTCCCTGTGGCTCTGGCTGGAGATGAGTCCTGCAGCTCAAGAGTTCCCCTTGCTGCCATGGACCAAGCAGGCTTGGACGTCCCTCTGCCTGCTCCTTTAGGGCAACAGGGATCCGATTCTGAAGACGGTTTGGAGCCTGCGTCAATCAGCCCACAAACAAGGTGGAGACTCAAGAGAGCAGAGCAAAGGGAGGCTTCCTTGATTAAGTTCAAGAAGCGGTGACCGGCCACACTTGTGCCTTGGGCTATATAACTGCCTGCTTGGAAGCTTTCCTTTGCTTGTGGCAAACTTTCTACGAGCCCTTTCCTTCCCTGTTCCTTGCTTCCAGCACCTGGCTCCTGATACCTTGGATTGATCTCCTGGCTTCTGACCCCTGCATTTTGGACTCTGACTATGGCTTTTGCTTGTCACTCAAGCTTAGGTAAATGGACTCCCTATGAGTAATTGCTTGCTTTGACTCTTCCCAGTGGGACTCTGCTATCTCTCCCTCTCCCTTCTCTGGGCTGGCTCACTGCTCAGGTCTCTGGCCTCGACAGGCAGCATTTGCCCCCATTTTCCCTGTCCATTTTCTTCATCAAAGAAATGTAACATTATGCTGATGGAGTTATGTGGCAGTGGCACAATCCTGCCTTCTTACAAGGGAATCATAGTGGTATAATTGTGTAATGTGAAAAGGCCTCATATGTTAAAAACCTCCAGAGAGGCTCTTTTGAGAATCCTTCACCGGTGGAGGTCTGCTTGACCGGCCTGAGGAAGTGGATTATCTCTTGAATTCCCAGACTGTGGGATGTATCTCCCTCAGAACTGTGATCGGTTCCCACTCTCACTGTTTTTAGGAAGAATATCAAGAAACATCTTAAACGTGCAGATGTGTAATCTTATCTTTTCTGTATTTAGACACTTAAGTCGAAGAAGTAAATATAAAGTGAAATTAGATCCATCTTAGGTAGTGTTGGAAGTCAACCAGTGAAGTACAGTTGGTCCACCACATTTGCAGGTTTCACTTTCACAGATTTGATTATTTGCAACTTTCTCCAACCTCTGGCCTACCCACCTCTCAGCAGCTCCAATCCAGCTGTGCAGCCCCTTAAAAACATGCCTCTGGGTCCCTTCTTTCTCCATTAGCTGTTATTTGACCAGCTAAGGATGGCTTGCACCCCAGTTTCTCAGTGTCACAAACTCTCTGCCAGTGCCCCACACACGTCCAAGGAAAGAGATAGATAAGAGAGAGGAAGTATTGGGTATATACCATGCCCAACCCACCTCTTTCCTTCTCCCTTCCTTGACTTGGGCCATTTCCCATGGACTGTTATAGCACCATTATTCCACTTGCAACATCCTATGGAATCCTGGAGTTTGCAGTTTCGGGGGGGGCGGATGGCCCCTCCCAAAACTGCAAACCCCAGGATTCCATAGGATGTTGCAAGTGGAATAACAGCACTATAACAGTCCAGTGCGGAAATGGCCTTGGTTTGGACCCTGTGCCCCAACCCTAATGCATGTGGAAGTTCAACTGTAACATAACACTTTGCAGCATTTAGTTTAGCATAGTTGGTGTTCTTTAGTTCAGTTTAGGTACGTTTTTGATTTTGTTTAACTGTATATGTTTGTATTGTTATCCCTATAGTTTAATTTAGATTTGTATTTGATTTTGTTTAATAGTACAAGTTTGCACTGTTATCCCTGTTATCCCATTTTGGATATCAAAAAATTTGTATCTTTAAAAAAATCTAAAGAAAAGAAAAAGAAACATCTTAAACTGTTCTGATGTTTATTGGTGAGCGATTGCCACATTTTTATTGTTTAGTTTTTAATCACAATCTACGCTTAATTTATTTTTAATGATGTTGCAATTTTATATGACTCTTTTTTTATTGGAACAGTGGGATAAAAATGTGAGATATAAGTACACTGAAGTCCTGCAGGCATTGAGCAGGGCAATGGCATAGGCACGACTCCTGTTGGATATCGACACAGAAAATGGTCTCTCCCTAAACTGCAAACCTCAGGATTCCATAGGATGTTGAAAGTGGAATCATAGCGCTATAACAGCCTAGTGCGGAAATGGTGCATGTCACCTTACCATGGCAACCACAGGTCCTGAGGTCATGTACTGTATCAACTCATGATAGAACGGCTTTCTGCGCAGCTCATGATAGTGTTCGGCCAGGATTCCCTCATTCGCCTGCAAAAAAGAAATACTCAAAATCAAAAAATGACAATGCCCCCTCCTTGTTGACCTCCTTGCTGGAGAGATTTCAATGCACGTTTTTCTTTAAGAAGTCAGGTTGCATTTGACATGGAGATGGGGGGGGGCCTTTTTGCTGACTGAACTTTGACAATGAAACTCTTCACAAAGGGCCACTGATGCTCAGCTCTTTCTCCTTTAAGACAGCTGGTGAAAAGACTTGTAAAATAGAGAACGGTCTAACCCACTGGTTCCTAACCTATGGTCCACGGACACTCCGGAGGGACACAATGTCTTCACAGGAGGTCCACAACAGCTAGAAAAAATGTTATGAGCTTTTACAGTTAAAATAGAAAGAAAGAATGAATTAATTAATGTGTATAAACAAGAGGGCCTCGTAGCAGCAGAGGAGGACAAACTCAGAGATAAGCCACGGATGGTGCTTGGAAACTGCCGGTCAAGGAACAGTCTCTTCCAAATTTCCGGGCTCACTCGCTTACAAGCAGGTTTTCCAGAATTATCAAAGAGGGCTATGAAAGTATTGATGCCTTTCATAACAACATACTTGTATGAAAAACCATTGCGTGCTCCCGATAAATATAGAAATGTCTGAAAAACATGGAGTCAGAACTCGGCATACACATTTCAGCTATTAAGTCGGATATAACAGTTGTAAATGAGATGCAGCCTTCTCATTAATTAAAATTAACAAGTAATATTAAGCCATGATTTGGACTTCAGGTATTATTATTTTAAATTTTTATGGAATCATTCCAACAAAAATATAGGAGTGTGCACATTGACTTATTTCTCCCTTCTTTCCAAATCTGAAAACCCTGGATGAACATTTTGAATAAATATTTGATGCACTTTAGGGTTTTAAATCTTGAGTTAAGTCCATTTCCACACAACACTCTTCTAGCGTGATGATTCTACTTTCAACCTCCTATGGTTTGCAGTTCCGGGAGGGGCCAGCTGGCCCCTCCCGAAACTGCAAACCCCAGGATTCCACAGGAGGTTGAAAGTGGAATCATCGTGCTAGAAGAGTGTCGTGCAGAAATGGCCTTGGTCATCTGCAGCAACAAAAGATATTTAAAGGGAGTGTGTGATAAAGAAAAGGTCAAGAACCTCTGGTCAAACCTATTCCTATGTATTTAATTACAGATCTGTCAGTAGCTGAGTCTTACCATAGATAAACTGCTATTCTCTGTAAATCATGGTTGTTTTGAAGCAGGAGTGGGAAACTGTGTGGAGGTCATGGTCCAATTTGCCCCCATCTCTCTCCACCACGGGCTACTCCCTCTGCAAACCCAAATACCTCAGTTTTCCTTTGTAGTCCTTTTCAAAATGGTGACAGGAAGTGGTATCATATCACTTTCTGACACCATTTTGAGAGGGCCTGTAGGGGGATACATTTGGGGGGTTCTGAGATGCTCATAGGGGTAGTAGCGTATTTTCATGTAAGGGTTTCCATTGTGGTTTGGGGGTTAAATATTGCACAAAAACTGTGCTGAAAAGAGTTTATTGAAATTGGGGGACACTCTGGGAAACTAGAGGGTTTCATGGTCCAGAAAAGTGGGGCCCAAAGATCATCTGTGGCTTCCAGGCGTCACTATGCCCAAGCATGTTTTCAAGGCACAACAGCTGGAAAAAGCTGCCAAACCCTGGAAATGGAAAGTGAAAACGATGTCCACTGATCAGAGCTTTGAAAAGTTGCTGTTTTGCATACAACTCCTAGAATCCCCAACCAGCATGGCCAGCTGGCTGAGAGACTCTGAGAGCTAGAGCCTAAAAAAGTCATGATTCTCTGCTTGACCACCAATATCTCCACATACGAGTGTAAAGAACAATCCAAGCTGTATCGGGGACCAAATGTTATTCTACACAAAGTAATGTGGGAAGGAAGAAAGCTCACTGATAACAAGTCTGAGGATTAGTCCAGCTACACAACAGGAGGAGAAAATGTGGCTTACAGCCATATGCAGCCCCCAAAACCCCATTTTGCAACCTTCAGGCTCCTACACCCCAAAACTACATCCTTCTCATTTCATACACTTTTGGGTTTCCTGTTAGCAATAGCAAGTGTATTTCTATACCACTTATCAGCTAAGTGCTCTCTAAGCAGTTTACAATGTATTAGCTGATTGCCCTCAACAAGCTGAGTACTCATTTTACCGATCTACAGAAGGATGGAAGGCTGAGTCAACCTGGAGCCCGACAGGATTGAATTTACAACCTTGTGGCTGCAGTACTGGCATTTAACCACTGCGCCACCAGGGCTCCTGTTGCCACAGGGAACATTACCTGGAGTAACTTGAGGCCCACAAGCTTGAAGCCACGTTTCTCAAAGCGTTTGATCACATCTCCCAGCAGTCTCCTCTGAACTCCATCTGGCTTCAGGGCTATCAGTGTGCGCTCCTGCAGCCCAGTGGTACCTGTGAGGCAAAGAAAGGAAGGTATAGCCAGAAAACTTAGGAATCCGCAAGGCTTTGACTCTATCAGATATGCAGAATGTGGGATTGTCTACTGAAGGTGAATAATGGGGGATTTGGAAAATATGAAAGAAAGTATTTTTTTTACATGGGGCCAAATAAAACTATAGAATTTGCTACCACAAGATGTAGTGATGGCCACCAACTTACCTGTAAATTGTGCGTGTAATCTACCATTACAGGCAAGGTAGATCATCCATGTTCATGGACACAGCTATCATTGATTATTAGTCATGATGGCTGTATTAGGCCATCAGAACTCAAAAAAATTACTTTTGGGACCAGAATTCCCAGAATCCCCTAGCCATTCTGGGTATTGTAATCCAAAAAAGTAACTTTTCTCAGGTCTTTTGTGCGTCCCATCTGCTGGGAAACACCACTAGATGTTTATAGCTTGCAATGTGGGCATCTCAGAGACATCCAGAGGGCAACTGTTGGATACGAAAAAGACAAATCTTTGGTTTGTTTTGATTTTCTTGTAGGAGCTGAAATATGGGTCAGAATGTGAAGGTGTGTATTCTTCTTCCAAATTTTTCTGCAAGAACCAAGTGTGCTTGGCCAATTTCAGGTCTAACGGAAGGGATAGCCAAGGAAAAGTGTAGCAAAGAAGGGAGAGAGGCATTGCAAGGGTGCAGGCTGAGATGAGGGAGGGATTAGGAGGGAAGGGGAGGGAGTAGTGCAAACAGTACAAGAGGTGGTGTGTAAGAAATATGGGAGAGTGCATTGCAAAGATGCAAAGTGAGGGGAGGGAGAGAGTGAAGAGGAAAGGAAGAGTGAAGCCATTTCTGCACTAGGCTGTTATTGTTGCAAAACAGGAGTCGAGAAACGCCTGCTGATAAAAAGAAATAAAAACTCCTGCTTGCTTTAGACTCCATGCCTGCTTCGCGTAGCAAGTAACAAAACGCAGCTGAGGTCATACTAGCAGATTGACTACGTTTATTAGTAAAAAAGAATTTCAAAACAGCCTAAGTTACGGAAGCAAATTCTATTCTGCCCAACATCATGGCAGATCAGCAACAGAGTGCAAAGAGAAAAGAACAGAGAGACTTTTACACAAGGCATGGGGTTTATATGATATGCAGTAAACATGCTTTAGGCACCTTCACCTCACGACAACAAGCGTGAATAACAAGTTCATAGCCATAACATGTCATGTAGCAAAAACACATATGATGGCGCAGCTGTGTGCCAGTTCCGGACAAGCTGATAACGCTGAGGAAAACGTTTCCCATGGAACTGGCTAGCCATAACAACAGGTTTGTAACAGTTTGCGTTCTCACACACACACACACAAGAGCTGTGAGAAATTTGTGGAGCAAGGAGTCCATTATGCATCCACATAATGCAACACTCCCCTACTCCTTGTGGAACAAATTTTAGTCACATTTTAGCCACTTTGGACTGGATGCTTTGTCAATCCCAGTTTACTTACAAGCTGACCAAATGTCTCAGCAGATAGTGGCTTAGTAAACACATCAGCTAAGTTACATTCTGAAGGCACATAAGTGAGAGATCCTTTCCCATCTCGCAAAAACAACTTTACATTGTGAAACTTAATGTCAATGTGCTTTGAGCGAGAGGAAGTTCTGTCAGAACTTGCCATGTGAATGCAGGCTTGTGAATCACAATATATTTGTACTGATTGTGGAATATGGATTTCCAGATCTTTTAACAACTGTATGAACCACTCTAGTTCAGTACAGAGTGTAGACAAACTCACGTACTCAGCCTCCATTGTCGACAAAGATAAACATGTTTGTTTCTTAGTTTTCCAATCAATAACCACTCCACTGTAAATGATAACATAACCAGATGTGCTCTTGCGATCTGACACATCTTCTGCAAAATCACTATCAGAGTAACACACCAATGTAGGCTGTTCTTTGGGAAAAATACACAAACAGTACTCCAAAGAACCTTTCAGGTACCTAAGCACTCTTTTCACACCTTGCCAATGATACTGGGTAGGCTTAGCACACGCTCTGCCCAAAATGTTTACACTTAGAGCAATATCAGGGCGGCTGGTACTTGCTAAGTACAAGAGACTCCCGATGACAGATTGATACAGATGTATGTCAGGAAACATTTCATCACCAATTTTTTTCATAAACCCAGGTACCATAGGCGTTTTTACAGCCTTGCAGTCAGTCATGTTGCATTTTTCTAACAATTACAATTTTTGTTTCTGACACAGCAGAAAACCATTTTTGACTTTTTGTATTAATTCCCCAGAAAGTTTTGAACTGGCCCCAAATTTTTGATTGGAACTTTTTTCCCAGTTCATTCTCAAACACTTGTGCTTGATTTTGTGTAGCAGAAACTAAACACAAATCACCCACATAGGCAAGGAGAATTTCTAAACTTTCCCTTTCCCCTCACATATACACAGGGATCAGCAACACTTTGTTTGAAACCACACGCCTGCAGAGCATTGTGTAAACAAACATTCCAACACCTGGCTGATTTTTTTAGACCATAAAGAACGTTTCAGTTTCCAAACGTGAGATCTTTTCCTTCAACTTCAAACCCATCAGGTTGAAGCATATAAACCTCTTCTTCCAAATCAGCATTGAGATAGGCAGTATGATATCAAAATGTGTTAGCACAGCATTCATTTGAGCTGCCAGGGAAAAAACCAATCTAATAGACTGCGGTTTTGCTGTGGGACTGTAGATTTCATCATAACTGGCATCACTTTGTAAAAATCCAGGCACCAAAGTGCTTTATGTTTCACTTGCCCATCAGCAGAGGTCTTTACTTGTAAACCCATTCACTGTCAATTGGTTTCACACCTTTGGGTAATTTACACGGGGAATAAAATTGTGCTGAGCAATTAAACCCATCTCATTTTGCATGGCATCCCACCAGGGCTAGCTTGTTGCTGGCAATCTTTCAAGAGAAGCAAAATTTTCCGGTTCAGAAGCTACAGCTGCACACACACGGACTGCCTGAGCGTCAGGGAAACGACGCGGGGGGTGCCTTTTGTTTTTTTTTTTATCTTCTGAGGACGGGTTGACTCTGTGAGGTGCCTTCCCCCTCCTCAGCACTACGTGACCTTTTAACTGAATACTTTTGCTTTCCCTCCCCGTGAGACTCAGCCACATCGCTTACAGTCTCCCCCTTCGCAAGTCTCTCTCCTTTTTTTTAACCCTCGAGGGCCTGGAGCGGAGACTGAGGGTTGGGCTGGCTGCGCTGCAGGCTGGCTAGACACAGGAAGAAGAATTTCAGACGCTGATTGAACAGTGCCCAGTTTGCGGTTCCTCGAAGGAGGCATTTCTTGACACAACACAGGAATTACCACCAGCATAAAAGCGAACCCTTTACAAAAATTCTCATAACCAACAAAACGCAGATGCTGGGATTTTGGCTCTCCTTTTTTCCTTTGGCTTTTGGGAATTGCACCCAGGCAAAACTCCCAAACACCTTCATGTGAGCAATGGAAGGCTGTTTATTATACAGATACTCATAGGGGGTTGCATTGATTACACTACTCCAGAGCCTATTGTGTATGTAACAGGCAGTCAGAACTGCTTCACCCCAAAAACTCAGAGGCAGATCTGCATCAGTTAGCAGACTGTGCATCAGAGTTTGTAAAACTCCTGCATTGCGCTCAGCCACTCCTTTTTGGTGAGGAGAATAGCTGGCAGTTGTCCTGTGAATGATCCCTTTCTTTTTAAACCCACTGTTGCATGTTTTCTGACAAGAATTCAGCTCCCCTATCAGTTTGCAACTTTTGAAGAGAGCAACCAAACTGCCTCTCAATGGGGAACACCAATTTTTGGGGATTTGACACACATCAGACTTTTGCTTAAACACATAGCAGAAAATGTACCTGCTAAAATCATCTACGAAGAGACAGAAATTCACCCCCTCCGAGGTTGAAGGGGCCCTACAATGTCACAATAACCAACTGGAATGGAGCAGTTGGCACACGGGAACTAACCCGTGGTGCTGGCAGCTGCTTGGACTTGGTTTGCTTGCAAATTGCACAATCAAGGAACACACTACAAGACTTCAAAGAACACCCTTTACAGCAACCTGCCAACTTTTTTAACATGGAAAACTCCCCATGCCCCATGCGACGATGCATGAGATGAATGCATTCATGGTGTTGTGGAGTATTAGCATACACATTACACACAGTATGTCTTGTTTCAAGGAAAAACAGCCTTTCTTTTAGCCACAGCACACCCTCCCCATCTTTGAGCACTTTGCCCTGTTTTCCACAAACTCAACCTTAAACCCAGATTCTGTCAGCTGCCCCACAGATAACAGAAAAATAAGAGAGGGCACATACAAAACATTTTTCAAACACATATCAAGTGCTGGGACATAGGCAATCCCTTCACCACAAACCTCAGTTTTTGTCCCATCTGCCAAAATTACCTTTGAAACACTGGCAGAATTTAAGTCACTGAACAAGTCTTTTGAATTGACGAGATGCGGGGAACACCCGCTGTCCAGGAGCCAGGCTGGGTCGGGGACTTCTACATCTTGGGGACCTTCAGAAACAGCTACAGCAACACGAACCGTCCCCTGGCACGACCTGCCTTGTTCCCTCTTTTTTGGAACCTCGGAAACCGGCTTACTGGACTTTGCTCCCCTTGCTTCAGAAGTGGGAATACGCCTGAGGTGTGAAGCAAAAAGCGAAAACATCTCCGGACAGCATGGGCATGCACCAGCCCCTCCTCACTGCGATCAGCAGCTGAAAATTTTTTTTTACCGGAGCAACTTTTTGCCGCTGAAGCCTGTGTGGAGGTGCCGCATTCCTGGCTCGCTTGTCCTTTCCTCCATCAGCCGGGCAGAAACCATGGAGACAGTCAAATCCCTTTCTGGCACGGATGGAGTGAAGAAACGACTAGTTTCCCCGGAAGCATCAAGGGAATTTAAAAAAACAGAATCCCTGTCACTTTTAGGCAAAACCTTGCCTCTCTCTCGGAGTGATGAAAACAGCTCTGAAAAAAATGTCAAATGCTCCCCATCGAGGTGCCTGGGGTCCATTTGGTATTGTAAAAAAATGAGACAAACATACTTTGCTGCTCCAGATTCATTGAGATGTTTTCTCGTAGTTTACCCATCCTTGACGTGGGATTAAGGTCCCTATGTGCGTGAGCTGGTCATCTTCCACAGCCAGAAAGAGCATAGACATGGCTCGTCTAGTTGCAGCCTCAATCTGAGCTGCTGTACCTTTCAATGAAACAGGATCAGTAAACGCTCCCCCCAGACCCTCGGCCCGCAGATTTTTCCCTTCTCCTACCATGCAAGGAGTTTGACCCGTTGAGCTTCACAAGGGGCAAACCCCCAGGCACTGGTTGAGCCATGGTAGAACCAGCTAAAAACTTATTCAAAAACACTCCTCAGCAGGATAACTTAAAGCAGGACTCAGAACAAGGTCATGGGTCAAACCATCCTCTGCTACCATGTTGCAAAAAAGGAGTCGAGAAACTCCTGCTGATAAAAAGAAATAAAAAATCCTGCTTGCTTTAGACTTCATGCCTGCTTCGCGTAGCAAGTAACAAAACGCAGCTGAGGTATACTGAGATTGACTACGTTTATTTGTAAAAAAGAATTTCAAAAAGCCCAAGTTACGAAGCAAATTCTATTCCCCAACATCATGGCAGATCAGCAACAGAGTGCAAAAGAAAAAAACAGAGAGACTTTTACACAAGGCATGGGGTTTATATGTTGCAGTAAACATGCTTTAGGCACCTTCACCTCACGACAACAAGCGTGAATAACAAGGTCATAGCCATAACATGTCATGTAGCAAAAACACATATGATGGCGCAGCTGTGTGCCAGTTCCGGAAAGCTGATAACGCTGAGGAAAACATTTCCCATGGAACTGGCTAGCCATAACAACAGGTTTGTAACAGTTTGCGTTCTACACACACACACACAAGAGCTGTGAGAAATTTGTGGAGCAAGGAGTCCATTATGCATCCCAAACAACAGTTATAGCGGGAATTCCCCCTTCAAATTAGGAATCTGGGGTTTGCAGTTCCTGAAACTGCAAACCCCCGGGTTCCAAATTTTTGAAAGTGGAATCATAGTGCTATAACAGCCTAGTGCGGAAAAGGCCCGAGTAATGGGGGCAGTGGACCCAAAAAAAAGAGCCTTTTAAAGGGTGGTGTGAGAGGCGGTGGCGGCCCCAAGAGCCACCATGGTGTAGTGCAGAGATACATGCATAAATTGTAACAATGAAATGTATGGGACCACAACATATCTATGAAAACCTTTCATTTACATTTTTAAAAATATATTATTTATGTCTGTTTATTGATTATTGATTTATAATACATAAAACTGAATTACTTGTTGTGAAATGTATGTTAAAAGTGTGTCACCAACATAAAAGTTTGGAAAGCTCTGGTGTAGCGGTTTGTGTGACAGACCCTGGGATAGAGACAGGTTAATCGGATTGGCTCTCTAAGGAGAATCAACCTATCCAGACGGAGGGCCTGTGTGGGGGGCAACCACAGATAGATATATACAGGGAGTGTGTGGGGGAAAAAAATTTCCTTCAGTGAGAGGTAGAAGAGAGTGGGAGAAAAGCTAAGGGGTTGTTAACTTAGGGAGGTTTTGCCTATCAAGAGCTGGAAGTTCTTTGCTGTTGGAAATATTCATTTACCAAAAATTCCCCTTGCTGGTTTTTTTAAAATAAAGATTTTATCCTATTTTTTTAAAGATCAGCATCAGTACAGTGTTTCTTCAATTTGAGCTCATTTACACAAGTTACACATTTATTTCGGATTAACCTGAAGATGCTTATTATTTTTTTATTATTATTTATTTGTATCCCGCCTCTCCATATGGATCAAGGCGGTGAACAACTTACAAATAGCATGTATTTCAAAACATTTCTATACATGCCCCCAACAAGCTGGGTACTCATTTTACCGACCTGCGAAAGGATGGAAGGCTGAGTCAACCTTGGAGCCGAGCAGGATCGAACTCACAACCTTGTGGCTTGCAGTACTGGCATTTAACCACTGCGCCACCAGGGCTTAGCCCTATATCCACAAGGGTTGTGGGCTTAGGGAAAGCAGAAGTATGATTAAGTGTGGAGAGGGAGCCAGGGGGTGGTAATCATAAAAAAGGGTGCTGCTTCTCCAGGGAGGAAGAATAAAGAGCATGTCTGGTCTGTCACAGCCCTAGCTGGCCTAGATCTCCACTTGACAGTTTGAGTGTTGGACTACGACCCTGGAGACCAGGATGCAATTCCCTGCTCAACCACGCAAACCCACTGGGTGACCTTGGACGCGTCACACACTCACAGCCCCAGAAAATCCTGCAATAGTTTCACCTTAGGGTTGCCCCAAGTTGGAAACAACTTGAAAGCACTCAACAACAACAAAAGTGGTAGCCCCAAAGTCACACAGTAAATCCACTGACTAAGCCAACATTTCAACTTGGATGTTCCCTGCTCAAATCTAGCATGTTAAATATTAGCTTGTCCTGGTTTGCTCAAATCAGTCGTAACCGTAAAAAAATGGTAAGGAAGATTGAAACTTAGTGGAAGAAAAATACAATTAATGTGCTGGATAATTAGAACAGCATGTGAATTAGACAACCCAAAGTGGAATATGGCAACCCTATCCCACTGTTTGCTGCCTACAGTCACCAAGGGTCGGCCACAAGCCAAGAGAAGTCACTGAGCTTCCATGAGATACCAGGAAATTCAGGCTTCAAGTCACAGTCTGGGAAGTTCCTGGGGCCTCAGGGGGAACATCACTGTTTATACAGCTATGTTTCCTACACAGCACTCTGGAGACTGTTCTGTGCAACCAGAGACAGAAGATATCCTGAAGCAAAGAATGTCAGTGTCACACTGGAGCATACTTTTCATCCTCTCAGTGGTTTTTCAATTTAGGTCAAACCAGGACTCCTGGTTAACTTGAGAGGAAGGTGCTGGTGATAAGTTTTCCTGAAAGCCCGGTGGCCTGCCGTTACTACTCTGACTCAAGAGAGAATTATGTGTCTTTTAGGACAGTGTGATCTGGGATTTAGGTCCAAGAGAAATGACCCCTGTCAACAAGGTCTGCCAACAGCCACAGCTTTCCTTTAATCCTAAAATTAAATCCCTCCAAATGCTTCATCACACAACCTTTTTGGGGAAACTTAAAGTAAGTCTCCTGGAAGAGTAGCCAGAAAAATCTGGCACACTGTGTTAAGGTCTGCAATCCTATGACATAGCTTGGAAAAGTTACCGTTTGGGATGGTCACTCTTTAAATTTCTTAGCCAGCATGTGATATGCAGTATAAAAGATACGTTTTTCAAGCTCTGAATGAGGGATTCTGGGAGTTATCCTCCAAAAAGTAACCTTCTTAAGCTCTGGTTTTCCTATGGCCAAAGGAAAAATCAGATCTCTCCCTTTTGAGCTGTAAAAGATGCTCAGGTGTAAATTTTTAGGTCAAATTCATCAGGCTAGATGCGATTGTGCCCATTTCAGGTTTTACTGCTGGGACAATAAATCAATCATGGCTCTCCCTGCTTTGGAAGTGGGAATGCCATTATTATTATTTTTGTCTCATGCCTCTTGCATCTCATCTTAAGCCTATTCTACACTGCAGATCCTGAGCTTCAGCATCTGGACCAGCAGATCTGGATCAGCAACTCCTACCCTTCCCTGCTTCCTTATTTTTACTTAAAAAAAACAGCTAAAGAAGAACTCTGGAGAGCTCAACATTTTAGTTAATGCTTGTAAAAGGTCTTATTTTATTGTTGCTTTTGAAGCATCATACCATGGACACTTCAGAGAACAGGGCTGGGGAACCTTTGGCTGTCTAGATGCTTTGGACTTCAACTCCCATAATTCTGAGTAAGGCTGGTTGGCGATGCTGGATGGAGATGGTGGATGAGGAAGACGAAAACATCTGGAGTTCTTTCTTTCCAGAAGAGAACACAGATTTGGACAACATTTGAAAAAGATAATTTTATGTATAGGTACACATTTAGAAGCAAGATCAATCACGTAGGAAGAATGCAACCTTCACCACACAGGGAAAGGCCAAGTGACCACATGACGTTATGTGCCAGTTCTGTCTGCTCTCCTGTTGCTAAGGGTTGATAAGAGAGCCCTGGACTTTCCCTTTACAGGGACTTAAATTGGAATCTGATTGGACAGCCCTTCGAACAGAGCAGGATGGTGATTGTTGGAGGACTATGATTCCCATTGGCTCCAGTCAGTATAGCCGATGATGAGCAATGATGGAACTTGCAGCCCAAGAACTACAGGTTGCCCAACCCTAAAACAAAGGATGCTTTCATACCAGGGACTGGGGTAAAGCAGGACAGATAATAACCTTACAGCATGCAATGCATTGGCAATGGCACTTGCAACTTGAGAGTGTCAACTTACAGGCTCAAAAAGAATACCTGGGACATCCTGCCCCCACACTGGGACGATATGATGAAATTGATATTTAAGGACTGATATATGGTTCAAACTCAGCTCTCCACTCTTTCAGACCAAAGATCTTTCCTCAGCATTCTAGAGGTACAGAGGATTTAGCTTCAGATCCTCGACACCAGTGACAACTTGTGCTGTGCCCTTTGTGGATACACTGCAGAGCATAGCAACCTCGGTACCAGAAACAGTGGTGCAGTTGCATAATTGTACAGCAGGATAGTGAATCTTTGCTCCCTGATCCCTGGTTATTGGCTATTCTGAATAGGGATGAAGGAACTTGTAGGCCAAAACAACAGGAGGACCAAAGTTGCTCCACGGCTTTCAAATTCTGGACCTCCCTTTTTCTTACACATTCATAGAACTGGATGTGGTCCGAAGGACTGCCTAGTTTGACCCTCTGCCAATGCAGGCATCGAACTCCAAAATATCCATGAGATGACCCCATCTAACTGCCACTGAAGGGAAGCATACCACCTTCCAAGGTAAGCTGTTTCAGGAACCTCTTCCAAATAGTAAGGCGGCATCTTCTACCTTGTAATTTGAACCCATTGGTTCAAGTCATCTCCTCTGGAGCAGCAGAAAACAAGCTTGCTCCATCATCAAGGCTGGTGCTACTCAAAGTGGTGGGGCACGGGCAGGTGCTGGTCTGTGAGGCACTGGCTGTCAAGCACATGAGTAGTACACCAGCCCCTGGCATTGCTTGTTGCGAACTGTTGTCAAGCTGACTTTGACTTACGATAGCCCTATGAATGAGACGTCTCCAAGTCATCTTGTTATCCACAGCCCTGCTCAAGTCTCACCAACTTGGGGGCCATAGTTGCTTTGTTGTTTTCTTTCCACGAGTAATGTGATCTTCGTTCCTACTTGCCCCTGGCATATGAGGTGGGAAATTGCCAGTGCCCAACGGATAGCCCGAGAAGCACCGACGGAGGCTATCAAGTCATTCCACTGTCTTCTCATGATGAATGAATCCCACTCCCCCAACCATTCTTCATAAGACTTGGTTTCAAGACCTTTTGCTGTCTGCCTAACGCATACTGTCTTTCACTAATGTATGCACAGCGTGGTCATTTTTGCACTAGCCAGTTATAGTGTTTTTATTCCACTTTCAACGTCCTACGGAATCCTGGGGTTTGCCGTTTAGGGAGGGGCCTCTGAAAGCAGAACAATAGCACTATAACTGGCGAGTGCAGAAATGGCCTGTGTTTAAGTAGTAAGTCCACTTTCTTCCTCTAGGCTGACTTGGACCTTGGATATTTGTCCTCCCTTCCAATTCCTGTCCTGATGGCACCACTGACCACAATGAATACCAAGAAGTCACTGTTGCAAAGCGGTATCACAAAGGATGGACGCAGCTCTCTCTCAGCTGCCAAACTAGCAAAGAGTTGGCACAAGGATGCCAAAGAGCCCCTCCATATACCTTGCATGGAAAAGGAAGCACTTTTAAGAAGCAGGGGGTTGGATTCAATGGCCATTGTCGTCTCTTCCACATCTATGTTTCTACGATCCTAAGTTAACTGTTTGCTTTTTGTTCAATTGCTCCAAGCCGCAGAGCACTTTGAGAGTCACAATGTGATTTCTGGGGCTCCAGGGGTTGGAGCGTTGACCTGCGACCGTGGTCCATGGGCCGTGGAAACCCACCTCGGGTGCCCCACAGGCTCTCAGCCCCAGGAAACCTCAGTGATGGGTTCCCCTTAGGCTCGCCACAACTGGATCTCCCCGGCTGGGGGAATTCTGGAAAGGAAATTCGCTCCAAGCCAAGTCTCCAAACTTTGCCCCGAGGGCCTGATTGTCTCACCAAATGGAAACTTGGGGGGGATGCTGCGGGGAGGAAAGCCGGTGGTGGAGGCGGAAGGGAAGGGATGGGGAGAAATGCCGCCGGCTGCGATGGTCGCCAAGGCAAGGGCTCCGAGGCCATTTCGGCACTGGACTGTTATAGCGCGTTGATCCCGCTTTCAACATCCTATGGAATCCTGGGGTTTGCGGTTTCGGAGGGGCCGGCCGGCCCCTCCCGAAACCGCAAACCCCAGGATTCCATAGGATGTTGAAAGCGGGATCAACGCGCTATAACCGTCTCGCGCGGACGCCAAGCTGGGGCGATCCCACTCGGCCTGCAGCCGCTGCCAAAGAAGGCTCGATCCTACCCAGATCCAAAGGCTCGGAGGGGCTCCGGGGCAAGGGTCGGGGAGAAAACGGGACCCCAACCCAAGCCCGTCCCCGTCGGGCACTCACCGGTGCTGTAGGGCCGCCCCCCGAGGAGGCGATCGGGGGCCGCCAGGGCCGGGAGAGTGTCCCCGCCGCCCAGCCCCTCCTGCCCCGGCCGCCACGGCTGCCCCCCTCGGAGCAGGAACCGGCCCGGGGCCGCGCAGCGCTGGAGGAAGCCCATGACGGCCGCGGGAGGCGGGCGCCCCTCCGGCCGGGCTTATAGCCGGCAGGACGCCGCCCGGCCGCCTCCGCCCCGGGGCTCGGCTCCCCTCGCTCCACCCTCGGGGGAATCCGGCCCCGGGGCGGGCGCCGAGGGCAGCGGCTCCGGTTACACCAGCTTCCCCCTTAAGGGGAGGCCGGCCCTTTCCGCACTCGGCTCTTAGCGCGCAATGATTCCCCTTTCAGCCTCCTACGGGACCCTGGGGTCCGCAGTCTAGGGAGGGTCCTTTGGAAATCTCAGCCAGAGAGCTCTTGGGCCTCAGGAAACCACAAACCCCAGAATGCCACAGGATGTTGAAAGTGGAATAATTGCATTATAACAGTGTAGTGCGGAAATGACTTCAAGGGCAACCCTCTAAAGGAGAGATCGCCAAGGCTCCCAGCCACCTGCTCAGGTCTTGCAAAGTCAGGGCTGTGACTTCCCTGGTTTAATCAACCCACCTGTTCTGCAGTCCTCTTTTCCTACTGTCTTCAGCTTTATCAAGTACAATCATCTTTTTTTTAACTAATTGATTTTCCTCCCATCAGCTTTCTTCATTGTCAAGCCTTCACATCCACGCAAAGACACTGGAAACACTACGGCAGGGATGATCCTGACTTTGGAATCCAATTATACATCCTTACACTTGGGGATCTTGTCTGGTTCTTTTGCAGCTGCCCTTCTAAGGGCCTTTCCGCACTACACTGTTATAGTGCAATTAGTCCACTTTGAACGGCCTATGGAATCCTGGAGTTTGGAGTTTATGGAAGAGCATTCAGAATTCTCAGCCAGAGAGCCCTTTGGCCTCAGGAAACTAGAAACCCCAGAATCCCTCAGGACATTTAAAGTGGGATAATAGCATTATAACAATGTGAGCCATTTCTGCACTAGACTGTTATAGTGCTATTATTCCAATTTCAACATCCTATGGAATCCTGGGCTTTGCTGTTTAGGGAGGGCACTGATTCTGAACCCCAGGTGGAAAGTGTTATGTTGTAAGGAAGTGTTCTGTTGTAAGGAAAGGTTTCTCCCGTGTAAAGGTCTCCTCACGAGGAGGACTTCTTCCAGGGAAGCTGGCAGTTTCTGCTCAAAAGCCCTTTTTTTGTTCCAGGTTAGGAAAAAAAATGCAGCAACAGTAGCACCATTTCTATGTGGGATGGAGGTCCTTGCTTTGCCTCCTCTTAGGCCAAATGCTTTTAAATACTTTCAGAGCAGAGCTTGGATTCCACAGGAAGCAGAGCTTGGAAAAGTTACTTTCAAGCTAAGGGATTCTGGGAGCTGTAACTCAAAGGCATCACTTTCCCGAGTTCTGCTTTGCACTGCCTTAGACCACCTCTCAATCCTGAACCGTGTCTGGTTGTCTGCCTGGCTCATAGCTCTGAAACCTTTCCAAGCTTTGATCCCAGACTGTTCCAACCACTTCCCACTGGGTGGGAGTCTAGGGCCCCTCCCAAAACTGCAAACCCCAGGATTCCATAGGAAGTTGAAAGTGGAATAATAGCACTATAAGAGTCGAGTGCGGAAATGGCTGCGGGGACAAATGGCAGGGCTGCCTTTGGAGAGTTTGACACCTGTGGCTTCCTCCTGCCGCAGAGAAGGGTCACTTTTCCTCTTTTTTAGAGCCCACGTTGTGGCACCTGTTCCAGGGCAGCCGAATTGACTCAAAATGCATGATGCCAGCTTTCGAAGACCACAGGCTTCTTCATCAGGAAACTCCGCTGAAGGGTGCTGTGTGCGCAGAAGGCTACTCTGGTCAAGTTAAAGAGCCAGAACGAAGCACAGGGAGCTCGAGTTTGCCCATGCAGTCACTCAGCACCTGGAGAGCAGGCTTCACAGTATCCCCTGCACTGAAAGAGTTATTTTATTTTATTCATTTTATTTTATGCATCATTTTTGTCCCCTTCTCTCATCATATGTTAAGTGGCTACCCTATTCCCATTCTATGTATCCACTCAGATGTCTACTTCTCAAAGATGCTTTGGAAGTGGACTCCTGCACTGGCCGTTGGGTTGGACTAGATGGCCCTTGGAATCCTTTACTGCCCTGTGATTCTGTATAATTGAATTCTATTAAATCTGAGCAGACCAACAATTGATTCTTACTTTAAGACTGGCCATGCTCCAGGGTCTTCTACTGAGCTACAGAAGCCCAGGCTAACATGTGTGCCCTGCAGACACACAGATCTGTCCTCCAGCATTGACCTCCTGCTCTCCACATGGCTCACCCAAGAGGGCTTCCTCACCCCGTCTAATGGTAGGGCCAGAGGAAATGCACAGCGCTTCCCTCCTCTCTTTCACCGATTCTCTAGCCACAGAAGAGGTCCAGCAGACCCAACAAGGACATGCTCCTGGTGTCCAGTTCCTGGTGTTGATAATCCACTATGGCAATCAAAGCTGTCTCTGTTTCATAACCAGGTCTGGAACTAGATAAAATGGATCTAGGTAATGTTTCATCCAGGACTCACAGAAGCTGGGAGGCCAGCACATATTCCAATCTGTTGTTGTTGGGTGCCTTCAGACCATTTCCAACATGTGGTGACCCTAAAGTGAAACTAATATTGTTTTTTCCTGGCAGAATTTGTTCAGAGGGGGTTTGCCCTTGCCTTCCTCTGAGGCTGAGAGAGTGTGACAGGGTCACCCAGTGGATTTCCGTGGCTGAGCAGGGGTTTGAACACTGGTTTCCTAGTGTCCTAGTCCAACACTCAAATCTTGCCCTGAAATGGGATGTTGGACACTGGCTTGTAATTATCTATTAGTGGGATTCAGGGGAGGCTTTTTCAACTAAAACCTAACAACTGTCTCTTTTAGGCAAGTTGGAACAGTGCCTTGTTATAAGGAGGCATTGACTACCCTCTTCACCCACTGTGCCAGTCTCACGTGGGTCTGTTGGCTAAGCCAGAAAGGGCAAGGGGGAAAGACAATGCTGCAACTCCACCTCCCTGTTCTCCAGGTCTCACCTGCTGAGCTGAGATTAACCCTTCTAGTCCAATCTAATATACTCTTGTGAGCAGAAAAGCTCAGTTTTGTCACTAGAGCTGAAGGACAGCACAATGACACACCTGATTAAAGAAATTTTAGAAGATAAATTCTTTAACTCAAGGGTGTCAAATTCATCTTGGGCCGTATCAGCATTACGGTTGCCCTCAAAGGGCTGGTTGTATCTGTAAGACTATATAAATGTATCCATTCTTTTATCATATTAAATAATTGCTTCTGCATTCAATCTTTACTGATTTTTAAATTGTCTTCCCTCTGCCTCAACTTCTCTTTTCTTGGACATTTTGGGGGCTATTTGATAGCAGTGTATGCAGTTGCATAGGGACAGAGAGGTGGTTAATCCCAGGCGGCAATGTTTTTGGGGTGTCCCAGCCCGTAGCCATGCCCATGCAAGCCCTGGTCATATCTCCGTACACTGTGACCATGCCCCCACGCACATGGCCACGCCTCCTTGAGCTGTAGCCCCGCCCCCTCCCCCTCCCCTCTCCACACTCCAAGCTCCGCCATTGAGTTTATGACCTCTATACCTCTGTAAAGTGACATAGAATTGGTCAGCATATCCAAAGTGTGCTGCTTTCTGCGTCCCAGCCCCTCTCTGTGCCTCTTTCTGCCCCCCAGCCACAGCTGGTGCAAGGGCCACATGAAATGGCCTGGTGGGCTGGATTTGGCCCGTGGACCTTGTGTTTGACACATGTGGTTTAACTGATCTATCAGGCCTTAGGAACACAGGAAACTGCCTTATATTGTCAGACCCTGGTCCATCCATGCCAATGTTGTCAACATGAACAGGGAGGAGCTCTCCAAGATTTCAGGAAGGATTCTTCTCTTATTCCCAACTGGAGATCCCTAGTGTTCCCTAACGGTCTTTCATCCAAGTGCTTACCAGGATCGAATGTGCTTAGCTGTCAAATCAGATGAGATCAGGTACGTTTAGAAATGAGGATTCAGTCTTCAGAACTGGACTAATTAACTGAACCAAATGGAAGGAGGGTAAGAATCAAAGAAATAATTGCAAAATGGTGAACCATGTTTAGAAAAGGAGAACTTTATAAGAAACATTCTAGTAAAAATGCTAGTTTAAAAAAAGCGTGCAGATTTTGGCCCTGTCATATGTCAACTTTTTAATGCAGTTATCATTGCCTGGTCATCCTTCCCTCCACCCCAGAACTGTCTCAGAATGGCTTGGAGGAAAAATAGGCTAACACAAGGAGGAATCAAGATGGCTTGGATGTTCAAGCGAGGTTTGCCTACTGACAAGAACAAGATGCTAGTTATGTCAACATGATACCACATGTGGCCCTTCAGATGCCATTTGTGGCCCTAGGGACTGCAGCTCCCATTAGCCCTAGCTGGAATAGCCAATTGTAAATGATGATGGAAGTTGCAATCCAACATCTGAAATGCAGCACATTCTCCACAAAGAGTCATTTGTGCCTCCCAATCAGCATGTTAACTAAAATCCTATCGCCCCCACCAATCCTTTACTGATCTATAACCTTCTCTTGAACTGGCTGCGATCCAGAGGGCAAATGGCATGACTCAATGCACTGTGAAGTTTGTTGCTCCCAGAAAAATGATCCCAGGAAAAATATTAGCACAAGCATCAAGGTCAGTCCTACTGCCACATGTGCTTTTGCTACAGACATCTCCCTTAGCAATGCACTCAGCTCTTCTTTGCTTGTTCCGTACTCCAGCCTTCTGATTTTCCAGGCACTGCACCAAAGTGGCCACCTCCCAGGACCATTAAATTCCGTTATTTTTTAATGCCAAATACTGGACATTAGGAAGAACTGGAGCTTGGAAAAGTTATTTTTGGACTACAGCTCCAGGAGTGTTTTTGTTCATCCCCCACCCTTGGAGATTTTTCAAGCTCTGGCCAATGCAGTGAGCAATGATGCACATAAAGGAGGGATACATGGAATCTTCAGCAATGGGAGGCTTCTAAGATCAAACTGGGAAAGAATTTGGTTTGACTGAATCTAGATGTGGGATCTAATCACCAAGGCAGATCAGTCTTAACACTGGCATTTAAAGTTTTCCAGATCTTCCTGCCCGTATTTCCCAAAATCTTAGTCCATGACTCCCTTTCTCCAACTCTACCACCCTAAGCTGATCACAAGAGCTTAGCCACCTTCCTGCTTCATGTTGAGAGTTTCTGCCTTTCTCCAAAATGTAGATGAAACCTCTCTTCAGATCCTAGCTTCAAAACCCGCTTTCTTCACAATGCCTGTGACTTAACTTCTTCCATCCTCACTCCCTTCAAAGCAAGCAGCCATTTGTCACCCTTACTTCCTGTCTAGCCTTTTCTTAGTTCTCAATTCCAATGACAAAATTCACTCAAAGCTTGTTCAAACTCTTTGGATGTGTGTGTGCTTCTTCTATAAACTAGGTAACTGACCACTCAACTAACCCACCTCCAAACCTAACGATGCAGAACCATTTTGCAGAACCAATCATACAAGATGGTCACTATATCACATATTTTCTGCATGCAACATTTTCCATGCTGGGAAGTTGGTACTCCTAAAGCCCTCTTATCAGATTCCCAGTATTTCCAGTATTGACCGGATGGGAAGTGAAATAGAAACACTCACTTAAAGTCACTCAGAACTGAATCCCTAGAAGAGCTGGGACTCATACTGAAGGCAATTCAACCCAATATCTATCTACTGAATTGTAGTGTCTTCTGGAAATCAATCCACAACTACTGAGGTGAAAGCAATTACACAGAACACTAGGAATGGGCAGCTGTGGCCATCTAGGTGTTATTCAAGTGCATCTCCCCAAAGCCCTAGAGTACCTAATATCAGGGATTATGGGTATTGCAGTCCATCATCATCTGGAAGGCCACAGCTGTGTATCTTTTGAGTACAGTGACAAGGAAGTTTTATGGCAAATAGTGTTCTACACACCAAGCACTGCAGGCCCTATCTTTTCATAGGAAGGCCAGCACATATGCCTGTCTTACAGTTATTTAGTCCAGGACTGTGGCTTGAAAGCATAGAATATCACAACCCCTCTGAAATGCTCTACATGAAGAAAGGCTGGCCATCAACACAGTATTTTAAGCAGAATTGGATCTCCGCAAACAAGTCATTTAATCAATGAACGAGATCAACAGGTTCTCCCAACCTGTTGCCTTCCGAATATGTCTGGACTACGGTTCTCACCATCCCTCAATCAGCACAGCCATAATGGGGTTTGTAGTCCAAATCGTCTCCGGGGCACCAGGTTGGGAAAACTTGTTTTCACATCTGGATTTGGGTGCATTTCAAAACTATGCCTTTGAACTATCTATCGATCCTGACAGAGAAAATATGCTCTGGGTAAAAAAACTTTTGCTTTGGGTAAATACGTTGCTGCCATGGCAGGTATTTTTACAAGGCTGATGACCCCTGCGGCTGGATAGGGACGTGCAGAGTGGTACTGAAACAGAATTCAGACAAGAGCAACAGATTTCAGAAATCCTCCTGGTGGCATCTGCAAGTGACAGAATACAATAGCAAATAGAGACTGAAAGACTCAGAAGAACCCAAAATCTCATCATCTAATTAGTTTTTTCCTTTTGAAAGAAATCACAAGATAGGAATGCAAGTGAATGCAACCTCATGGAACCTGGCCTGAAAACCTACAGGATCCAGATTTAAAGCAATACCAGCAGCGTGGAAAAAACTGGTAGCCCATTTGTAGAAATAATAGTAGTGGTGAACGGACTTAGTGCAAGGATGGGGAATGTGGGCCTCTCAATGCTGAGTTCAGCTTTTACATTTCCTCACAACGTAGAATCAGAGAATCACAGAATTGGAAGGGACCACAGGGGCCATACATTCCAACCCCCTGCTATGCAGGAACCCACATCAAAGCCACCCAACCTCTGCTTAAAAACCTCCAGAGGAGACTCTACCACACTCTGAGGCAGCACATTCCACTGCCAAACAGCAATGACCATCAGGAAGTTCTTCCTGAGGTTTAGGTGGAATTTCTTTTCCTGGTTTGAATCCACTGCTCCTTGTCCTAGTCTCTGAAGCAGTGGAAAACAAGCCTGCTCCCTCCCCGACATGACATCCCTTCAAATATTTGGTCTCTTCCAACTCTACATTTCTCTGTTTCTATGATTTAAACATGGTGACCATGTCTCCTCTTAACCTTCTCTTCTGCAGACTATAAAAATCCTCAGCTCCCTAAGCCGCTCCTCATAGGACATGGCTTCCAGACCCTTCACCATTTTGGTCGCCCTCCTCTGGACACGTTTCAGCTTGTCAATATCCTTCTTGAAATAAGGTGCACAGAACTAGATGTGGTATTCCAGATGAGGTCTAACCAAAGCAGAATAGAGTGGTGCCATTACCTCCCTTGATATAGACACCATATTCCTATTGATGCAAACAAGAATCACATTGGCTTTCTTGGCTGCTGCTTCACGCTACTGACTCATGTTCAGCTTGTGGTCCACTAAGACTCCTAGGTCCCTTTCACACATACTGTTATCCAGCCACGTGTTCCCCAAGAGGCCAGGGCCAAGTTGCAGTGCAACATCATTTGGAGGGTAGTTTGTGCACTGTGCAGTAAAGGAATTACTTTCGTTTTCTGCCATTCAGGGTTAGTGTAAGGATTAATAAGAGTCAGTCAGTATAATGTAATAGACCAGTGGTTCTCAACCTTCCTAATGCCGCAACCCTTTAATACAGTTCCTCATGTTGTGGTGACCCCCAACCATAAAATTATTTATTTATTATTTACAATGCCCCCCCCCGGCAAAGGCCGCCTCGCCAGCCAGGAACGGAGGGGCAGGCAGGGAGGGAAAGAGGAGCCGCGCATCTCCCCCGAGAAAAAACTCCGAGAACAACCCCCCGGGCTCTGCTTCTGCTTAGATCTCGTTTCCATTGGGGGGGCAGTGTGGGAAAAGTTTCCAGAGTGTCGACCCTGGCTGGGGGGGGGAGGAACCCCAGTACCTTTGTCTTTTGCGCTGGGTGCAGCTCGCCCCCCCAGAAAAGCGCCGCCTTGCAGCCCCCCGGCCCTTCCGCAGCACCCCCCTCTGTGGCGAGTGGGGCAGGGGCTGTGGCGAGGAAGGGGCCTGGCCCCCATGCTGCCACCGCCTCCCCAGGCTGGCCCGTCAGATGGGAGGTTCTCCCGGTAGTGGAGAAGGGGAGCGATTTCAGTCCCTTCTGAACAGGGGGCAGGAGGACACGAGCATGTGGGTCGCACTTGCGCGCCACTAGTGAGGAAATTGAGCCTAAGACCATCAGAAATATGTATTTTCCGATGGTCTTAGGCGACCCCTGTGAAAGGGTCATTCGACCCCCAAAGGGGTCCCGACCCACAGGTTGAGAACCACTGTACTAGACCGAATGTGGGACTAGAAGCATGGAGATTGGGGTTCACATATCCATCTTCAGCAGGCAAGTTCAGTGGATGCCTAGGCCAATACTCTACTTAATTTACTTCACAGGCTTGTTGTGAAGACAAAGCAGCAAGGAATCTGCAAAATGCCACTAGGTTGGATACAATGGTGAAAAATGCGGAGAACATATATCATGTGTTCTAAGTTCAAATATAAAAACCACTGGAGTAGTGTTAAACCAAAGTGAACGCCAGTTAGCAAGCAATCCACAATCTCAAATGCCTCAGGTAGCTTCCACAGAGTCTGCTCATTGAACTGCTCATAGCTTATGCTTCCCTAGTTCTTTCCAAAATGCATCCAAGGCAGCTAAACAGAATTCAAATCCATTTAAAACAAAGAAAGCATTTTTTTAATTTCCATTAAGCACATTTTAGTATCACAATGGAATGATGAGAAAAACATTTTCTTAAAAAAAGTCAGTCTGTGGGTCTCTCTTAATCCCAACCGTGAGCAGGGAGACTTCAAGGCAATTTAAAAACAAAGGGTGTGGTGGGGGCTGTCTCCTCAATGGCAAGGGAAGGGAGAAAGGCAGGCGGAATGATGTGAGGTGGGAACATCTGAAGTAGTCTTTGGCGTTTCTGCCTCATGATCGACGCACAAGAAGAGTCACCAAAACCTGCAGACGCGACTGAATGCCACGGTATTAAGACAAAAACACCCAGCTAACGAAAGAGCCTGCAGCTGGCCTTAAGACACCCTGCAGGTCACAGAGCTGTCAACACAGCTGCAGGGATGAGCTGGGAGGGGAATGTGGAAGGGGTGCGGCATGCCACTCCCATGCGCAGCCCACATGAGAGATGATGCACTCTGCAGGTCTCAGGAGGTTGGAGAGCAGAGGCAGCGGCAACACAAGGAGTACAGATCGGCTCTTTATTAGCGATTCAAACTGAGTCCAGTGCCATGAACTATAGCTTCACAGTCCCAGGAGGCAAACTGTCATTGCAGAGTCTGTAGTAGCGCAGGTCGTTGACCAGCCTGTGCACATTCTGCGTAAATGACGGCAAGTCCTGGAGGGAGAAATCATAAAATGGAAGGGGTTAGGGGAACAGTGGAATCAACACCTGCAGACAGAGGATATGAGAGTTGGTGCTCTACAGTTGTTTGTCCAAAAGATAAGCTACACTAAGGCAATTTCCGCATTAGCTTGTTATAGTGCTATTATTCCACTTTCAACATCCTATGGGATCCTGGGCTTTGCAGTTTAGGGAGGGGCCTTTGAGGCCCCTCCCTAAACTGCAAATCCCAGGATTCCATAGGATGTTGAAAGTGGAATAATAGCACTGTAACAGGCTAGTGCGGAAATGGCCTAAGAATGAGACAGAGCTGACCTTACTTAAGAATTTTTATACATTTTTTTCACTCCATTTTAAATTATGCAGAGTCATTTTATTTAGTTGATTCAAACTGGGCTTTGCATACGTAAGAAGTGAGATGCCCTGAAATCTCACCATAGGTCTTGTAAGAAAAGAGCATAATGTTTAAAGGAAGTATACCGGTAGATTTCTGTACTAAGCTGCACCACAGCAAAAGAGATATTGTTTCAAATTTCACTATGAAGGGAAATAGTTCTACACAAAGACCTGAAAATAAGTTATTGGACTGACAGCTTCTTTCCTTCTTTGAATGAGGTCCCACTAAAGGAGAACAAGGGCAGCTCATCTGCAACCTGTACTGAATCCTCAATCGTGCTGACCCACTAAAATGTTGGAACAATATGCAACTTTTCAGATAAACTCCCAAAGTGTAGCATTTAATGAAAACTTACTTTTTTGGAACACCACTTCCAGAATCCCTCATACCACTTTCGCCCAGCTCTGATCTGGATGCCTCAGGACACTGCATTATATAATTTCTCTGAATGATTACTGACCAACCTGGCAGCAGCTAACCCAGTTCTTAGGGAGAGGCCCTTTCCAGCCTGCTGCCTGAGATGCTTCTATAAAACTGGGGGATGCTGTGGCTGAACTTGGAATCTTTCAACACGCAGAACCTTTCATGTGTACTTTGCTATGGATCCCACTGTCATCACACTAGGCACAGCGGGGTAACTGCAGCTCAGTAACAGAGCATGAGCTTTGCACGAAGATGATCCAAAGTTCAAAGCCGTGGAATATCCAATTTAAAAAAAGGATTAAGTACCACATGATGGGAAAGGATCTCTGCCTGAGACCCAGGAGAGCTGTGGCCAGTCTGAGCAAAAATGCGGGACAAGGTAGATAAACAGGGCTGTTATTAGGCAGTGACCTAATGACAGACGGAAAGAAGGAGATTATAGACAGATTAAATACACAAGCACCAAGGAAAACTGGGAATAGTGATGTTACGACAAACCCAAGAGGGGCATGCCATGGCAGGAAAGGATGTAGCATCTGATTACAAGAAAATTGTACTGGTGGGCAGGATAGAAAGGAAAAGACAAGTGTGCCAGGTAGGTTGCCAAGGGCAACCCCAACCAAAAGACAAACATACCCTGTCCATTTTGAAGTTCCTTCCGAGTACACTTTTCTGGTTGGTGTCTATACCGTCACAGCTGGCTAAGAACTCTGGGAGAAAAACTGAATAGAAGCTATCAAAGTCCACAGAGGCCATGTTGTAGATGGCAATTCCAATTTCCTCTTGCAGAAGGTCGTGTGATTTATGTACCAGTACCTGAAGCAGCACATTCACAAACTGAAACAGCATGGCTGTCCGGAAGATTTTCTGCAGGGAAAGAGAAGGAGAACGTCTCTCAGCTTGTATTGGCACTGGTCAGAAAATCTGCAGCTCCAGGGACTATCAAGGAGAGGAATATTTTGAAAAAAAGTCTGAAGAAAGATTGGCTACTCTGCTCCTTCTAGGAACTTCTTATCTGCCAATTTCTTCTCATAGGCATCTTTTCAATGGCAGGTGGAAGAGAGCTGAGTGAACACTGCACCTCTGCGGTCTTAACGCAGTGTCTAATCATCTTTGTACAGGCTAGGATGAGTGTGAAAAACCACTGCAATTCAACATCCATTCACAACTGAACACACTTGCTCTACCAGGCATGGCCAAAATTGCAAAATTATCATTCATGTGATAAAGCTGCAAAGCAAACTTGGGCAGAGCCTGCTAACCTAACAACGGGAAAACATTGTTCAGTGTGAAACCGACCAGCCCAAGCTCTAATACATCCTTGCACTCCAACCAGGGGAATGTGCATGCAGGTTTCTGAGGGTCTCAGACATGGCACCCAGTATATCTGATGCCACACATCAGATCACCATAAAACAAGCTGAGAGTAGCTGTGGAAGCAGAGTGTTCTACACAGGCAGAAAACAGCTCTTCCTGTTTTGCCCATCCACCCAAGATGAAAGAGCAACACTATCTGCTTGCAATCATGCATTACTCTTCCAGTGACCAATTCAGTGGTCAGCAAGGAAGGGAGGATGCAAGTCAATTTTTTTTTTATAGCTCACTTTTCTCTTGGGATGCAAGGCAGCTCTGAATAGAATTAAAAAGATATTAATAAAAATACAAAAAAAGACACAGATTAAAACATAAATAAATTAATTATACTATTAAAGCACCAAATCAAATACCGGGCTATTCCAGCATGGAAGCAGAAACTGCTGTGAGGATAGTGCTGCAGTATCTAACACACTGGATGGCCTTGAAGGACTGAGAACAATAATTAGTAGCTGTGTATCTTTGACAGCAGTGTATCTTGTCCCTCCTTTCATTTTGTGGTGGGTGGACCATAGATTGCACTGGCAAAAATCCCACTGGGACACTCCCACATCTGATCACCCCTTCAGGCTGTTCCATCTGAAAAATCTCCACATTCTTCCTAAGGGATGCCACCACCAGGATTCCCCAAGTGGATCTATATCCTCTAAGTTCTCTGTAAAGCTGTTTCTTTGTAAGGTTCTTTCCCTTTAGGCTTTACCTCCTCTGGAAACCTGTTAGAGTGCTTTTAGTAACTATAAATCAAGTAGGCTTAGTGAAATTCACAATCTATCTTCACATAGCTTTACTCTTAGGCCATCAGACCCTCTCTGTCACCATCCAAATCTCACTTTCCTGATGCTCATTTGTCCTAGTGACACCTCTCACTCTCCATCAGTCACCATACAGGTGCAATGTCATTAAATAGTCTTCCTCAACATTCAACCGTCACACTCTCTCCTAATTAGGCTTGCCAACTAACATAATCTAGTATAATATGGAAGCACAGTGTAACTGAATTAATATCACATGGCCTCTCTAAATTTGGGCATACAATAGAAGGTGCGTGCACGTTAACTGGAATGTAACATGGAGGGAATGTGACATTAACATAGTCCTCACAGCAGAAACTGGCTGCTCAGGGGGACTAGGCCTCAGAGAATCATGCTGTACTCTTTCTGTTTATTTTCCCCCCCACAGCTTTGTTTTCTTAACTGGTTTTAATTTATGGTTTGTTTAATGGTATTTTTAACTTCTGTCTTTGATATATTTTTAGCTAACTGTTGTAAAGCTTCCCTGAGCATCAGACTATGTGAAAAGGTATTGGCTGGGAAAAGGAGAGGAATGGTTGAGAATGGAGGTGGGTGGGAGATAAAGCACAGTCAGAAAGAGAGAGAGAAAAAAAAGGAGGATGGGATATGGAAAGGTTTTGTGTTGACTGGAAACAGGAATAGATGACAGGATATACTGCGAGCACATATACCCAGAATTGTGTAAGGTAGTACCCAACAAATACATATCTATTTATTACTGTATTATTTATTAATCTAAATATAAAAGGTAATATAACAGTAATTGTATAACAATACCATACAAGAAGGTGAGCGCTGTTGTGCCAATATGCATTGCAGCTATCTGAATAGTGTATATTGATATTTTTAAGTATGAAATCTGTATTATAATAAAATATTCTTGTACAAAACAATGCTTCCTGCTTGTTCCTTATACACTAGAATATATACAATTTTAACTTACAGAGCTAATTTATCTAAGGTGCTATTCCATATACACATATGAGGGTAGGGTTGAGGACCTAAGGGAAAGTGCTGATGGCAGCATACTACTGAATGGTGAAAAGAGCTCTGTGGGTTATTCTGGAGCAGCAAAGGGAGAAGGGCGGAAGCTGCTGGGCAAGGGCAAGAACCATCAGACTCACCTTGTGGTACAGCTTCTGCTTTGTGTTCAGAGTCTCCAAGTAGAACAAGTTTTGCTTAAACAAATGTATATCAGGTTGCAGGAAGGACTGGCCAAATGCCTAGAGAACAGAAAAGCCTTTCAGGAAGACATGGCTGGAACAACAGGACCAACAGTCTATAAGGAGTAAAAGCATCCCCCAGCACAGGGAGTCACAGGAACACAGCCAGCCACACCCAGGCTAAGCCTCTGTTTATCTCCTGTTTCCAGAACCTCACCCCATCTTGGTACTGTAAGACTTAAGTACCTGCAAAATATGGCACTCTTGAAGGAAGGGAGTACATAGAGAAATGGAATTCCTGTTTAATGCTGTATTACAGACCTTTCTTGCCTTGTCTTATCCCTGTAGGGAGAACCTCTCAGGCATGTCCAGTAATGAACCAAACCATGCACTTAAGATCTTTATTTAGTCTCCGGAACAGAATAAATAAAAATAATAAAATGGGTAGGGTGTGCCAACCACTTTCTGAGGAGTGATCCCCTTTTCACCATACTTAAGTCACCTGCTGCTGCTCACATCTCATCCTCTTGTAATGCTACAAGAGCACAGTGTAAGAAAGCCTGAGGAATCCTGGGAGCAGGGCCTCAGCAGCAACCAAATTAAAAAGATGGCAAGGGAAGAACAGGAAGCAGAAAGACAGGAAAGCAAAAAGACTTGGAAAACCTTTGGTGCCCCGAAGTCTGCCACTTGAGGGACAAGGCTTCCAAAGGTAAGGTTTTCCTTCTCTTTTACACTAGTCTTGAGCCATTTTAAGACTAGAACCAATTTCTTGTTTACAAAAGTGTAGCAGGATCAGAGCTGCCTCCATAACATGTGTCACCCTTCTCTTATAACTGCTTGAAGAGTAACATCTTTTTAAGAGCACTACTATGTATTAAGCCAAGACACCCATATCTAGGACACTGGCTACAGAGTGTGCATGTACGCTCTCCATTTCCTGTGTGCTCTTCTGCTATAAGGATGTATTATGCTTACTTGGTATGCTCTTTCCAAGAAAGGTGTACAGTACTGGATGCCAATGATAATATAACAGATAGGAAGAATTCACAGTAAAGCTCAGCACAAGACAAACTGAGCAGCAGTTGAACAAACTTTTCTAAGCACTATCCAAATTTTTTAGCAGACAAACAGTCAATGTGAAAAACTGCAGTTATTTAAGCAAGTTACCAGAAACAATAAGCTCTTTGAACAGCCATCAGCAGAGATCCTCACAACAGATCTATTTTATTAGTGTAAAATCTCACTTCCTTGCATGAAGGTTGGGGTGGGGGAGACCAGTCACCTAAGAATAGCTGCCTGAGGAGTGTACGGGATCCAACAGCCCTGCTCCAATAAGAGAATGAGACTTCAGGGAAAGAGGAGAACTGGGCCAGAGAAGCTCCTCCCAATTCTCTTCAGAACACCAGTTTAGAGAGTGGAACAAGAATCAAGGAAGGGCCAAATACAAGAGACTGGACTCTGACCTCTGTGGCAGCTTGGTTGGATGCAGGCATTGTGTACCAGCTAAAACATTTAGAGAACATTAAACAGAAACTTCTTTCCCAAAGACCATGACCCAGGTAGGTATGCCAAGGGCCAGAAGCACTTGGCTGGCATCAACCACGGCAGAAAACGATGGTTGGGAGTTCACTTATTTAGCAATACTCTGCTTACAGATTAATGAAGGGCTCACCCCTTAATCTGGGCAGAAGGGAAACAGGTCAGAGGAATCTGATTAGTTTAGGAGCTGGCTGATGCAGCCAAAAACACCTCAAGATCAAAACACCAACATAAGAGGCTCACAGTAGATGCAGAAATATGAATTGCAGTGCCTTGAAAGGAAACCTCTCTTCCAACAACATGCTGCAAACTCTTCATGTTTGGTTCAGAATATGCTAAAAAACATGTGACTGAATGCCTGGTCCAAGGAGTGACTTGGTATTCACTAAATAAGTTTTACTGGACTTCATTAAAGTATTTAATATGGTACTCAGTAAAGAAGCTTCACTGTGTACCAGAAACACAAATTGAGCTGCCAAGAAATCCAGGTCTTTATCCTCATTGTGTCACAAAAGATGGGAATTTAGTTTCTGATCCTACCAGGGATAAAATGTCCCGGTTCCCTCACAACTTATTTGCAGGGGCCAGCCAGAAAGAGTTGTACGAATTTATTTAATTTATATCCCACTTTTCTCCCAATATATACCTAAGACTGTTCAAAATACAAATTAGAACACAACACAGTTGAAACAATGGATAATACAAACATTTTAAAAATTTAAATAGTCACATTAATTTAAAACAGTTAAAAAATAAAGCATACTCCAATTAAAAGGCTTGTGGCAATGGCCAATTAATAATCAAGAGCCTGGGTAAGCAAAAAAGGGGTTTGTCTGCTGGCAGAGAGACAGCAGGGAAGGAACCTAACCTCTTATGGGAGGGAAATCCACAGTCTAGGAGTAGCTGCTGAGAAAACTCTCTCCCATGTCCCAATTAAATGTGCTTCTGACAGCGGTGGCACTGAGAGAAAGCTCTCCCCTGAAGATCTTAAGACTGAGGCAGGCACATGTTGGGTATAATGATCTTTCAGACAGTCTAGAGCTAAGCTGTATATGGCTTTATAGGTTTTAACTAGTACTTTGAATTAAGCCCAGAAACAAACTGGTAGCCATTAAAGCTGTTTCATTAGAGAAGTTTTTGCTCCTTACAACCAGTCCTGGTAGGTACTCTGGCTTCAGCATTCTGCACCCACTCTAGTTTCGAAAGGCACCTTCAAGAAGAGTGTGTTACAGTGATCCAAACAGGATATAACCAAGGCATGTACAACCTGTGACTAGTTCTGATATCTCCAGAAATAGGTATAGTTGGTGTACTAGCTTTAACTGAGCTAACACATGTCTGGCAACTGCTGAGACTTGGACATCCAGGCTTAGGGTTGAGTCCAGGAGTATTCCCAAACTGCAAGGTTGAGATTCCAGGAGGAATGTAATCCCATCCAGCATAGCCTGTATCTCTATTCCCTGAGCTACCTTTCAGCTGACCAAGAATATCTCTGCCCCATCTGATTTAAGCTTTGTTCATTACTAGAGCAGTAACTGGTTTAATACCAAGGAGGTTTCTCTGCAATAAGGTGGAAGGGAGAGATAGAACTGGGTGTCATCAGCATATTGAGTAATCCCAATCCCCACTTAAAAACTAAATGGTATGTGTGTGTAAAAAGATGGTGGGACATTATTACCATTATTTGCCATATATCCCCCACTTCCTCATAACAGCTCTGCAGGCTGTCAGTTGCCCAACTTCACTGTTTCAAAGCAGCTCCCCCCCCCGAATTGCAGTCAGGAGCCAATTTAGCCATCAGGCTAAAATTTATTTCTTAGAAAAATATCTGGAACCATGGCTAAGGGTGACTGTCATGTTCTTGCAGCTGTTTGGTTAGTGCATCTGATTTTGAATATATTTTAAGAACATAAACATATCAAGAATGCTGCATCTTTGTAAGGCCTTCTTAATCCAATCCCAAGAATCTTAGCCTTTCCAAAAAGGAGATGAGAATGCTATTCCAATACCTGCATAATGGCACTGAACTGTGCTCCATTCTCCATCTGCTCATCAGCTACCCCTCTCTGGACACTGGCCAGGATGCTGGACTTGAAGAAGTAGCGCCAGTTGTGGTGAAGGACCCGGAAAAGCAACTCAAACAATTCTGCTTTCACATCAGGAGAAGAGCGCTTGGGGATAAAGAAAGGACACAGGGTTTCAACAAACTTGTCATCCAAATGGATCTCATCTGCTTAAGGCAGACTGTAAGAAGACAGGGACTCAGTGTGCAGGAAAAGAAGCCAGTAATTTATCTTTTAAGTTCCTTGGAGAAAGTAGATTGCTTCCTTGAAAAAAACACTGATTAAAAAGGGGACGGAGGAGACACACTCTTCCGTTGAAGCCAAGAACAGTTTATTCGGAGATAATAACCTTCAGGCTTCTCTTCACAAGGCAAGCAGCAGCACAACAACTAGTAGATTTTCCTGAAACTCCTAACCAGGGCTTTGGTGCCGGAGTTATGGCGACAGAAGCAATTTTGGGTGGAGTTAGTAGAAATAAACAAACCAGGCATATAATAATCAATATAATAATAATCCGGTGTCAAAATAAAAGCTTGATTATTATATGCCTAGTTTGTTGCACAGTTACTTTTGTAGGAGTTTAGGAAAGTTTTCTTGCTCAGAAAGTTTAATCAAATAAAGATATTTTATGTTCTATCAGTCTAAATAGTTGGATAATTCATGTGGTGGTGAAGTGCTTTGTGCTTCCATTTCACTACAGTTAATCTGGAATTACTTATCAAAATACATTGGCCATTTATGAAGGAGTTGGAGTTAGCAGGAAAACAGAGGAGTTGGAGTCACAAGGTTTGGTGCGCTGCTTCCGCAACTGAGGATGTACATTTCTACTCTGTCTCCTGCTTGTCACTAGTCTCATCACATCTGAAGCAGCCATCTCAGATAAGAGTGACTTCACATTATTTCAAAATCAATGCTGTTCAGGGGGGTGAGTTCATGTATATAATTCAGAGATGGGCAAAGTGCGCCTGTGAAGCCCCAGGGCCATTTTTGTGGCCTTCAGGTCCCCACAAGCATCCATTTTCCCCCCTCAAAAATGCCCTTTAGAGAGTATGGAGCACATTTCAACCTGGTCAACCTGTTTCCAGGCCCCCAGGTCCCAATGTTTTTTAAAAAAGTAAATTCCTTTCCATTTGTTCTTGCATAAAGATAGCCTCTAGGGACAGGGAAGGGGATTCCACCTTGTTTTGGTCCCTTGAACATTATAGGCCCAGGACAGGCCTTTTTTGAACTAGGAAATAGACAGGAAATGACTTCATCTAACCACCTGTTGTAAAAAAAAGGTCTCTCTTGGGGTAAAACAACCCAGGAAATCCCAAAACCATACATAGTTAAAGTAACTCCCACTTTCCCTAGAAGGCATCTGGGGGCACTGGGGAGCGAATCATTTTGATTTACTTTTTTGTGGGAGCAGGTGATGTAGGGAGTTGTGGCCCTCCAATGTGGCCTCCTAGCCTTCCATAGTCCCCTGCCCTTAACTACTGATATATATGAACTGTGAACCACTCCTTAGAGTAGGAGTGGCGAATCACAGGCCCATGAGACAAAATATGTCCCTCCTGAGGTCCCAAGCCAGTTTTATGGTTTTCCCATACGGCCATGACAGCACCTCTAAAACACCACAATTTGGTGGTTTTCCAGATGTGTATGCTCTTTTCCCATTTCTCAAGGACTCAAATCCTTTCTAGCTTAGCTATTTGCAGTAAAAACTTTAAAGCTAAAACATGCTGCATGCATCTCCACTCAACTCTGATACGTCAGCTTTTCTGAAAATGAAATTTTTAGTGCTTCGGCAGAAAAAAGGTTCTCTTTCCTTGCCTTAGAGCCTTTCCTGAGGAAAATTAGCATGTGTGACAGAAGCCTTGCAGAGACTACTGTCTTCCCCTCTATATACAGAATACAGTCCTTCAGTTAACCCAAGTATGGACCCACCTCAGCAACAATTGGGTAGACTTGCTCCATGCAGAGTGAGATGATGTTGGGTAGAAAAGGCTTGAAGACTTGGCCCGGCTCTTGCACCACCACCTGAAGTATCTTCAGAAATTTCTCAACCACTCGGCAGCCAGTACTGCCATCATGGAGGATACTTTCTGCCAGTTGTTCTCTAGGACACAATGCACAAAATCAGAGACGTTCAAGGAAGACTTTGATCAGGTTGTCTTGACAAATGCAAAAACCAGTTAAGGGGACTCTTGCATACATGCAGTCCAGCACTCACAGAGACTGCAGTTCGAAATACAACAGCAATAACTGACTTTTCAACCAGTGAAAAGCAGAGAACGTACGGAGCATTCCACAGTGTAAGCCTGGGCCATTTCTGCACTAGACTGTTGTATTATTCCACTTTTTTAGGCCTCTTGCTGAAGTGCAAATCCTAGGATTCCATAGGATGTTGAAAGTGGAATAATACAACTGTAACAGTCTAGAGTGTCAGAAGAAAGTTCCAGGCGGCACGAAGCATACAAGTGCTATGAGAACTCAGAGAGATGAGCTGGTTACCTGGTGAACATGTTGAGGAATGTCTGTATGACCTGCTCAGTGAATGGTACACCCATCTGCACCCTTAGCCCTTGAAATAGGGTGAGGAAAAAGCTCAGCATTTTATCTGTCACATCTGGAATTAGGAAGAGGGGGCAGACAGAAAGGAAAGCATTAAAAATACTATGAACTTTTTGACAAGCTGCTCCTTGGGAACAGATATCACTTTTTTAATAGGAATCTGGAATTTACAGCCTGAACACCTTCATCCCTGCATACCCCTTTTTACAGTTAATGCTACAGCTTTCTTCATCTTTGTTCTCTTTTCCTAGAAGGTGTCAGAAGTAGATGAGCACGGGGGATGAAACAGTACCAGTGAAAAAACAAACAAACAACTTAGTCTTATGGTCCACAAGAATATACCTGGACTAGTTCTTGGAACAGTTTATGTTGAATTCTAGTGGCTCATTGTGGCAATGCAAGACAGGCAAGAAAATAACTGTTTTACACATGGTCCTAAACTTTGTTACCAACATAATAACATAAACATACGCTTACACATACTCTACTCAAAGTAAATAAGAACTATGGGTAGCAAACATACTTAGGGTCACAGCCAAGTAGCTTATTCAGAAATAAGCTTCACTCAGTTTAGTGGGAAATTCCTCTGATTGTGAATGGGCAAGGGGATGCCCTCAGAATTAATCTGGAATTGCATCTTTGGGCAGTAATCCAATATATTTGATTTCTGTAGGTACAAAAGTTGTGTATAAGCCAATGAAAATACATGCCATCGTGTCCAAAAGGTGTGAAGAAACTCAGCAGGTGAATTCCCATCTCAATGACACTCACCGAAAGGCATCAAACAATAAAGATTCCTGCTTGATGAGGTAAATCAAGCATTCCATCACTATGGGAAATTCACATCTTTTGCCTTTAAAGCACAGGCAGGTAGACTGTGAATTCTTAGTAACATTCACCCTCTTCTGTTAGCATGAAAAAGCATTAACTGTTTGGGGCAGCTGATGGCATGCATGGAAAGAACTGAGCTGGTAGCACCTGTTCGGCCACCCTTGTCTCACACTACTTGCTGGGGGAAAAAATGCTAAGTATAGCTGAGAGTTTGGAAGAATCTCTAGATGATAGTGAGGAAGTTGTGATTTAATCCTACAAGACCTTCAATGTACAGTTGGCTTGTGCTTTTACCTGACTGATGAATGAAAACTGGAAAGAGCGCTAGTGAGACTTGGACAGATTCTTGCAGAGACTGGTAACAGATCTGGCGGGATTTGGTGGCTTCTCCAGAGATGCTCTCTACAATATCTTCCAAGACACTGAGTGTCTGATGGATAACAACCTTAGCTGCAAAAACAAGAATGGGCATTCAATGGAACAATTCAGCTCTAGAGCATATGGAGTGATTAAATTGAAGAGATGGGGTGGCTGGCTTAAATTCTTTGCCATAACAGAATGGCTAGTGACTGACATGTGAAATAAAATAGACTTCAACAGCCCACAAATATGAATTACTTGTTACTTCCTTGCACACCATCCCAATCAGCTTCCATTAGAATGGTAAAAACTCCTGGAATTCTCTAGCCAGCATGATTATTTTTCCCAAGCTCTAGAAGAGACAGAGAGAGCAACCCACCTTTTCACCCGAAAAGCATTTGAGGAGGACAAGATGGCACTCTTGTAACACATTAATAATGTCAGTTAGGATGACATTCTAATTGTTTTTCCTAGGCTTTCTGATAATCTTCCAGCTACATTTTTGATTTCGCAAGGAAACTTGTGATAAACAATCTTCCTTTCTAATTTCTTCCTCTATTTCTTTTGATCAATGCACATACACAGATGTGCACACAGTTATGAGTTGCATCTTGTTGGTGGTGTACAAGGACTTGTTGCCTTGTTAGATGGGAATTCTCATTAAAGTTTTTGAAGAACTTGAGACTTCTTCTTAAACTGAGAAAAATGGAGCACAATATCTCTTGGAACTTGGAAGGTTGCACAGTATAACCGATTCATCATTAGTGGGCTTGCTGTATGTCCAACCATATTAGGGATAATTCTGGAGAGATTCCATTGATTCAGGAAATTATAAATCCCTGTCTGTTGTTTTTTCAGCATGTTCTGGAACTCTGTGAATTCTAAGGTTCAAAGTCTCCCCTTATTTTCCAAATCATCAATCTGATTAAGAAGAATTGCACTGTTTAATTCCAGTTGATGTATTTCTTCTTCATGGGTTGTTCCTAGCAGCAGTGCTGCATTAGCAGCATCTGCAGTGTCACTGATGCAATCTGTCAATGTTGTAAGTTTAGAACTGACTGTAAGTTTAGAACTGAATGGTTGCAGGGCTTGGGACGAGTCTTTTGTAAATCCTTTTGAATATCAGATCTAAATTTCACAAAGCGTTCTGGTACTGAAATAGTAATGAGGAATTGGTTGTAAAATGTGGGGTAGGGATGGTAGCTTGCCTGATTCACCCTTTTGTTCTTACATGCACTTGGGGACGTGTCAAAATTCATGGAAATATAGTCATTACCAACTATATTTGAGATTAAGTGGAAATACTGTTTTTTTTTGTGGCTTGGGAACCTCGTCTTACTCTTTCCATGTTACTTCTGCCTTGGAACCAATACTTTGTTAAAGAAATAATGCCTAGGAACACATCTACTTCATTAAATATACCTGTAGTGATTGCCCATTAAATTCTTAATTTTTCCCACACAGAGCTTTTTCATTTTAGCATACAACTATAATGCACCTTCAGTTTTAATTCCTAGAAACAGCACACCTCAGATACCAGGAGTCTGGAGCCCAACCCTTGCCACACAGAAGTACATAGCTAAAGCACTTCTGAGAAATGGCTTTCGAACTTCTGTTTTATATTTGGAGTAGTATCTCCAAATCTGCTCTTGAGTGCCAAATTATCATAACAGTTTGCTCTGTTTGAAGCTGCATATCAATTAACCTCTAAGGAAACACACACATATTGCCTTTTGTTGTGTCTTTCCTTATCGCCAATTGCCATAAATATACTTTAGTTAGCAACATTTATGCATTTGCATTACATATAACTATTAATGGTCTGATTTAAATTAGGACATCTGCACTATCTGCAAATACAGGTCAATTAAAATGTTCTGGACACTTTTTAGCTAGCAGGTACTAGATTGTGAGACGAACAACACAGCCCTCCATATATTGCTCAGCTACAGTTCCCACCAGCCCTAGCGAGCACAGCCAATTGTTATGAATGCTGGGAGCTGCAGTCCAAGAACATATTATGAAGGTACCCTTTGTCCATCCCTGCACTGAGATGTTTCACTACTCAGGGGATGCCTCTCAGAGGATGCCATGCGTCAAGGCTGGGGCACACTGTTCCTCTAGATGTTTCATACTTCCTGGAAGTTGTAGAGCAAAATATTTTGCCCCAATACTTCCTCTCTTTTCCTGGCACATCCCCTGTACAGTCAAGAGATGCTGAACAATGTATTATTCTATTTTAATATAACAGCATGCCAGTCAGCTGAAATACTCGACAACAGAAATCTTGCCTGTATGGAAACTGAGCCTTTTGTGCACGCTCTTCTATGACAAAGGAGAGAATGCCATCAGCCAAACAAAAGTGTATTTGAACCCAATTTGCCAGCTCTTCTTCCTCAATCAGCTACTTTCTCAAATATATAACTCTGAGGGACAGACTTAATGACTTACTGAAGAGAATAACCTTGTGAATCAACAGCTTCTGCTTCTTGCATTCTTAATATATTGTTATTGTTTTCTGAGAGGACTAAAAATGCCATTAGACCATGATCATTCCTGCACTCACTTGGAATTTTGAGGGAAAAAAACTCTGTTCTTTATGGGGATCAGCCTCATACCAGCTTCCTCCAGAGGAATAATGACCACTCAGAGACACGAAACAAAAAATAGCAGCACTATAAGTCATGTTCCATTCTACTATCCCCTGAAACTATGACGGAAGAAGACTTCAAGCTTTCAATGTTACTCATGGCTGGTAAGTAAGGTTAATTACCAATGAATTGCTAGGACTAGAATAGCAATTAGGTCAAGCTGCTATATTGGCACCTTAGCCAAGCCCCAGATAATGGATCAATCCATTCCCACAAACACCACAGTTCTGAGTAAGCACCATGTTTCTAATGCTACCAGCCTTGCCACTACCACCAGTATGGCAGCAACTGCTTTGTTGTCAGGAGAGACGCTGAAAGCCTGCATTGGGGAAACTTACTATCATCCTGCTGTATTTTCCTCTGGGGAATGATGGCACTGGATTTCAAGCTGCGGTAATCTCTGGTGAGAGCCGTTATTAGGCTGGCATGGTTAGTTGAGCGAATGGCCCACTGCTGTTCACTCTCTGGGAGGTTTGGCCATGGTAGCAGCAGAATATTTGAGAGCGCTCTGCACACGAGTATCTGAGCCTGCAGAGAATAAGACAATACCATACTAAAGCCTATGATCATAAAGGCCAGAGGGATAGGAAAGGAATCAGAGTTAAAATAAAAAGCAGCTCTGGAGATTGGTAGAAGATCAGACAGTTCTGGTTGATCTGCCTTTCCACTCTTTGTAGACGGAGCTTGGAAAAGTGTGGCCCTTCAATGATGTTGGATTCCAACTGCCATCACTCTTTTATCTCAGCCATGTTAGCTGGGGCTGCTGGGAGTTGGAGCCCAACTTCATCTGGAACTGCACAGCTTTCCCCACCTTTGACACGGACATACTGAACAGCAGGGCTCAAGAAAATAAGCCAAAAGCTTTATGTTGCATTAAGTGGAAAGCCACTTTGGATCTAACCAGACAGGATAACCCGTGTGGTGGAATGCAGACTGTCAGAGTAAGGTAAAGAGTGTGCATGTTGGTGTATGTAGTTAGAAATTCTAAAAGGCAGGGAGAAAGGAGATATTTTTTCTTTCTCTAAACAACTTTCTGCAGCTGTTTGATCCGGCGGAGGTTACCTTCAACCTAAGAGTCCGGCTTGGGACAGGGGCAGGTGGTGGGTGGGAAGACTGTGCTAGAAGTTGAGGTAGGCACCAGTTTTCCCTCTCCACATGAAATCCACATTTCAGGTTTTACTTTACCTTTGCTAGCGGAAAACTGCATTCTAACACACAAGTGGGCTTCAGTTAGATCCAGAGACAATGTCAGTTATTGCAGACTAGACGTAGCCTTTCTGTATTTTATTAGTAACCAAGAGGCAATGCATCTAATGCAATTCTAAACCAGGTTAGTAATAGGTAATATGGAACAAATAGCTTCTGTTTGCTAAAATGGTTGCTCCAGTTTAATCTATTTACTCTCTAATTACGCTGTGTACATGCTTTTAGTTAACACTATTAAAATATTGGCAAAGTTGCAAAGTGCACAAACTGAAAGCAGTGTGCCTTTGGCTGCAAGAGTAAGAGTAGCACAGAGACAGGAAGGATTTAACTCTGTGCTAAAGTCATCATTCTCCTGGGGAAATAAATATATGCAAATTATTAGGATGATTGTTCCTCATCTGGAGGATGATGGAAATGGCAGAACCACATACTTTGTATTTGAATATGTTCTACTCATCAAAGAAGCACAGCTAAGTCTCTTAATACATATAGTTTAACAGTATGTAGAGAAAAAAATATGGTTCAGAAGACTGGGGCCATTTCCATACTAGACTGTTACAGTGCTATTACTTTGCTTTCAACATCCTATGGATCCTGAGGTTTGCAATTTAGAGAGGGGCTTCAAAAGCCCTTCTCTAAATTGCAAACCCCAGGATTCCATAGGATGTTGAAAGTGGAATCATAGCACTATAACAGTCTAGTGTGGAAATGGCCTAGGATGGACGTCTTCTATCAAATTCTTTACCCCTCCTTCTCTCCTCAGTTTTAAATAGTAATGCTCAGTTTTAATTAGTAATGCCCTAATTTAATTCATAGTGGTTTACCATATCTGATCCCCTAAGCAATGGTCTGATCAAACTAGGAAGTCACTCATTAAGCCAAACACACAAAAGAATAGAGTGAAGTGGTATACATAAACATAGTCTGAAAGCTTGAGAGTATTATAGCTGAGGCACCCAAAAGAAAATACCAGCAACTAAGCAACTTCACCCACTCTGCTTTCTGGGCTGCCTGCATGTCATCAGTCTCTCTCCTCTACAGATATGAGGGCTGTCCTTGAAACATATGCATTCATATTTGCATGATTACGTCTTATTATAAAACAAAATAGATTCTCCTCATTTTGTGGTAGAAGCTCAACAACACTGATGCCCCCTCTTTTTGACCTGGCCTGAAACTTTTCTTTTTGTAAATGAGAGAACTAAGGAGGCAAAACCAAGCAGGTCTTCAACAGTTCCTCTAGTATGCAACACTAAAGTATGACTTAGTGCAAGTATGGGGTACTTGTGGCCTCCGCAATATCAGTGAACTCCAAATCCTATCAGCCATAACCAGCTGGGCCAATGGTGAGGTATGGTGGGAGTTTTAGTACATCAACACCTGGAGGACTGGTGATTTAGTGATAACACACTTGAGCCCCCAAAAGACTCAGGCTTTCATGTTCTTTCTCTGTCCCCTCTTCCTCCACCACAGGTATGATACTGGAAGCATCTGCTCCTAAACTTAACACAATTATTCACTCTAAGTCCATTTTGTACAGGAGCCCCTCACCTTTTGATGCTCCATTATCTGATGACTTGCTCTTTTCACACTTCCAAATTAAGGACAAGTTCCACCAATTTGATGGGAGTTCCACTCTTTCATCAGTTCTTCTTGCCTACAGAGGTTCACTTGGGACAACATGAGCACGCATGCACTGCTTGCAAAGCAAGCTGAGAGGGGTGGGGAAGGCTCCAAGCCAGCTGAGAGATTTTGCAAGCTACATGCAGGTGGTCGGTTCCAAGTGAGCCTCCTTCATGCTCCCTACAGTACACTGCATAGATTCAGCTTTCCAACCAATTCCATTTGCTGACAGTGCTCTGGTCCCTAGCCTGTCAGATAAGTGGGGAAGCCTGTACACTGGACTGTGGCTAGTTAGGTGTATTCATGCTTTCCCTATCTGAACCAACAAAAAACAGCCTGTTCATACAAGTTACATCTTACCTTGTCTGGAAGGCGCTGAGCAGAGGTATCTGTGATCCTGTTGAACATTTTCTGTACAGTTGGAATGCTAATCAGAAAGACTGGCCGCACTGTTGTGGCTAAAGAAACAAGCAGATGGCAGGCCGACAACAGTAACTTCTCTTGTACCTAGTTGAAGGAGGTAATGGTGGGGAGAGAACCATAAAAAACTCTGTTGTAAGAGAAAGATGGAGATTTCTGTGCAGTTGACTAAAGGCTACAATTAAGAAATACAGACGTTATTTCAATTAACAAAGACACTGACAGTGAAGTTCTTTTCTACAAAGGCTTTTCACCCACACCCAACCTCCTCCTTTCCTCTTCATCTGCCCTGTTGGAAGGTTTTTAGCAGCATCAGCACTGAGGGGATGGTGATGGAGGAGTGGAGAAACACAGAATCTCTTCACCAACCCACAATAATGTTAAAAAGTGTAACTCAATATGGTGGCTAACAAAATGGAACTCAAAAATGGAGGACAGTGAAATAAAAAGTTGTCTATGGATGCATTTTGGATGAAGCTGTTAAGTAGTCTCCAGAGCATTCAAAATATTTTGGCATACTCGTGCAAGGCTTATCTGACCTGGTTGTTTCATCTCTTATGTACACATAATTAATTTTGAATAAGAAGTTAAAGGCACTAAAGCCTGTTAGCCTGCTACTCTTTCCAAGCTATTTCTGCTTCAAGTACCAAACTTTCTGTTAAAGAAGCAATGCTCAAAAATACATCTACTTTGCTGACTAAGCTAGACCTATATATTGTGTGTGACTAATGCATTTTTCCAGACAATGGGCACCTGAAGCACTGATATTTTGGAACTATTTCAAGAGATGACCAGGCTTCTCTCCTCCTGAACAAGGAACCAAATTTTCATGACAAAACTCTTATCTGGTAATGGAGCAAAAGAATCTGGCCTGCTACCACTCCTTCATCCCATGATTACAGGAACTATCTAGAACTTTTTAAAATTATAAAGAGTTCTCAAGTAGATCTTAGTACAAACAACTACAACCCCATCTACTCCACTCTCTATGATACATAAAAACTAGAGTAGTGAGAACTCCAACCTAGACTCCCCAAAAGGACTGTACCTCAGCACCTCCTCCAAAGAGGACAGGATGGGTAGAGGGGAAGCAGGATAGAGGCAAAGGCCCTGGGGATGCTCTTGTGCTATAGTTTTGTTTTGAATAGTGATCACTGACTTTCATCCCTGTGGCATTTGTCTGAAAATCAACTGTCACACAAGAACGTTTTGCACTGCAGCAAAACAGCAGCTCTTTGTTGTCACTGAAGCCAACATCATTTTATCAGCAGTTTCCCACTGTTTTTGCCAAACAATAGAAATGGTCCAACAATTCCCCAGAAACTATGACACCAACTGTAAATGGATGAAAGAAGCTCTGGCACAAAAGAGTACTCATTTCAAGGCTTCATTTGTCTTTGCACTGTGGCAGATGCCGTTTGGATGAACGTACTTTAGAACTGATAAGTGGAGTAACTGCTTCCAGAGCGGTGGAGACAAGTGAGATGAACTGCGCTGGATTTTGTCGATGGACTTCACCATAGAACTGTGCTAACCAGTGACAGTAAGCTTGTAGGGCTGCCAGGGATTGTGCATGCCTGGAGAGAAGAACGTACGTTAAATAGAAGTGAAAGGAAAATAGGAAACAGTTAGGATGGAGAGCAGATGAGACTGATAATACTGACAAAGGCCATTTAGTTCTGATGATGCTGCACAGAAGTGGGTGTCTTTGAAGGCTCCCAGAGCCCCTGCTCCAATTTTTTTTTTTTAAATAACCTTTTTGCCCCATATGAACCTTCATGTCTCCAATGAACATGGGGAGATTTCGCTTGAAGTTTTTTGGCCTTTCTATCCATTTTTAGGCCCAGAACAGTCCAGGTCACATCCTGCTTGAAAAATGGCCTCTTTATCCTAAGATGGTCAGCCTCTCCACTACAAAAACAAAGCAAACTTGCCCCTGTACTGATTTGAACTGACTATTACTCTTCTCCAACAATCCTAGAAATTGCAGATCCTTACATCACCTGACAAAAAGCTAGGGGCCATGGGGATTAAAATTATTGGCCAAAATTATTATACGTTAAGTATCATGTACAATGGGGTGCAATGAGGTGGTTGGGTGGTCCTCCAAGATCCCACAGATGGCTAAGGTAGCCCCTCAACCCCCAGCAGTTGCCCATCCCTGGTCTACCAAGGGGGAACAGACATCATTAACAAGTAGAACAGAAGAACACTTGGGCATGAGGATGATGACAAAGGACAACTAGGTCTATTGTGTAGAGACTTTTTTTTTAATAAACTCCATCCATACCCCTCTCCTACTACACAGCTATACCCTGTTGTGATGACAGCAGGTGAACAAGCGTGTGTAGGCCTTCAGATATTGCTGGCGTCCAAATCCCATTAGCTCTAGTCAGTAGGTCCAATGGCGAGGGATAACAGCAATTGTAATTGAATAATATCCTGAAAGGCCAGATGTCCTTCTCCTCTGGCCTAGGGAATACACACCTAATTTCTTCAATATAGTGAAACTGCAATATTTACCCCATTTGCTAGTTTATTTGGTTAATCACTAGTGAACCTTAGTGCAATCAGAATTTTCAATATTAGGAAAAGGGGCACAACCTTTTGTCTTTGACAATGAGATAATCTGTAATGAGCCTGACTGACTGGAGTCAGGCACAGCAGTTCATGAGATGAACTGGGCTGGATAGCTGCACAATCATGGAGTGAATTATACTGTGGAAGGCTAGCAGACACACGTACAGAAAGAATCTGAAAGGACTGGTTGCGCCTAATGAAGCAGTAAACTAAAGCACTCTACACTTTTCAGTAAAGGTGGGGTTGTTGTTGGCTAAGAGGGCCACTGACAAGTTGCTGCTGTAGTGCTGTGCACAGAAATTAAGGGAACAGTACCCAGGAAGAAAGCCTCTAGAGGATACAAAGGATACTGAGAAGCAAAGGCTGGGGGATTAGCAACAGCTAAGGGGAGTTTAACTGGTCCTGGAATACTGAAGATCAACAGCTGGGGAGGCAGGGTTTGCTAGATGGCCTGGCCTGGGATCCACCCAAAAAAGAACTCTTTAAAATCATCACAAAATCCTGGCTTTTGAGCATTCAAGTTGAGCCTCTAAATGATTAAAGCAGCTTGGTTCTATTAGCCTCGTTATTTCTTACAGCTCCTTAGCCTTTGCAATCTGCAGTCACTCTTATCTCTAGTTGTGTGAAGAACCTCACCAAGTTCATACAAGCCTTCCATGTGAAAGTGTTATAGCCTTTAGGAAATAGCTATGAGAAACCTCATAGGACCTAACATGGCTCCTTAGGGCAAAAGGCTTCCTCATTTGCCCCTACTCTTTCATTTTCACATTTTGCCTGCATTTGTACTGCGTGTTACTCATTCACTGGTCTTGATATGTATAGTCTTGTACTTGGCATACATTTATGGTCCTGAGGTCTGAGAATCCTGTCTACAGTTGTAGACAGCAGGTAGTCTTTGCTATGCTTACCTTTTACCACATTTTATCAAAACTGGATCTTGGTTATAAAATGGTATCCTTCCTCTTTACCTCTGTAAATTAACTCACCTCTTTAATTTGGTGCTCATTCTGTCTAGGCTATTTGTTCACACATCTCTGTTTCTGCTTTTGTTTCTAAGGATCTAAAACCAGTGTGTACAACTTTGGCTCTTGGTAATTAGAATCTTAAGAATGTTTGATGTAAGCTTGAGTTCTCTCTGACTCAGTCTGAGAGGACTGAGGGGTGGGAATCTACCTAATTTGGGTTGGAATTGACCTTGAGGAGAGCAGGTTATCAGGAGATTCTGACAGGGGGTTGGAATCTGAGACATCTGGCATCAGAATGAGCCCTCCAACAGCAACAACTCTCAATGTAACAAGATACAGATTTCCAGAGTCTTCCTTTGCAGAAAGATAAGCATTTCTTTGTTTTCCCAAGAGCTTAGGCCTTGGTGATGATTTCTGGTGTCCTTCAAATGAAGTGTTCATCATATCATACTCACACATCAATAAGGTCAGGTTTCAGAACAGATGGCACAGCAGTTTCAATATTGCAGAGTTTAACTTGGGATCCATACAACGTCACTTTGACCAATCTGTTGGAGAAATTGGTCATAAAACAGAAAGATTATTAGGTATTATTTGAGAAGATGTAAGTTACATCATTTTTGGCTAGTACTAATGTAAAACTGTTATTAGGATGGGTCATGCACAGCAAAGGAAGCAACAGATGGACAAGTTTGCCAACTTCTAAGCAATGAGGCTTGGGAAATTTCACTGCCTGAAACAGAGTACAAACCTTCCTAGTCCAGTTAGGCTCAACACATTCAAAGCCCGCTATTCCAGGGAATCTCAAAGTGATCTGATGTTGGAGACTGCCAGTTTTTTTCTCAATGTGCAAGGGACCAGTACCATGATTTATACTCATTGGCTACAACTGTTTCTTTCTTTCCTGGAAACTCTGCTGGGATCAGCAGCCAATGCCTTGGGAATCAAAACCGGTCCTTGGATCACCACCTGAGTAGCACTGCTCCTTTAGTGGCACAGTTCTTGCTTTCATCTATATCCTCTGAGGGTGCTGCCTGAATGATGAGGCTGTATCTGGCTGCAGGGAGGGATGGCACTATTTTTCTGCTTTTAGCATTATCAGGTTTTAGTCTTTTTAAAAAAATTATTATTAGCCACTTGGAATTCTTTAAAGGATTGTTTAAAATATTATTTTAAGAATAACAAATAGTGTTTTTGATGTTAAATATAATTTGAGCAATACTGATTCAATAGGGGCCTTATTCCTAGGACTGAAGCTGCAGGAAATGAATTGCCATGGGTAAGACAGTGATGGAGCCAGTGAGATTTTGTTCTTTAGATTATGTTTTTTTCCCCTGCCTGGGTAGTGATAGGAAGAAAAAAGCCCAGGTTTTCTGGATTCCTCTTCAAGAAGACTCCGATACCTCTTCTTCTTCTCCTGCTCCCCTCACGACAGTCCTCATTCCACATTAATGGGTTTGACCTTCACAAATTTGATTATTCACAAGGTGCCTACCTACTGTCCTCCCTTCCTTGCCTTTTGTCTGGTGTGTGTACCTTCCTTCTCCCTGCCCAGGCAAAAGGCAAGCAAATGGGAGGGGGGAGCCCTGTGCATGGAGAAGAAATGTGCAGATGAGCCTTCCCCCCATTCTATTCTTTTGTTTGTTGCCTGGGTGAGTGGAAGGAAGGCATCTGCACCCAGGGAAAAGGCAAAAGAACAGGAGAGTGAGAATGGGCAGGAGGAATGCTTGTGTTTTCTCTGTACATGGGGCTGCTCCTTCACATTTGCTTGCCTTTTGCCCAGGCACATGGAAAGAATGTATGTGCACCTCGGGAAAAGGCAAGGGAATGGGGGAAGGCCCATGCATGCCTTCTCCAGACATGGGCCTACCCCTCCCATTTCCTTGCCCAGGCACAGAGCAGAATGGCAGCACGCTTGGAGAAAAGGCAAGAGAATGTGAGGGAGAGAATAGAGCGGAGCCGCATGCACGCTTTCTCTGCTTGTGGGGCTGCCTCTCCCATTTGCTTGCCTTTTGCCCTGGTGTGTGGAAGGAACTCACTCAGGTGGGTTGTTTTTTTTGTTTCGTTTTTTACTTTCACAAGGGTTTTGCAGCCCAACCCTCACAAAATTTGAGGGGCTGCTATATTATTTTCAATCTCTTTTCTGCTGGCAGCTCAATCCTTGTATTCAGTTAGAACGCTTTAAGTGGACACAGAAGCACTCAGTGTCATGCAAAAAACAGTAACAGCAAAAGCTGAAGTACTAGTAGGAAGAGGCAGTCTGAAAGACAGACCTATTTGCAGAATCTATCAACACTACAAGAGCATCACACTGCCTACCTCTCCACTACAGTAAGAGCATCACTGAACCGGGCAGCAAACATATCTCCAGTGAAGTACTCAGCCAACCGCCCAACAGCCTGGAGCAAACTGCTGAGGTCTCGTAGGGAGCAGTGCAAGCGCCGGCAATCATTCTCTGCAGTGATGTTCAGCCTGTGACCTGAAAGGAAAGCATAAACCACCAGATATAAAAAGGCTAGGGAAGACTGGAATGCAAATATGTCTGTTAATATGGAAAAAATTACTACAGGTCTGATCATTTGAAGGAAGCTTTCTCTTTATCCTCTTGCATGCACATTCAAAGAATTTAAATACAAAACTCATACATAGCTATAATCTTGTAACACACAAAGCACTCAGATGCAAAATCTAATTATGGAACTAGCTTACCAGGAAATGAAACATTTACTGTAATTACATTACATGCATTTTTCCTGCATTAACTGCCTTGTAGGTCACAGGCCAAGCACTGATTGCTGGCAGATTTAAAGTGGTCTAATTTAACAAAGAGGCACTGCTGATGAGCACACTGCTGTTTTAATTTCCACTCATTTGTAGCTCCCCATCCGAAGGATCAACTAGCATTCAAAACAGGGCAGTGATATCTGACAACCAATAATCATACAGCAGAGGTCAAAACAGCAGAAACAGAGATACCAAAATCCTGAGTGTCTCATTAAGTGCTCTTATTCAGGGGTTATTCAGAACAATTTAATGTGCACTGCAATGAAGAGCTGTGTGGCAAAACCAGAACTTAGAGAAGTTACCTGTTTGACTTTAATCCTCCAAATTCTCCAGGGAAGCAACAGCCACTGGCCATATAGGTGCTGGACTTTAGCAGCTGTATTCCAAAAGAGTAACTTTTTCAAGGCCTGGCCCGAGTACTTGGCATTTGTTCTATGCTGCCCTGGAACTAACATCAATGTTCATACATCCCTTTCCAGGATACAGTGAGTTAAAAGTGAGCTGTAAACTTGCTCTCAGTTTCTCTGTTAGTCCACCTATGCTCTGCAGGGCCAGCTGTGTTCAAAGCCCCAGCTGAAACCCACATCTTCTTATCTTAAAGCTTCCTGTGAAGAAATCTCAACTGAGAATAATGCTCAGTTCCCTTAAGAGCTCCAGGAAGCTGAAAGTGTAGGCCTTGGCAAACCTAACTTTTCATGCTGTTCTCTATGGTTAAATTCTCAAGGCCAGAAAGAGAGTCTCAGCTAACTGGGTTAACTGTTTACACAACTGAGTTCACTAGAAAAAGAAAGTTTCCCAGAGAAAGTTACACTACTGTATCAACAAAACTATTATGGGGAAGTTGGGGTGTTCTCTGACTCTGACTATGTACAACATGGTGGTGAACACGCAGCAGGGCTGAGGTTAGTTCTGGAAAACCAGGGCTCATGACAGTTCTGACCATAACAATGCATTTCAGACATGCTCTTATACATTTCTTACAATATCGTACATCCCCCAGCTGAGCTGTGATATATCCTAGCTAAAATTGAACCCTGACGTTGAGTTTATTCAGTTCCATGCTCCTGGAGGGTACACAGCCAAAAGATTGCAGCAATACATTATTATAACAAAGTTGCCAAAAGCACAGATACTTGAGAGTTCATACACAATATGCCATCTTACCTGACCCAGAAGAGACTATGAACTGCTGGAGTCCCAGATACACATCCAAGTTTTCCTGGAGAACTGGAAACTGAAAAGGAAAAAAAAGATGGAATATAACCCCAAGGGCCTACAGTCTAGTGAGAATGTAATAAATTGTTTGGAACAGGGAGGCAAAGTGTTGCCCACAGGCTATACGTGACTTCCCAGGGATCAGTCCCCCCCCCAAAATCTGCTGTGTCACCAAATGCACTGAAGAAGGAAAGGGGGCATTTTGCCATGTTTTTGCCTCCTGGGCCAATTTAGGTCCAGGAGAGGCCTTTTTTGAAACAAGAAGTGACTTTCTGGACTTAAACTAGTCCAAGGGAGCCTACAAACATGGTGAAAACGTCCTCACATTCCCTAGTACAGATAGCTTAGACCCAGATTCCAAACCAGGGATGGGCAACTGTGGAAGGTTAGGGAGTGCATTATCCTCCCCAGATCCTAGAGGGCACACCTCCTCACTGAAATCTCACTGCAAAAAATGTAAGAATACCACCCAATGTTCCCAAAGACTTTTAGTCTTTCTGTGTGGAAATTCATGTATATTTTTCTATTTTTAAAAAATATATTTATTTTTAGTAATGTATACATTACAACAGAATTCCACTATTGAGAAGAGTGTATATTGGGCACTGGGTTGCTTTTTATCATTTTTGTGTTCATTTTCCAAATGTATGTGTTCTGTGCAGGGTTTTTTCTTTGCTGAAACACAGTGAAACCTTCTGGAATGTATGGATTTCTGAGACAAGATACATTTCAGACTCTTGCTAATCTGAGAAGATGCAAAGTAGGTATTTTGGGAGAGAAATACTGGATGAACATACCCTATTCTAGTCTAAAATGTATATTTTGAAAAAAAATATACAGAAATATATGCATGTGTGTGTGTTCACACACACATACATACACGAATTCCACATAAAAAGAATAAAAAGTTGTGCAATCCAACAATGAAGTGGGACACTGAGAAAACCAAGTGGGATTCTGAGAAAACCAATGATAATAAGACTGACAGCTCTTTACATTCCTAGGTCAGGAAGGACTGTGGTTTCATACTTGCACATCTGTTCTCAACTTCTTTTAATGTGTCTGGCATCATGTTTAAACCCGAGTCTGGAAAATTACTTTTTGGACTACTACTCCTAGAAACTCTATCTGGTATGACTGTGTCTGAAGTATTCTGGGAAATGTAGTTCAAAAGAAGAAAACTTTTCCAAGCTCTAGTTTAAACTAGAATAGTAGGGACTTGGGTGGTGTCACATCATTGTTTTGCTTTCTAGTAATCCTAGTGCAGTTAAGACCTTGAACTTCTAACTACCTTCTCACTACATTTACACATACCTTATGTCAGAAAGGTCTCTGAAGTAGCAATGAATCAGATCTGAAGCTCTTAAACATACAGAGTGTAAATCTCAGGCTGCTTGCTTACCAATGTAGAGAAGGCGTGTGTTGGCAAAAGCTCCATAACTTTGGCTACTACTTCCAAACTCTGGCGTAAGTACCGTTGCCACTCTGTCTGTTGCTGTGGTGAAAAAAACACAAGGTCAGTTATTTTATTCCTCTTCCAAATCAGTTCTGTTAGATCAGGGCTCCATATGCAGTAGAATGAGATCACAGAATCCTGAAGTGGTAATATGACTTATATTATGGGTGGGAAATGCCATTTTTGATGTTCCTCCCCTTAAAATAAACACACAAACAAACAATCACAGCCACAACATATTGCGTGGATTTTTCCCCTACAAAGTTTTAAAAATTACTTCATGCATCTGTAGTCTAATGTGCAACATTTCATTCTATCACTTCATTTTGCTCATGCAGGGCAAGTTTTAAGCATCTAGATTTGGAGAAACCACAGCAGAATCTGTCTCTTTTATAGATTCCCAAAACCCAAATTCAATTAAAGCCATGGTTTCAATAGCTGACAGATTCAAAAATGCACAGTCAGTATCTACAAAGAATTGGGTGCTTAACATAGCATATTTTCCAAGCCAGACACTTAAAACTTTATAAATTTGGAATCCTAAGACACAAAACAGGGTGGGACAAAAAGCTCAACTGGTCTCCATCAGAAATCTGTTATCCTTAAGCATTTCAGTTGTGTTGCTCTCCTGATTCTACAACTGCCTTGAAAATCAACAATATGAAACAGGAGCAATATGGAATAGTCGTGTTCAGTTTTCTGTATCTACATTCTAGACCTTTATTCACAGTTATTTGTTCTTAGATTTATATGTCTCTGCTTCTTACATCATCGTCCAGTGTCTCATCATCCAGTTCTTCCAGCTGGGCTTGGTGATACCTGAACTGTATTCGATTCAACACTTCTGTCAGCAGAAGAACCAGAGCATCTTCGTACCTGTGAAAAAGCCAGAAAAAAAATTAAAAAATAAAATAGTGAAATCAAGGGAGGAAACTCTCAAGGAAGAGTTAAACCTTTCTTACGTAAACCAGAACAAGACCTACTCTGCTTTGATCTGATACCAGCAGGTCACCATGCAACTCCTGCACCTGCTACAAATTGCTTGGACCTCCAGTGCTGATCATCAACATCTTTCTTCATAATACAGCCCTTGTGTTTTATTGCAAGGAAACAGGTTTTAAACATCAGTGACCAACTAGTGGCCACATAAAAGAAAGGGGCAGGGGCACTGGATAAGTTGGCATACACATCTAAATCACTTGCTCCCTGCTCACTGAACTCTCAACTGAATGTGTGGGCCGCTTCCATTCAAAAATAGTGTGAAATGACATTGGGAGGTATGTATGTTCTATCTGTGGAGACAATATGCAAGAGTCCAAATCATATGTTTGAAGTTACAGTCAATGAATTCTTAGCAAGGATGTGTGAATCAGCCATACAGGAAAGAAAGAAAGCTTGAAAGGTGCAAAATGTTTTGGAGGTCACTCACTGAGGTGAAGCAAGTTAAGCTCTTCTATTCTCCTCTGTTATTTAAAAAGTACTGTCCATGAGTTCTCCTTTTGCAGTCCAATAACTACAAACTACTTTAAGCATGATTTTGATTTTGCAAATATAAGTTAAACATAAAATATAAATATAAGATAATGTTAAGCACTACATAAGATAAAGGGAAAATGTGACAAGAATAAACAAGGGTATGGAAAAAGTTAATGGTGATTAGGAAAAAAAAAAGGGTTGGAAGATACCCAAGAGTCATCAAACTCCCTGCCAAGTACAGGAATCCAAAGTTAAAACATCCCTGACAGATAGCCTCCAACTCTGCTTAGAAAAAATACTTAAGGAAAGTCTATCACCTTTTGAGTAGTCTATTTCTCTATTAAATAGCGCTTATCATCGGTAAGTTGTTCCTAATTTTGAATAGCAATCTCTTTCCTTGTAATTTGAGCCCAGTGGAGCAGGTTCTGTCAAGCTTGCTCCATCTTCCATCTAAAAGTCTTTCAGATATTTAAAGATGGCTGTTCTTATCACCACTAGTTCTTCCCTTCTCTAGGCTAACATACCCAGCTCCCTAAATGGTTCCCCAAAGAGTCTGGCTCCCACACTCTTTATCATCTTGATCACCTTCCCCGGACACATTTCATCTCATAGAATCATAGAGTTGGAAGAGACCACAGGGGCCATCCAGTCCAACCCCCTGCCTTGTACCTCAAAGCACCCCAGGAAACGGCCATCCAGGATCTGTTTAAAAATCTCCAAAAAAAGAGACTCCATCACACTCTGAGGAAGCATATTCCACTGCTGAACAGCTCTGACTGTCAGGAAGTTCTTCCTGAGGTTTAAGTGGAATCTCTTTTCCTGCAGTTTGAGTCTATAGCTCCTTGTCCTAGTCCCTGGAGCAGTAGAAAACAAGCCTGCTCCCTCCTCAAGATGACATCCCTTCAAATATTTAAACATGGCTCTCATGTCCCCTCTTAACTTTCTCTTCTGCAGGCTAAACATAAACATACTTCATAGGGCATGGCTTCCAGACTTTTCACCATTTTGGTTGCCCTCCTCTGGACATCTCCCAGCTTGTCAATATCGTTCTTGCAATGAGGTGTCCAGAATTGGACACAGTACTCCGGATGAGGTCTAACCAAAGCAGAATAGAGTGGCACAATTACTTCCCTTGATCTAGACACCATACTCCTATTGATGCAACCAAGAATTGCACTGGTTTTCTTGGCTGCTGCATCACACTGCTGACTCATATTCATGAGTCAGCAGTGTGATGTTCTGGTTACATCCTTCTTAAATTGTGATGCCCAAAGATGGATACAGTATTCCACATGAACAGAGTGGAACTATTACTTCCTTTTACATGGATAATATAGTTCTGATGATGCCCAAGACTGGAGATAGTGCTATAGATGAAATCTGACCAAACAGAATAGAGTGGCATTATTACTTCTCTTGATCATTCTGGACAGTAGAGCCTAGAGCTGCACTGGTTCTTTTGCTGCTGCAACAAACTGCTTCCTCATGTTTAGCTTGTGGTTTACTATGGCCCCACATCTTTTTCTTATTTTTTCTGTCACCCATCTTACACCTATCTCCCTGACTTTTCCTGACCAAATGTACATTAGATTTATCCCTACTGAAATTTATTTCTGTTAAGGTCATCTTGAACCAATATAGCAATAGCAATAGCATTTACTTCTATACCGCTTATCAACTGAGTGTTATCTAAGCGGTTTACAACGTATTTTAGCTAATTGCCCCCAACAAGCTGGGTACTCATTTTGCCGACCTGCGGAAGGATGGAAGGCTGAGTCAACCTTGGAGCCGGGCAGGATCGAACTCACAACCTTGTGGTTGCAGTACTAGCATTTAACCACTGCGCCACCAGGGCTCCCTTAATTCTGTCTTCTGAGCACATCTCCTGTTCCTTCATCTAAGTCACTTTGTAAAAGTGTTCAACAATACTGGGACCAGGACAGCATTCTGTGGCACCCCACTTACAAATTCTCTTCAGGATGACCCTTTGTCAGGCCTGTCTGTCAAAGTTACAAATCCACCTAGCACTGTGTAGCCCACATTTTACTAGCTTGTCTGAAATGATACCATGGGGATCTTGTCAATGCCTTATTGAAATCAGTATGTACTACATCTACAGCATTCCTTTTATCAACTAATCTTTTAGTTTTCTTCTCCCCATTCTGCCAAAAAATGTAAGATTAGTCTGGTATGATTTATTTTTGAAAAATCCATATTGGTACCTAGTAGTCACAGCATCTTTTTAAAGTGCTCACAGAAAAACTGTTTTAAGTAGCTGTTCTAGAACCTCTCCTGGTACTGATGTCACGCTGATTGGCTGACAATTGTGCGGAGTTCTCTTCTTTCCCCCTTTTTGAAAGCAAGGGACATTTCCTCACATCCAGTCTGCAGTCTTCATCTATTTTCCAAGAATTCTCAAACACTGGAGATAGAGATCCTGAGATTGCATCTGCAAGTTCTTTTAGTACCCTTAGACGTGATTCATTTGGCCCAGAAAGCTTGAATTCATTTAACGTATCTAGATGTTCCTGTGCCACCTCTTTACCCAATCTCAGCTTCAGCCCTCTTGGTACTTCACTATTTTTCACCAGTTGAGCACTGTTCACTTTCTCAGAGAAGAAAGAACCAAAGTTGAGTATTTCTGCTCTCTCTTTCTCTGTCGCCCATTAGCAATTCTCCACCTTTTCCATGCAGTGAACCTACTGCTTCCTTGTTCTCCCTCTTGCTTTGAACACACCAAACACCCCATCCCTTGTTATTTCTAACTTCTCTTGCAAGTCTGGGGTCATTCCGAGCTTCAGCCTTCCTGGCCTTCTCACTACAAATACTGGCTACTCATTTGTACAGTTTCTTGGTGACTGGCCCCCTTTCTCATTTCTTATACATGCTTCTTTTTAATGTCAGTTCATCCAAAAGCTCCTTGAGCAGCTACCTCCCATTTTCCTTTCTCACTGGAATTGTTTGCAATTGTGTATTCAATATTTCACTTTTTAAGAAACTCCCATTCATCATGACTTCCCTTCTGTGAACTTGTCTGATCAAGGGCTCTCACTCAGTACTGCCTTAAGCTTAATATAACTGGTTTTTTTAAAACTTCAGAATTTTGTCCAACCATATCCAGCTTTTCCTTTGTTCTGAATAATGAATTTACAGCACAGACTAGGTAAAGAGATAGGTAAAGGGATATCTAGCTATGCTAAATGAATTCATGTACCCAGGGCCAGATGAAGTGCATTCAAGAACAGAAAAAAATCTTGCAGATGTAATCTCAGACCCATCCTACTCAAGGAGCAGTGCTACTGTCAATAATCTTGAGAATTCTTGGAAGACAGGAGAGGTCCAAGTAGATTAGAGGAAGGCAAATGTTGTCCCCATCTTCAAAAAGGGCAAAGAAGGGGACTTGAGCAACTACTGACCAGTCAGTGATATCGATACCAGATAAGGATCTAGAATAATAATTAAACAGCCAGTCTATGTGCACTTAAAAAAGAATGCTGGGATTATTATAGGCCAGCACAGATTTCTCAAAAACAAGTCATACTAAATCTAATCTTCTTTTTTTCTTTTTTTCTGTACTATAGTTAAAAGCTTAGCAGATCAAAGGAGCTCTGTGGATGTAGTATATTTTGATTTCAGTAAGGCTTTGGATAAGAACCCCCTGATACCTTTGCAGGCAAGCTGGTGAACAGCATGCTAGACAGTGTTACACTCAGGTGGACCTGTAGTTGGTTGACACACAGAATCCAGAGAATATTCACCAATAATTGCTCTTCATCCTGGAGAGAAGTGACTAGTGGGGTGCCTCAGGGTTCTGTCCTGGGCCAATTGCTGTTTATCATCTTTATAAATGACTTAGAAGATGAGATAGAAGGCATGCTTGTCAAATCTGCAGATGACCCCAACATATGGGGAGTAGCTATTATCCTGGACAACAGAACAGAATTCAAAAAGACCTTGGCAGGTCAAAGTGCTGGGCCAAATCTGACAAAAGGAATTTCAACAGTGATAAATACAAGGCACTAACTACATCTAGGTTGGAAAAATGAAATGCATTAACACAGGATGGGTGACACCTGGCTTGATAATATAAAGTATCTGGGGTCTTAGTAGACTACAAACTAAACACAAGTCAACACTGTGATGCAGCAGCCAAAAAAACCCAATGCAATTTTGAACTGCATCAAGAGGAATACAGTGTCCAGACAGAGGAAAGTAACAGCACCACTTTTATTCTGCTTCAGTCTGACCTCACCTAGAATACTACATGACAGTTCAAGAAAGATACCAGCAAGCTGGAGCAATCAAGATGATCAAGCTTGTGAAGAATGACTTAGATAGTGGGGTATGTTAATCCTGGAGAATACAAGACAAAGAGGTGACATGACCGCCATCTTTAAATATCTGAAACGATGGCATGTAGAACATGGAGCAAGCTGAACAGCAAAGTTAACTGGTTCAGATTATAAGAAAAGAGATTCCACTGTAATAACTGTTCACTACTGGAACCGATTGAGAAGATGGTGGATTCTCCCTTGTTGGAGGTCTTCACACAGAGGCTGGATGGGCATCTTTCAAGGATGCTTTAGTTTTGTATTCCTGTATGGCAGGAGGTTGGATTAGATGGCCCCTGTGGTCCCCTCCCATTCTATAATTTTATGAATTAAAATGGGATAAAACAATTCATTTATTTACAGCAATAACCTGACCGTTTAGTGTTTTCAAGCTCTGTTGCCTCTCTTTTTCCTTTATTCTCTTGCATATTTCTGGCACCTTCCTAATCTATTAACCCATAACTTCCTGTCATCTTCACTCTCTCAGTGTGTTCTTATTGGTGGAACATTTCTTTCCAACGAGCATCATCCCACCTCTTTCATTTTAAACAACTAACAACACCTGAAAACTCCAAATAGCCACCACAATGCCATTTGTAGAAGAGTTTCATTTCACAGAAAATAAGTGTTTACCAACTATAAATGCAGAACTCAATGTGCTTTCCCACGAGCCACACTGATTGCAAAACCAAAAAATTGCTGCAAGATACTCTTGAAGTCAGACTGACATGTGACGCTAGTAATGACACAACACACTGCAGGGAGTACTTACTGCCCCATCATTCTTTTGTAATATAAATGTCTTTAAGAAAATTCATTCCATCCTATGAAGAAGTGAACAAGGCCCAGAGATGTATGTCCTTTCCCTTGCCCTGTCTCATTTCACTACAGTAAGAAACAAACTATAAAATGAGAAATCCTATAGTTATTTGAGGTGTGGAATTTCCTTGAATCTGAGAAACTACACCCAACAGCCTACATTTGAATAGTAATCTGATAGCGAGCAGGTGGGATGAATATATAAGCCTGAAATGTGCTTCTACTGTCTTCCCAAAAATAATTCCAGAAGGGAAAAAAAAACACATGAAGAAGTGCTGTTATCTATAATACATGTGTATTCTGAACACAGAACAGTGTCAGCAGGCAGTTAATTGATCTGGGAGGTTAGCAGCCACATCCGGATTAGACAATTTATACATGGTACTTTTCTGAATAAGAACAAGCTTTAACTATACTGGACAGGAAGTCTCTAATGCTGTTCTTGTGGTGTAACCATACTTGCACTTACACGTAAAGAGTCGCTTTACAACTTCCTGTTTGCATGCTTCTGTAAGAGTTGCTTTTAACAAAACGCGCTCTCAGAAATAATGCTGAAACCTTGTTTTTCTGTACTTTGCTGAGCAGAAAGATGAAGGTGTGCTGTTCTAATGTTTTTGGCTCTAGTTCTTCATACTCAAGTCGGTAAGAGAGGGAATAATTAAGAACATTTCTATTTCCCATTACATTGGGCCTGATCTACACAATAAGCATGATAAAGTGGCAGAATAGACTTGACTACTTCAGAATACAGGCAAAGAGTCTTATTTTTTTGGAATATGTTCTTGTTCTAAAAAATTACACAGTAACCAAGAAGTTGAGCCAGAACTTGTCTTGTCAGTAAGCTAATTTTGCTGGTTCTAGTAAAAACCAACTAGAATTTACTATTTTTAATATGGGGAACGTTCAGATATATTTGCAATCTGATGTGGTATACTGCACTGCGCAACCACTTTCTGCTCCATGTGTAGAGCAGGTTTCAGTTTCTTCAGATATCCTCTCTGTCTCAATCATGTCTCTGAAGGCTACCCTTCCCTTAAAAGGGTATCTTTCCAATGATATGGACTCTGTGAGAACATGTGACAGCGCATGTAAAATAAGGAAGCTTTTTTCATATGCAGAAGTGGACACACATCTAGGTGTTAACAGATTCGTAGCCTGATTTTTAGTAAAATTACAAGGCTTAAAACTTCTTGCAGTCTTCAACGACTGACAGGAAAATAAGTGGTTGGAAAAAATGCAATTCAAATGACCAAGGGACTTCCCCTCAAACTACTTCAACAGCACCCCACAGTGCATACCTGTTCAGTACTGCTTCTTTATCTGCTAGGCGACTCTTTATTTTACTGGTCAAGTAGTCCAAGAAGAGAGTCCAGATGTCTAAGCAGGAAAAGTAGCCTTCATGTGTAGGCTGAAATATGGATGTAAACATAAGTCATTAAAAACAGCAGAAAACTGCTTATGGAGTCAGAAGTGGCAGTAATCACTCCATAAGAAACATGACCTCTTCTCTGCTTGTCTGGTAATGTAATCCTTCACGCTGCCGTTGTATGTTCTCAGTGAGTCACACCTCTCCATGATAACTTTCTGAGATTTCTCTTTCAGTGGCAACCAAAAACCCCCAGAACTCTACAAAGCAAAATCCATGTTCTGCTATCAGAGCAAGATAAAAGTTCACTTGCTGAAAGAGGTCTATATAACTAATGGCCTTTAATTCTTAACACAGCTAACAGCAGAGGATACAAAACCATAATTATGTATGTTCATTTTTATGGAGCAAAGCAATCCTGAAGGAGACACAGAGCAACATATTCCTACTTAGTTGGGAACTTCACTGTGACAGGCACTTTTTGGCTGTTTGGGATGAAAGAAAACATGCTTCTTTATACTAGCTCCTGAGTGCAAACAGCTATGTTTGTTTCCCCTGTGGGCTTTCCATAGGCATCTAGTTGGCCATATGGAAAGCCGAATGCTGGACAAGCTTGGTTCTATGGGTCTTATGTTCTTGTTCCTTTTTTAAAAGAAGAATATATTTTTTAATATCTGTACCTTGCCCTTAAATCAGCATTAAAATAACAGTAGCAGGCATCAACAATGTGTCATTTCTGTTTCTTGCTCCCACCTGAACCTTCTCAAATGTTCAGAAAGTTTTCTGAGACCTCCTTTATTTTATTTATGTATTTATTGCCTTTGAAAACTAGGTAGCTGATAAGATATCAGACAGTGTCATTTCGATGGCAGAGTTTCATACATGGAATTGGGACTCTTCAGGATGTCTCAAAAGGCACAAACCTCAATGTCCTTTTAATGTTAGGTGGAAACTTTAAAAAAAACCCCACAGAAACTTTTTTGATACTTAAAGAGATTTAATCTCTACTTGGTTCTGGCTTTATCTTAACATCTAACTGTTATGCTGCTGTTTTTTTTAATGTTATGACACAACTTGAGAGTATTAAGTCAGTTTTAATTTTTATTTTTATTGTGGGACATTCAAGTACAGTGTGTTGTCCTCACTTGTGACTTCTGCAAGCACAAATTTGTGTTTGCATGAAATATCACGTCCCTATACTTGGGTGGCAGGTGTGAGCATATCGCCACCACTGAACGAAATGGAATGTGAGGATTTGCAAAGCCCATTATTCTTTGGGGTTTCTGAAATGGAACCCCTGGCATATACAGAAAGCCCACTGTATATGTAAACATAAAACAAACATTAAATTTTGTATATATGGACTGCTTTTAAGCTAATTTAATCTGTTTAAATTGTTCCCTTCTACCCTGGAATTGGGAAAAAGATGAAGACACAGGAAAAAAAAAACCCACACAAATAAGTTGGTTCAAATAGCCTCTGAGACTTCAATTATCAATAAAAACCTCCATACTGTTTGATATCAGGTACAATTTCCACATATGCCAGACTGCTAAAACATGTACACATGGTTCTTGGTGTCCAGCTGGGAACTCATACAGCAAGAACTCAGCACATAATGTGGCAATCATTCTATTTAAATGGGGCCTCCTACCATGCATGCAAAACTCCGAAAATATCTGCACTAGTTGCCAATGAGCTACTCAGCCAAATTTAGTGTGTTACTTATGGCTATCTGAAAGTCTTCTCAGCCGGGTTCTGGACAAGAATTCTGAGAGCCTTCACCTCTAAAGACCGTCCTGTTAATTAAGAGCTGGTGGTGAAGGGTTCAGCTTATTCTTTTGGTTGTAACACAGAAGAGAGTTTCCTTTGTCACAACACCCACTATGTGGAATGGTCTCTTTTTTGGACTCAAAGTGCTGGGTGCTTCCATCATCAATGAAAGACATATCTGCTTCCACAGACAGTTTCCCAAGAATTAAAATTATCAGTCACCTACGGTTTTCACTAATTATATAATGGATTTCATTATTTTCATTTTTATATCACTTTCAGCTTTTTTTATTACTTCTTTTGTAAATGATTTTGAGCTTTACAATGTAAAAAGCTGCATAAAATGATACAGCAAGAAAGATGTAATTCTCAAGCAAGTCAAGTGTCTTCCTGTGGAACTCTGGAGCCAAGAGTTTTACAGGAAATATCATTCTATGTGCTGCAGTCGATGATCAAACTTTCAACAAAGCTGGACTACCCGGAAATGATGTTCTAGTGTTTTTACCTGATGAAATGTGTATTTGAACAACAGTGCAAGGAATTCAACCACGGGGAACTCGGAGTAGGATTCAATCCTCCTCAAGTGGACACTCACAAATAGGCGCAGAAAATCAGTAAACTTTTCTATGTAACTAGAAGGAAAAGATGAGAGAAAACCCAATTAAATACATGTGGATGTTGCCAGAACACTGAAATATTGTCAATAATATCCAAGTACAGAAAAGTTAGTATTACTTTCAATAAATAATGTATTCCATAGCCTTAAAAAAAAAAAGTTAAATTGAAGCCTGACAACAATTACCTACATGGTGGGCAACCTTTCATTCCATTATTACCTGAAACATAGCAGAAAGAGACTCTTAACATAAGTAGCTGTAGATCCTTTTACTAAGAATTTCTGCTACAAACATTTACAACCACACCCCACACCATCATATTGCACATTTCACCATCGTGTATTTACGACAAAGGAATTGTGTTTGCCAACAATTCAACTAAGACTAAAAGCCATATGGTCAATGGATACATTCATGCACTGGGGCAACTGCCACTAATTTCATATGGTCAAAAGGATGGTGGCTTGTGTTTCCAATCACAGTTCACCATGCTTAAGAGAATTTTCAAATTTAGTTTTGATATGCCATGATTAGGGCCAGAGGGCACAATCCATTTCTCAAAATCTTAAAAAACAAAACAAAACCCTTATTGATTGTATACCTGATGTAAATAAAATCATCCTCTGGATTTTAACCAATGGCTTATAAAGGCCACTCAAATGTAAAAAGGAACACGTGACTAAAGTTGACAAAAACAAAGCAATTATCTTTCAAAAAATGTCTTCTAATCCAATCTATGCCTGAAGGAAGAAATACTGGATTACCCAAACTCACAGACTAATTCTGAAAGCATGGCTGTTATGGGAATTATGCAAAATGAAGAGAAATGCATTCAATTTCCTTTATTTTAGTCACAGAATTTAGAGTTCCTTGATGTACAACATACACATAGATGCAGAAAATCTTTAACAATTCTCTTAACATCTTCCAGTGCCTCTGAAAGAAAGACATAATTATCATAAATTGGTGTCTACTGACCACTTCTCCTAAGTACTCAAAATGCTTCATGTACACCAACTTAGTAATATTTAGATTGGCTATGTAAGACAGACCAATACTATGATCTTTCAAATAACAGAGGGGACAGAACATAACAGCTTGCCTAAGGCCACCAGGTGAATTCAAATACAGCTGAACTGTGAACCAGGTATCTAGTACATAATTTTTTTAGCTATGCCACACCAGCCATCTGGGTCAGCACTTGGCAAAGTCCAGCCTACTTCCAGACTATAGTGATGATATGAAGATATGAGAAGGTAAGGTTTTACAAGGCAAATGAGAAAAAGAAAGGACAGAAAGTTACAATATACAGGCTTCCATTAATGTGAGGGAGTTCTGAGATGCCTCCTCATACCTGGTATCGCCATCTCCTTTTAACATTCAGTTTCAGTGATCCAAATAAATTAAACATAGTAGTGTAAATTCTATAGCAACTAAACCCACTGACTGGATATTTCACACAATGCCCCCTTTCCCTTGCAGCAGAAATGAGCAGCAGAAGAAAGCAAGGAAAGTAGATGATACACTGGGAAAGTGATTAGGACGGGTGAGCGAAAGAGAGACCAAGCAAGGACAACCAGATTCAGTGTCCTCAAGATGCCCACAGCCTAAGATAAGTCAACCTTCTTAAAGGCAAATGTCAGTACCAGCTTATTCCTACTTTTTTCAAAAATGTCAGCCTTCCAGGGACACACAATCTTAAAAACAAATTCTCTGGTCAGATAGTGCTGAGGGATCCTTCAAATCTCTACTGCAATCAACAGTAGTATGTGATGAAAAGAGTGTCGTGTCTTGTAACTGCCAGCTTTCCATTTTAATGGCACTTTAAGCTAAAATATTCTGCTTTGCTTTATCTCCTTGCCAATAGTAGTTAGTAAAAGCAATCAAATGGTTTCTTTTACACTTCTGTAAAACCTGGATTAATGAAAAATCTTCTCCAAAGTTTTCTCCTTCATGTATTTTTTCAAAAGGAGTGCAGAAAAATAAAGAACAGAATTTGATATTGGAATAGGTTTAGCATAGTTGGTTCATAGGCTATTGAAATAGTACAAGTCATTTCAGCTACCCAGAACTGTTTGCTATACATTTATTTAAAACATTCTGAAATTCTAATGCAATGTTGCTGACTCTAGAGACAACAGACTTCAAGTCTTATTATATCTGGGCAACATAGTTATTTGCCAAGCGAGTAGGGATCATGGGAGCTGCAGTCCAAAGTATCTAGAAAATAACAAGTTGGGAAAGGGCGTTTTTGCACATTGTATGCCTATGATTAAAATGGCCCAAAAGAACCCAGTAGCACCTTTGACACTATCTGAGAAAAATAAACTTCTAGCATATCTTGGATTGCTTTATATGCTTGTATGCTAAAATAGATCAATACGGCTCTCTCTTTGAATGCCTATGATTAATATTCCTTCCCATAAAATCTGAAGCCACTCAGTGCTTTTAGAATACGACAGAAGATGCCAACTGGAAAAGGAATACTCCTTTACCTCACTGGGTCTTCGGCTGCTTTCAGCAACAACCGAATGAAGGCAAATTCAAATCTTGTACAATCTCAGACCTGCAGTAAAACTATAATGAATGAGGAGGACAGAAGAAATACAAACCTACAACACCACAACAGTTTTGCAAAGTCATCCTCCCACAGACAACGTACCTGGTTACACCTACCTGCCCGCCTTTCCTTCCTCACCACAGGACTCTGAAAAAAGGCGATTAGACACACCATGCATAACAAGAAGTCAGTAAAGACTGTCTCACAATAAGAAGGACGACAGCAGCTGTTTCATTGATTAGCTCTCCCTTACCTCTCATCAGTTCATCTAGCCGACTCTTCACTGTATGGGCATTATTCTCCTTGGTGATCTTCTGTAGGAGGTAGAATGTCTGCTGGAACATCCGCAGCAAGTACTCCTCAAACTCCACAGGCACACAGTTCTTTGACATCAGTTCATTGATGCAAGACATGGCAAGCACCCCAAGCCGGCCACGTTCCTGATTCAAGACAGAGTTCTGGCTGCTGCCATTGATGGAGGACATCTTCCTGGCCCGGGTGTCACAGCCAAAGCGGGCAAAATGGAATATGGTGGTAAGGAGGGAAGGGGTGATGCTTGTAGATAAAGGGATCCAGCTGAAGAGGTGAGCTAGGCACTCTAATGCCAGAGAACAGATATATTCACTCTCTGTGTCGAGGACAGGGATTGGCTGATTCAATAATTTGGCTGCACTGGGGCTTTGCAACAGGCTACTTAAAAGGTCACCTAGGGAAGTAAAACCAACAACTAAGAGCCTATTTTGAGGAATGCACACAAATTACACACATAAACTTTTCTTTGTGCAGCATTTTTGTACAGCTGATCTAAACACCTACAAATCAGGGCATTCTATGGGTTGAGAGAGAGAGAACTCATCTTAAAGACAGGCATTATGAATACAACATTGAAAGAGGTCAGACTTTTGGGTGGGCTACGGAAGCAATTCTACAGTAATATGAGGTGCTCAAAGGGCTTTTCATCCACACCTACCCACTTTTTACAAAGAAGTTCCTTAAAACATGAACTATAAAAGCCGTGCTGAGCAAACAGGAACAAAGCTCTGGCTAAGTGCTTAAAAAATGGAACTGGAAAAATGACCCTGGAAATGATGGTATGTGATTACATACCATCATTTCCAGGGACAATATCATCACACACATCGATCCACACCAAAGAATGATAACAAAGAAAAAATGATGAAAAGCCCTCTCAGACCATCATGTAAATTACTAAACATTCCATTGAAACCAGATGTCTTTATACCTGCTGCAACTCCACCCACCCCCCATATTGCCAGATTCTCACTCTCACTTTTATGGGCAAAAAGGTCCAGTGAAAGGGTGGAAGGAAAGAATTCACACAGCCCTAATTTCTGAGCCACACTGATCCAGTGACACTCAGTCCTGAGAAAGTACAAAAGCTGTGATCAGGACTACAGCTTGCATTTTTATCCCACTTCCTTCAAAGAGATGAAAGGTAAGTATCACTTTCCCCTGCAACCTCTTTTTAAGAAGCTGCTTGTAAAATGTGCACAGAAATTATCTGATGACAAACCAGCATAGAAAAAAGTGATAATGGAAATATGTCATTACTGTTCATAATTGGGTCACCTGGACATTCATAAAACAAACCTATCTGAATCCAACTTCTAACCAGCAATCCCTGAGATATAGATGAGGCAAAAAGATACCAGGTTAGCATAATAAGCTGCATTACTGGGGGACAAGGGGGAGGAATCCGAGCCAGACTGCTTAGCATTTAACATTAGCACACTTGACTGATTATTATATTCTTTCTCTCAGTGACTCTGATGTTGGCATCAAGGTGGATCATTATTATGTCTCCACCACAAATGTGTACACAAGTGATTGGGTTAGAGACTATGGATTACCTATTTTCATCAAGGTTCCAGCTGAGACAGGATTTCATTAGCAACATCCCAACTCTCAGGTCACACTGTTAACTAACATGCCAATTCACTAGTGAAATTTTAGTAACACACTCCTGTAACTCCCACAAAGAAGCCTCTTTCCAGATGTACACTTGGAGGAGCTTATTCCATTGCTTCTGTTTGAAGGTTATGCTGGCGTTTAAAGACATATATATGGATGTGTATTGCACTTGTTTCCATTTACTGTAAATCATGAGTTAGCTTGGACAAAATCTGCTCAGAAAGATTAAGTCTTTTGATATCTCAGCTGAATCATAATGCATCTGGTGCTTCTTGGAGTGAACTCTGTGTGTCCTTTAATTAAAATGGTGCAGCAAATGTCAGAATGAATCACTTTTCATGCAGTTTACAGCCTTTGCTGGTTCCTGAGTTAGAGGTGCTGGCATTTGTGCTAAGAAGACAGCAAATCTTCACAAATGGCACAGAAACTGCTTTAACAAATATGAATTACTATGGCTTGGTATGCAGTTCTTTATATTATGAATGCTCTATGTGCCAAGGATGAGATAATTAATGAATGTCATTAGAAGGTGTATTCTGACAGTATCCAACAATAAAGCTCTCTGCAGTGTGGCTCTTTGCCCATGTTGCCAGGATAAGTGTCAGAAGTCCTAGACTTCTAATGGGAGGAATCCAAGGTGAGATTCCTTCCAAGTCATCATCACCCCTCTAGAAAGTAGGACAATGATGCCATGTCACAGACTCCTCCCATCATCTGTGGCACAAAAAAGATCTGCACTGCAGTAGCTCTCATAAAGCTCAGATGTCTTTTTTCTCTTTTGGTGATATCACCCTCTCATATATCTTCTCTATGCAGTCAGCCCCAGTATCAGTCAGGCATAAAAGTCAGTAAAGACACAGAAAAATAAACTAATTGGGTTGAGGGACTGGCTCTGGCCTTACCACTTTCTCCTGATGTTGGAGAGGGTGGTGGAGTGGCAGCAGTAACACTGTATTTATCCCAGATGCTTTCCAAAATACCTATGAAGAAAGGAGGTCAAAATAGCCAGGAACTGCAAACAAATTCTCATGCACTGTGTAAGTTTCAGCTACATGTTACAGCTAACAGTCCTATCACATTCAATACAAATATCAATATTCAAAGCCTGCCTGAGGAGCTTGTGGTGTTTTTGAGAATCCCTTTTAGATTTTTACTTCAACGCATGGCAGAGGGTATAGGGTTACTGTTCAACTATTACGAGAGTTGGGCTGCAACCTGAAGGCAGAAGTTGCTACTTTTGAGCCATAAAGATATACTTTATCTTTGGTCAAGCATGGATTCTCAAAAATGCCTTGGAATGACCAGCTATCAATGTTGAAGGAACAAACACAAACGTTACAGTAGCTATTCTTCTGCTTAGAAATTCCCTCTCCACCTTGAGTTAGAGTCAGCATGTAATCTGAAAGCAAAACTGATGATATAAGCAGGGGTGCTGTGATGATAAGCGTGAAGTTATTTAAGGTTATGTTTCTTTTTAAATAAATAGGGCTGTCAGCAATAACGATACAAATATATGCAGCTATGAAAACATCAGTATTCTTACTGGAGAATGTTGCGTAGTGAGTAGAAGAAGTATAGCTGAGATACATTTCCAGACTGCATGAAAATATATTAAAAGTCTTTCCTTTTAATTAAAGCTGGCATCTGTCAGGACACCATCACCCCATCAAAGGACAACATTAAACAAAGAAAGAAGAAAAAGCTCCTCAGTAGGCCTGAGTAGTCACCCTTGCCCTTTTCAGTAACTTCCTAAAATGAAGCTTGCCTTCCAGGCCAATGTCAAGAAAAAACAAGAACTATGATCTGAAGCCACTAGCACTGAAGTGTGGCCCCTCACTTGTGCCTTTCAAAAGTCTGCCCCCTCCAATTCAAGGCACTTTCTCAATAGTCCCTTCAACCCTGGAGTCAGTTATGTTTCTCATGACAAGTAGTAGTCTTTTATTGTACATTGTATCGTTTGGTATTATCTGCAAAGAGTTCACATCCCAGGACAAAAAAGCACATCTTAGGATTACAAACACATGCAAACCACACGACCATTCTGGCAAGGCCAGAAATTAAAGGTGTTTTGATACTGATACAAACAGAGTATTGTCAGCTTCACTTGCCCGTGGTTCTCTTGAAAATTCAGCTTTTCAATATAAGTCTGATACTGCTGCAAAACCAGGGATTCCTACCTCTCCACATTGCTATCACCATCACGCACCTCCACTCACCTGTGAGAAGCCCAAGGACAGTTTGAACCTGATCCAGGAGTAATTTACGTAACTCCTCTTTCCGTGCTATACTGAGGTCCTCCCGTGGGCACGCCAACTCTTCAGATGTTGTCTTCAGCATGATCAGTCCAAGCGGAGTTGTCACTGGGGACTGGATCAGCTGTTAAGAGATCCAAGTTTTCATATTACAGTATTAAAGCACGCCCTTTCCCCATCATTTTGAAAAAAAGCTCACCATCAAGTTTATTTCTTTATTAATTAAAATATTTCTATCTTGCTCTGTACCAAAAGATCTCAAGGCAGTGTAAAGTAAAAATCAATGCAAATGATTTCACTTCATTTCAATTAAAACAAATCAAATTAATTTAAACAATTTAAATATTTAAATTAGTAAACTAAATAATACAAATAAATACAATTAATTTTAAAAATGTAAAACAATAAAATTGGCCAAGAAAGCCCCCTCCCATGTCTTCACACTGGAACATAGAGGAAGACCTTCCCAGCAGACCTCAATCCTCAGGCAGACACCTACAGGTAGAGATGTTCTCTCAAATATCAAGGTCCCAAGCCATTTAGGGATTCAAATGTCATCACAAGTACATCAAATTTAGATTGGAAGCATATAGGTAGCTTATTTTAGAGTTCTAGATGGAGGCAATACATTTACTACAGAACAAATCTCAATTCTGCCATGTCTCTGAAAACTGCAGTTGCCCTGCACAACTTTCTAGCCCAACCTGGGTTTTACCTCTCACCGTATATTCACTATAATGAACTGAAGGGCTAAGTTTAATATGCATTTAATGATTTAGCAAAGATGACAAGAAATATTCTCAGTGTCACAAAGAAACCAGCCCTTCAGAAGGCAAATTTCTACTCTTCTGTTTGATGTTTAAAACCGGTTTTTAAAATTGTTTTAAATCTGTTTTTAAAGTATGTTCTAACTATTTAATTGTACATAGTTTTGAGAGCCTTGAAAGTCAGCAAAACAATTAGCAAATACTTTAAAAAATCAATAAGTAATTCTAAATATAAAATCAAAACATAGACCAGTATGAACAGGTTGCTTACCTGTAACTGTGGTTCTTCGAGTGGTCATCTGTGCCATCATACACTAGGAGCTTTAGCGCCTGCGCGGTAGCGTTCGGAAACTTCTAGAGCTTGTTCGCTTGGCGGGAACCCCTCCCCCACGCCGGTACTGCGCATGCTCCTCCCGCCGAGCAACGGTCTCTCCTCAGTTCTGTCGTCCGCCGTAGAACCTACAGGGACCTGAGAAAGAGGGGAGGAAGGGCGGGTGTGTATGATGGCACAGATGACCACTCGAAGAACCACAGTTACAGGTAAGCAACCTGCTCTTCTTCTTCGTGGTCTCTGTGCCTTCATACACTAGGAGACTGTGTAGCTTACCGGTCGGACGGCGGGTCAGGTCCTACAGCACGGAAGCCAACACCTCACGTCCAAACCGGGCATCTCTGCGCGACCGGCAGTCGAGCCTGTAGTGGCGCACGAAGGTCGATGGTTGGGACCAGGTCGCCACACGGCAGAGTTCATGCAGGTCAACTCCTCGCAGGAGGGCCGCAGAAGTAGCCACCGCTCTGGTGGAGTGGGCTCGAAGCAGGACTGGCGGAGGCTTCCTCGCGAGCTCATACGCCAGTTGAATAGTCCTCACCACCCATTTGGAGAAGCGCTGGGTGGACACTTTGAGGCCCTTCCGACGTCGCCCATAGCAAACGAAGAGATGCGGCGTCTGTCGGAAGGAAGCAGTCCTGTCCATGTAGAAGGCCACGGCCTGACGCACGTCCAGGGAGTGGAGAGACCGCTCCAACGGTGTCGTCGGGTTCGGGAAGAAGGCAGGCAGGATGATGTCCTGGTTGAGATGGAAACTGGACACCACCTTAGGCAGGAACGAGATGTCAGGTCTCAGGACCACCTTGTCTCTGTGGAAGACCGTGAAGGGCTCATCGGATCGAAGAGCTGTGATCTCACCCGCTCGCCTCGCTGAGGTCACCGCTACCAGGAAGGCAGTTTTCATGGTCAGGAGCCTATCATCCGAGGTCGCCATCGGCTCGAAGGGCGGCTTTGTCAGCTGCGAGAGCACCAGCAAGAGGGACCACGGCGGTAGCGGCGGCGATACCGGCGGGTAGAGATGATGAAGTCCTTTCAGGAACCGCTTAACGGTATCGTTCTTGAAGAAGGCCGAGGCAGCCGACCGTGGTGGTTGGTATGCCACGATCGCGGAGAGATACACCTTCAGGGATGGAAACGCCAGCCCCTGTTGCCGGAGGTGCAGGAGGAAATGCAGGACGGTAGAGAGCCCCGCGGGCGATACCGGCTCACTCCTCTCGTTAGCGAAGGTCAGGAAGCGTCGCCATTTATATTGATAGTTGCGACGGGTGGATTCCTTCCTGGCCGCGACGAGGACGGTACCGAGCACGGGATCGTCTAGTGCGATATCCTCCAGGCATGGAGGGCCAGCCGTGGCAGGTCCGGATGGAGGACTCGGCCGCCGGAGTGGGAGAGCAGGTCCGGTGTCGGTGGTAACCGGAGCAGGTCGTCTTGCGCGGCTTGTAGCAGGGGTGCGAACCAATGTTGCCTCGGCCAGTACGGGGCTACCAGGATCGCGTCGGCTCGGTCGGCGAGGATCTTCGATATCGTCCGGCCGAGCAGCGGGAACGCGTAGAGGAGTTCCCCGGTCCACGGAAACTGGAAAGCGTCCCCGATGGAGGCACGATCGTGGCCCGCTCTGGAACAGAATCGGCGACACTTCGCGTTTTCCCTGGTCGCGAAGAGGTCGATCGATGGTTCGCCCCAGCGGTCCCGAATCAGTCTGAACGCCTCTCCGGAGAGAGACCATTCGTGATGGGATGAGGTGTCCCTGCTGAGGGCGTCTGCCGTGGTGTTCTCCTGCCCGGCCAGGTGAACCGCCACGGGATGCGTGTGCAGGCGAATGCACCATTCCCACAGGTCGAGCGCGATGTGGAGCAGGGTCGTGGAATGAGTCCCACCTTGTCTGTTGATGTAGCAGACGGCGGTGGTGTTGTCCGTCAGAATCAGGACCGTGCGCCCCGCCACGGCGTGGCGGAACGCCCGTAGGGCTTTCCAGACGGCGAGCAGCTCCAGCGCGTTGATATGGAGAGCGGTCTCGTCGTCGGTCCATCTGTCGCGGACTCTGAGATCGCCGCAGTGGGCACCCCAATACAGGGAGGCGTCGGTCGTTACCGTCACCTTCGGTGTCGGCTGTTGGAAAGGCATCCCTGACATCAGATTGCGTCGCGACTGCCACCATCGGAGGGATGAGCGGACGTCTTCCGGCAGCTGCAGTCGGAGTGTCTGTTCGTCTCGCAGGGGGTCGAATATGCGGACGAACCAGTGTTGAAGAGGTCTCGCTCTCAGCCTGGCGAGATATGTCACAGCGGTCGTTGCAGCCATGTAGCCCAAGAGCTGCTGGACGCTTCTCGCAGATAATGTCGGGGCCGTACGCGCGTGAGCGGCGGCCCGGATCAGGGTTTGGGCTCGAGACTCTGGTAGGTACGCCCTGGCGGAGGTCGAGTCGAGCGTCGCCCCGATGAAGTCCAAGATCCTCGCCGGCTCGAGGTGGGACTTCTTCGGATTCACCCGTAGACCAAGGCGGGTCAGGAGTGACAACGTCATGTGGACGTCGTGGTAAAGTCTCTGTTTGCAGGACGCCACCAACAGCCAATCGTCGAGGTAAGGAAAGACGGAAGCACCCTTCGTCCGCAGGAAGGATACCACCGGGGCCATGCACTTGGTGAAGACCCTTGGGGCAGTCGAGAGTCCGAACGGCAGCACCTTGTACTGGTAACAGGTGTCGTCGACTGCGAAGCGGAGGTACCGTCTGTGCTGCGGGCGAATGGCGATATGGAAGTATGCGTCTCGGAGATCGATGGAGGCGAACCAGTCCCCTCGATGTAGGAAGGGCAGGATCGACGGTATCGTGACCATCTTGAACCTCTTGGGGCGGATGTAGTAGTTCACCCCTCTGAGGTCTAGGATCGGCCGGAGGGTACCGTCGGCTTTCGGTACCGTGAAGTACCTGGAGAAGAAGCCGGTGGTCTTGGCCTCTTGCGGGAGCTGCTCGATCGCCCCTTTCTGGAGGAGGGATTGGATCTCTTCCAGGAGGGCCGGACTCGACGGCGTGGAATAGTAAACGCCTCGAGGAGGAATATCGAGAAACTCGATGGCGTAGCCAAGACGGACGATGGAAAGCACCCAAGAGTCCGTAGTGACACACTGCCACTCCGCGAGATGTCGAGCAAGAGTCGGTCGGTCTCCGAGCGCTGATGGTAGGCTGAAGAGTGGGTATTGGTAGGTCCTGCCAGGCACGTCAAAACCGAGACTTTGTCTCGGAGGAGGACTTCTTGGACGAAGCCGGGCGTCGCCTAATCGTGCGTCTGGCCGATGAGCCGGAGGACGGTCTCGACTGTCCAGACTGGGCCGAACGCTGGAACGACGAGGTGGAAGATCGTCGCCAGGATGGGCGGAAGGTGGAGGTCCTGCGGGCTTGCGAGGCCGGCTGTAGCCCGATCTTCTTGGCGGTCAGCCTCGCCTTAACGAGATTGTCCAAAGCTTCGTCTGTGGACGAATTGAATAGGCCCTCACTGTCGAAGGGGAGATCTTCAATCCTCCTTCTGGTGTCCTCCTGGATGTCGGCCGGCCGCAGCCAAGCATGGCGGCGCAGGCCGATGGATCCCGCCATGACCCGGGAGGCAATCTCCACTGCGTGCCTGGAGGAGGCCATCTGCTGCCGAGCGATGGAGATGGCCTCGTTGAAGATCACGGAGGAGGCTTGGCAGATGTCCTCCGGTACCGCCTCCATCGCCGGTTGCAGGCGATCGAGCACCTTTTTCAGGTATGCCGCGAGGCAAGCCTGAGTGTTGGACAGCCTGATCTGCAAGGAGGCAGCTGAATAGAACCTTCTTGCATAGGCGTCCAACTTCCTGCCCTCTTTGTCCGGCGGGGTGGTGTGTTGCCTGCCGGAGCCTTTCGTCTGTGCCGACTCGACCACCACAGAGTTCGGTGCAGGGTGATTAAAGAGATAACCGGCGTTATCCTTCTGCACCCTGTAGAGGTGTTCCAACCGCTGCGGTATCGGCTGAGCCGAGGCCGGCCTATCCCAGGCGGCCTTCACCAGTCTGGATACCCGGGGCAGGAGAGGCAGCGGGGCCGCGGCAGGTCGCTTCTCCTCGAAGACGGAGAAGGCTGGATCGTCGTCCTCCGGCTCCGCATCGGCGATCTTAAGGCCGAGGGTAGTAGCCATGCGGAGCAGCATCGCAGAGAACTGGTGGACGTCCTCTGGAGCAGAATCTGGGATCGGGTCCCCGAATCCCAGCGGAGGAGACTCCTGGGAGGCCGCCTCAGACACCTCTGATTCCGCACTCGAGTCGTACGACTCTGAGGTCGGTGAGTCCTCTCGCCGCTCGCTTTCCGGCTCCTTCGCAGTCGCCACAGGTGTTGCCTTCCTAGGCTTCTCTGCAGCCGGGGCGGTGGTAGTAGCAGCGTCCCGCTTGGGCTGGCTGACTACTGACTTCACCTTCTTAGTGGTGACAGGGGTAGTCTGGCAGGCTGACGTCGTCGTAGCCCGCTCAGTCACCACCGACTCCGTAGGGCGCGTCGCCGTTGCCGTGACCCTAGGAGGTGGCGATATCGCCCGATACCGAGGTGAAGGCTCCCTCGCCCTATGATATCGAGGAGAGGGAGAGCGGCTGAAGGAGCGGCGGTCCGACGGAGATCGGCTTCGGCGTCAACGGTACCGAGCCTCGTCCCCTCTAGGCGAGCGCGATTCGCGCTGTCGACGAGGTGACTGGGACCTCCGGAAGGTCTCCCAGCGACTCGGGCCACGATGGTACCGATCCCGGTACGATGGCGAATGTGACCGATAAGAGGCCGGGCGCTCTCTCCATTCAGATTCCCTCGCGTACCTGGCCACGTAGGACGCCGAGGTGTATCTGGAGGCAGACGAGCGAGGTTGTTCCTCTCTTGTCTCCCTAGGAGGCGGCGAGGCCACCGGACGCTCGGAAGAGCGGGACCGGGACCGGAAGGAGGTCGAACGCCGCTCCGGAGAAGCAGAGGGCTCTCTCTGCTGCAGGTCGGCCGACCTGCGACGGCTAGGAGGGCAGTGGCGCTCCTCCACCAGGGTTGGAGGGTCTGCCAGAGGCGAGTCCGGGCGCTGTTGGGGAACGTCCTCGATCTCATCCTCCGAGAGATCGACGGACTCGCCTCGCCCTTTGGAAGGCTGCTGAGTAGGAGGAGGAGTAGGAGGTTGAACGTCCCCAGCCGGGGAGCGCTTCTTCTCCTTCTTCTTCTTCTTCTCCTTCTCCTTGCCCTTGCCTCCATCCGGAGCAGGGCGCTTTTTAGCAGGCGTCTCCGTCAGGGGAGCCTCAGCCTTCCTTGCCGTCGAGGATCCTTTCGCTGACTTGGCAGCCGCCGACAGCTTCGGGATCCTCGGTAACGCCGAGATCGGCGTTTTCGCCGGTACCGAGCCCGATACCGACGAGGTGGACGGAACGGCAGCCGCCGATACCGTCGATGGCGTGGTCGTCTTCTTGTCGGCCATCTTGGAAGTGGAGGTCTCGTCTATCGCCCGCAGAGACTGTTCCCAACAATAAGACTTGAGTCTCGCGGACCGGTTGCGGAGAGTTTGGGGAGTAAAATCCCGGCAAATTGGGCAAGTCCGGATGTTGTGGGACTCACCCAAACAGAAGAGACACTCCTTGTGGTTGTCGTTGAGGGCAACCTTGCGCCCGCAGGACACGCACTTCTTGAAGAGCGCGGACATAAGACGAAGAACGCCAAACTGCGAAAATCCGAAAAGACCAAAGCCGAAGGGGAAGTTCGAAAGAGAGGTCAGAGACAGTCCAAAAGTCCGTAAAACCGTGAAAACAGCAAGCCAAGCACAAAAGTGAGAGGAACAAACTAAAGAACCTTCCGTACGCGACGGCGGACGAGAAAGAACTGAGGAGAGACCGTTGCTCGGCGGGAGGAGCATGCGCAGTACCGGCGTGGGGGAGGGGTTCCCGCCAAGCGAACAAGCTCTAGAAGTTTCCGAACGCTACCGCGCAGGCGCTAAAGCTCCTAGTGTATGAAGGCACAGAGACCACGAAGAAGAATATTTATTATCTGCATATTACAGATAGGAAATTAAGACAGACATTAAAATATCATTCAAATGCTTTCATGATGAAACTGAAAGTTAATACAGGATTTCAAAATAATAACTTGTGTTCTTCACAAGGCTAAACGACAATCTAAAATTGACAGATGTTGCACAGTTGCATTACTCAAGCATAAATATTTATACAAAAGAAACCAGGCTTAGACAGACAGGGAAGGATCTCGCAGGAAGACCATCCACAGTTTATCTCTGATAAAATTCATACAGTACACAACTGGTATTCTGAAGGGCCACCAATATACATAAAATTCTGAGCAGCTGCTAAAATCCCTCAGGTATGTTCTTCTCGAGCGTTTGCCATTATTTTCAGCAAAGCTGGCAGGCATTAGAGACAGGACATGAAGCAGTCTCTGAATTCACTTTCAACAATCCTGTGCCTTGCCCCTTCTGCTCTAGCATTTAGGAGGATATTGAAAAATTTTCTGTTGAATGATAAAATAGCTTATGCCATTACAGCAGCTTTGCAAATTAATTCTGGATATCTGTTCCACTCTGATCGTTTTTAAATTATATCTTGGCTCTCACTTCTTCCATTGTGTTTCACTGGATGTAGCTCTAGAAAAAGCAGCTTAAAAGTATCAGAAATAAACATACTGGCCCAGATCCAATTCACCAGTTGTGCAGTACAAAATTACAAAGCGTACCTACAAGGCACCACTGCTTAATCAATTGTGTAACTGTACAGTCATAGACTCTCCCATTTTGCAGCAGCTGCTCCAACAACACCCGCTACAAAGGATTGCACTTACCAAGCCTTCTAAGAAGTTCCTACGTCTGCACAGTGATTTGTGCATACTTGTGCAGGAAAGTCTAACCATCTGCATAACAATATTTAAGACAGCGTAACAGCACAACAGAATTTGGGCCATATCATTCTCTTTCTTACACACTTTTTATTCAGACAAGCCCACAAAAGCTGAACGTACTACTGTAATTTCTAGGAAGCATCTTACTTGTAAAATATTTGTAAAGAAGTCATGGTAGAACATTGGCCAGTCTTGCCGGCCAATATCCACAATGACTTTGCAAAGTTTGTTCCTGATGAAGTAAGGCAGAGTTTTGTGATGAGCCAACAGAAGCTTCGGTAGGCAGCTGCGAATCTCCATTTTATCTTGAGATGGGACCCCAAGCCACATCTTGTTAATCAGGTTCTGAAAAACCATAAAAAAAATCATCCTGTATCAGATTTGGGATCTTTGAAAAGACAACTCCTCTTTGCTTATGCATACAGTTAATAGGTGACAGTGATTAAATCAAGAGGCAAAGATACCGTTAATAATCTAGAAAGCTTTTCCTATTCAAAAGCTTACTGCAGAATATTTACTTAGTAACTGAATTCAACAGTAAAATGTTTACGCAGAATTAATTAACTAGTGTTGACGGAGAACTGTAACCCTACAAACTAATACTAAAGATAGATACTGGGATGCTACTGCATTTATCAAGAATAGAAAAATCTGCAATTTTTGAGATTAATTTAATCTTAGAAAATTAAGTAATCTATATTTGAAAAAAGTCTGTAAAGAGTAGTGCCAAATTAGTGTAAAGCCTCACTAAAATATTTAACACCCACAATTACAGTATTATCTTCAAAAGGAAAACACTGTCAATCGCTTATCCAATGCAAAAAGAGAAAACATGCTAAACAGCAAAAATGCTTAGGGAACAAGTTTTTTCTTTAGGTAATAACAGTTAAGTAATGGAACAAAGGCTTACAACTTTTGCACACAAAACAAAAAGAGACAATGCACTGCCTTCCTCATTACACTCTTTCTATACTAACAGATCCAATCAGTTATTTCTATGTTCTCCATGTGACAGACACCCCCTTTCCATGGTCACAATACATAATATTTTCTGTTAAGACACCAAATTCAAACAGGGCTGTATTTAATGGTTGTTATGAATGCTAAGGTTATACAGAAGTTTTTAGCAAGCATTTTCTAAAAAAATAAAAATAGAAATTGGAACACCACATCTAATTTGAGCTGACCACAAATCTGTCTTTCCCAAGGATATCTGATCCATTAGAAGCACAAGCAAAACCTGACCGGGAGCCTCGGTAGACTAAATGGTATAAAGTCAGAAACAGAATGGGCAAGAGTCTGCAGCCCTACATAGTGATCACTGTGGCACCCCACTTTTCTCTTCCACATAAAGCAGAAGAGAAAGCGATTTCTAGAAGAGAAGTCTGGGGAGCAAGAGTGAGCTTGCAGATTTTTGGAGGCCTTGGAGATGCTGATGTCCCCCACCTTGATGTCAGAGGAGGATATGAGAAATACACAAAAACTGATAATCACTTCTGCTCTGTTTGGAAGGGGAAATGAACACAGCCCTAAGTCAAAACAAATTATTGCAGGGGCTTGCTTAGTGAAACAGAACACTCATACGTAGTATACTTTTGGTTATGTTCACTCCTGCATGGCATCTCACCTCAAACACTGTCAAACTGTACATCATTACATAGTCGTTTCTTGTGCTTGAAAGGAAATAGAGACAGAATCGCCAGGCGCCAATCTGTTGGGCAAAGTTATTTAGGAGTTCCTCTGGGGGGAAAATATTTACAAATGTGTTAAAATTCAGAAAAATAGAGACCATTCATCAATTCATTTACATCTTCAAAATTACTCCTTAAATGGAAGTGGATCTCTCAGTTTCTCAACCATAATCACAAGGTAAGTAGAGGTCTACCAATTATTTATGTAGGCTTCTTTTTTTTTGGGAAAAAGATATCTTCACGGTTTAGTAGTTTCTTGAAACTACTGGGCTATTTCATTTTCTCAACTGAATTCTTTACACCCCATTATATTAGTCTTTTCAAGTGGCTGAGACAAACTCAAAATGGACAAGCATAATTCTGTAAAAAAGATAAGGATTTAAAAATGAAAACCCTGAATATATTTACAGTAGAACTATCTCACTGGGTTACTTCACCTAAACTCAAATAGCCTCAGACCTGCAGTATAAATACTAAAACACAAGTTGATGTGAAAGACAACTGTCCATCTAGAAGAAGCCAGATGTTCACAGAAATTCAGAAGCCCTTGAAATTCAGAAGCCCTTAATGCCATGTCTGCTTGAACACTTGGACATTTGTCTTCTTTTTACAAAGAATCCTAGGTTATATGTGAGTTTTACTGTGATACAGAAATGTGTTCAGCATCACCTATATGACATCCCACACTTCGCAAGAGCAAGTTTCTGCACTGTGATATCCAATATGTTACATAGCTCATGTGCTAATTAAGTGACTTGGATAGAGTATGTGAAGGTACAGGCCTAAATAATATTAGAGATCAACTTCCGTATTCAGGTCTTCTCCAGTGCTCTCCACAGAGGCATGGAAATTGTGTATTGTACAAGCTAGCCATGACATCCAGACTACCAAGATCCAGTAGAAAGAACATCAACAGAAACCATTTCTCTATTTTCAAATTCTTCAGTTCAGTGATCCCAGCCTTATAAGCAGACTGGGCTAAACTAAACCTTGAGTATATATGTCCTACAGTTTCTCTTATTAGTGACATGTATGTTGGAAGTACCGGGGTGATTTATAACAATATGGGGGAACCTTTATACTGACTCAGACCACTGATCTGTCTAGCTCAGTACTGTGAATATTGACTGGCATTAGTTCTCCAGGCTCTCAGAAAGGAGTTTTTTGCCACCTGACCTAGAGATGCTTGTGAACAAAGCTGGGACCCTCTGTGTGCAAAACAGATGCTATGGCAATGCAACTTCCCTGGGTTTAGTGTTCAATGGTGGAAGCACGAAGAGACAGTGCCTATCTAAAAGAAACCAATTTGAGAATACAGCCAAGGAACAGAGAAGTCTAAAAATCACACTAGACATTAATACAGACAGATCTGACTGTCTGAATGCAACTCTGCCCTAACCACTTTTCAAGCCAGGATGGGTTGGTTGAATTTTGCTAAGAAAGGGAAGGTACAGGTGAGAGATGCTAATCTCTCCTCTTATCTACTGTTTACCTTCTTTCCAGTCAGGTTCATTTTTGGTAAAGAAGACAGGCTGTTGAGGAGGGAAGCTGCAAGCAAGAGAAGAATTCTACTGTCCTTGCCCATGTGTTCCTTACATCTTAAATTATTACACAGACCACACCTATGCTTTATAAAAGACTGGAACACATTCCACCATGAAAGGGAAACATTTATTATCACATTTAATTTGATTCTAAGTCAGAAATGAGCTGACTTCAAGTTTTTGGGATCTACTCTGTAAGTATGTGCACATTTTACAATAAGGCAAACATCCATCAGTCAGACAATATGGTAGCAGAGGAAGATCTAGATGTAAACTGCTAGCCTAGGAGCCAATTTTCTACTGTACCTCACAGCCACAGACTGTGATAAATTGTATATATAAATCTACATCTTAATTGCTACAGAGCAGCATCAAACACAGTTCTAAAACCTCTAAGTGGGGATAAGGATTCTGAGGTTGGGAGACAAGTGACTGACACAAGGCCAACCACAGTAAGGAATGAGTTTTCATTTTTACTTGCAGCTGTTAAACTACGGACATCGTAAAACCTTTGCTGATCTATTAAAACTACCCAGAGATCTATGCAGATTGTGATCTACCTTTAATTTATCCCTGCTGCAAATAACACATTCTTGTCAAGTTGAGATGAGGGAGTAATAGTATCCTATTATTACTGTTCATGTCACAGTTGATCATCCTTCCAGCTACTGAATGCCTAAAGACAATGGCTTTGCATCTAATCCATGCTTCGTGGCACAGAAAGACTCTTTTCAAATAGTCCAGTGGGAGCTTACTCTGGAATGCAGATTATTCCTGTGTTCAAATAGATGCAGAAGGCAACAGCAAGTGGGAGAAAGAAAGAATCCCAAGAGCTGGGATGCTTGCAGTTCTGTATCACAGAAACCTGTGCAACTAATATATTCTTTGTGCATTCCATCTACGTCATGAAAATGTATTTCATAATATGTATTGAAATAAGGCACAGAACCTCCCTGGCAACCCTTCATTAAGGCATATCAGCCATGCTGATATTCACTTTTCACAGAAAGTTACAGTTCTTTTGGGGTGGTTTCCTATTCACAGCTGAAGCCATCCTGGATTGCATGTATACATTTATGTGGGTGAGATATGTTTCATGCTTCTATACAAGAGATGATGGCAAGCCCTGAAGGAGATGTTAGAATCATTCTTGTCCAAAGCTGAGCTGTCATAACTCAAGGAATGACTGAATTGTCCAATTGTGAACTAGGAGAGTTTTCCACATCAGAAAAAGTACCTGACATTCTGTTTGCAGTTCTATGCTCTGCTATTATTCAAAGAGTTCTATGAATACAAAACAAATCTGAAACTGATATGTAAATTTCAGCTGTGAAATCTATGAATTTTAACTCTGAAATCTCCTTCAGATGTCACAAATAACTATGTTGGCAGTAGCTGGAAAAAGTTTTTTGCAGCTGTTAGGAACAGACATGAACTTACCAATCTCACGCTTCCTTTCGTTAGTAGTGCAATTATGGAAAAACTCTGTCATTAGGCTCTCCAAAGCGCGCAGTGAAGCCTCTTCAGATGCCTGTTGGAAGACAGTGTTTCAAAAAATGCGTTAATACTGTATACCTTGTGAATGTCTTTGCCTCACTAAATTCATTCAAAATTATAAATCATTCAAAATCTTCCTTCAGGACTTTTTATCTGTCTCCAATGCCAAATCTCCATCCTCCTCCCTTCTCCCATTTATTGCCCTTCTTCAACCCCAATCTCTCCTCTCTCCTCCCAGTCCTTAATTTATGAGCAAAATTAAGCACAGTTGGTCTGTTCAAGTGTATATTTCAAGTAGATGTGAGTACTCTTTGTACAGAAGACAAAGGTTTTGAGAAGCAATAACACCATCCTTAACTAAACCAAACTGCATTTGAGATGTCCACAAGAAGCCTGGGTTTACAGATAAGGCCTGAGTAGAAGAGGGCAGCAGGATCTGCACACAATAGGAAAGGAGAGAAGGAGAATCTATTACAGCTAGACATTTTAACTTGGATGATGTCATCTTTCTAGCTGTTATAGATGAAACACGGCAGCTGAAAGTATTTGGAAAACAAGTAAGAACTTCCTCCCCTCCCATGTTACACAGGGACTGTGATCTTAAATGACAACATCTACTAGCAAAGGCAAAACAGGCTGTGAGAACCGAATATATCCCACATGAGTTCAGCGACAGGCATTTCTCCATGATAACATGTGGCTACTAGTTTCCAAAGGGGGGTGGACAAAGTACAGCCCCCAGGGGCACTTTTGCGGCTCTCAAAGGCAGACAAAAAAAAATTTTTTTTGCTGCAAAATATACCCCCAAGTGCTCTATGAGGTGTGGATGGCACTGCCACATTTGGAGTCCCTGAGGAGTCCCTGAGGGTCCCCAGAAGTCAATCAAAATTTTTGCAATGGATAAATTAACAACAATATTATCTAAAAACTCCATGAAACAATGTAAAGAAGATTGGCAGCCATTTCTGTCTATATTTGAAGCCGAATGGGGAAAATTTGCCACTGAAGGAATAGAAGAATAAAGGCAATTAACCAAAACAGAATAAAAGAAAAAGGCAAAAGGTGGGAATGTGTATAGGGTAAAGGGAAGGGAAAATTAAAGGATATATAAATTTGTACAAGAACAACTGCAGATGAAAGAAAGCTAAAGAAGTAAGGTAAAAATCGCAGTAGGAGATTCTGAGAGAAAGTAATCTGGGGTAAAACAGAATCGAGTAAAGAACCAATGGAATAAAATAAAGTAGAGATTCATGGAAAGAGACATATTGTACACAGTTGGTCAATACTATCTAGGAACAACCAATATGTTTTGAGGAAGAGAATAAAGGAAGATTGACCATAGGAAGAAATAACTGTGTAATTATATAACCAGGTAATGAAAGGAAAAGTTGCATTATAGGTAAATTAGGAAAAAATATTATGGTTAAATATTAATAGATGGACAAAATGTTGAATACGGATGAGGAGTTGAGGAAATTTGATTTGGATAAATGGTTTGTTTTACATTAAGCGATGCATATGGTTTTGTTTTTATTATGTTTAAATAGATTTATAAGGAATGAAATGTGAAGACTAATTGTGGTTATATTGTTATATCGGTTAATAAAAAGATTTGAAAACAAAATTTTTCAAACATATTTTTTTGCCCCAAAATACCATCTGGGGGAATGGGGGACATGGACCAACTTTGGATGACGAGATGCCCGACTTCTGCTCATGGTCTACTATTAAAATAGGCCTTTCCTGGGCCTATCATGGCCCAGGCAGGTCCCCAAACATGTCCCCTAGAGGGTGTTTGGGGGCAAACAGGGGTTTTTTTTGTGTGTGAGTGGGTGTGGCCCTCCAAGGTCTCCTGGGGGAGGCTAATGCTACCACCTCTCTTTCCACAGCTGCCAAATCCTGTTTTAAAGGGATAACTTCATCACATCTGGGTTTCTCTGTTTTCTACTGTGCAGAATATAGTAGCAAGGCAGAATATGCCATCTTAATCAGTTCAGCTGGAACTCAGAAACTTGTTTCAACGGAGCTGAATTTAGGCTGACTTGCACACTAACAGCTTGTATCTTAGCAACAGAACACTGGATTTTCATCTACTCTTTGTAGATTTAAAATAGACTGACTGTTCAGAGGTCATTTGCAACTATACACAATGTCAAATCAAGCCAACATTTCTGTATGTTAACACGTTAAACTCCCGACAGAGAAAATTATTTTCTGTTCCTGTTTACAAATGATTCTTATATTAATTCACCACATTTTTCTTCCATTATCAGCATTGTTTTTCACATTATTATCCATTAATATTTTTGAAAGGGCTTGTGTTTTAAAAACTCTATCCTGGTTCAAGCTTAGCCTGAATACTAAAAACAGCTATTCCGTACCTCCTATGTGACATCTGATCTTCAATCTCAGGGTGGAGAGAAAATGAGATGAAAAGAAAGAGTTGGGAGATTTGACGCCCAACAGATTTATTTCACTGTTTATGCAGCAGTCCCAGGATCCCACCAGCAAGATATATGTGAAATAGACACTGGATTTAAGAAGAGCACACCTCTGAACACATTCTGAGCTCACAACCTGCTTTTCACCACCAGAACTGAAAATCTTTCAAATGCAGAACAGTGGAACCCTCCACATGGAAAATCCTTGTCTTACAGTCCTTTAACACAGTGCTCCCTAAGCTAGCTGATATGGAGGACAGGGCTGTTTCTAATGTGCCACGGATCAGTACCATATTTGTGCTCATAGCCTACCAGTATTTTTCCCTTTCCTGGAAATGTGCTACAGACTGGCAGCCAATAGCTGAGACAAACATTGGTCCACCAACCATAAAGGGCATGCTGATCAAATCTGCAGATGACACCAAATTGGGAGGGGTTGCTAATACACCAGAAGACAGAATCAAAATTCAGAATGACCTCGACAGATTGTAGAGCTGGGCCAAAGCTAACAAAATGAATTTCTACAGAGACAAATGTAAGGTCCTACACTTAGGCAGAAAAAACGGAATGCACAAATATAGGATGGGGGACATATGGCTGGACAACAGTACATGTGAAAGGGATCTAGAAGTCTTGGTGGACCACAAGCTGAACATGAGTCAACAGTGTGATGTGGCAGCCAAGAAAGCTAATGCAATTCTTGGTTACATCAATAAGAGTACGGCGTCTAGATTAAGGAAGGTAATGGTGCCACTCTATTCTGCTTTGGTTAGACCTCATCTGGAATACTGTGTCCAGTTCTGGACACCTCATTTCAAGAAGGATATTGACAAGCTGGAACGTGTCCAGAGGAGGGTAACCAAAATGGTGAAGCGTCTGGAAGCCATGCCCTATGAAGAGCTGGGTACGTTTAGTCTGCAGAAGAGATGGTTAAGAGGGGACATGATAGTGATGTTTAAATACTGAAGGAATGTCATCTTGAGGAGGGAGTGGGCTTGTTTTCTACTGCCCCAGAGACTAGGATAAGGAGCAATGGATTCAAGCTACAGAAAAGGAGATTCCACCTGAACCTCAGAAAGAATTTCCTGATGGTCAGAGCTGTCTGTCAGTGGAATAGGCTGCCTCAATGGAGTGCAGTACAGTCTCCTTCTTTGGAGGTTCTTAAGCAGAGGCTGGATGACCATCTGGTTGGGAGTGCTTTGAGATGTGTTCCTGCATAGCAGGGGGTTGGACTGGACAGCTCCTGTGATCTCTTCCACCTTTATGAGTCTATGATTCTATCATCTTGAGCAGCATTGCTCTAGTATTTACTCTTTCTAGGAATATGTCAAAGACACTTTGTAAAATTTCCTGGAGTAATGCAGTCCACCATGTATTTTATTCCCATGGATAAAGCAGACAGTATATATTGATTTTATATATTGTTCTGTTATTTAAATTTTATCACTGCTTTCCATCATTCTGAGGTCATTACATGCTAGTTATGTATAATTATGTAAACCAGTAAATCAATAGTAAAACTGAAATATTCACATGCTCCTCTTACACAAAAAGTCTACCCTTGGGTGCCATAACCTTTTCCTATGTCGCAAGTATAATTTAGGTGGAAAACGTAATACTTTAGTGAGGGTTCAGGGGGCAGAACCCTTGGAAAAGTGGAAAAACCATGAATTACTCCCCCATACTCTCCCTCCCATTCCCTTCTAGGTCTCCCTTCTATTCCCTGGTGTTTTGCCTCAGCATATGTTCTCTGCAGAGGGCCAAAATGCATGGGAATGGGAGGAGGAGCTCTGGAGGGGAAAAGGAAGGCTCACATGAGCCTCCACTCCCATCCCCTTACCTTTTGTCTGGGCACACTTGCCTTCCTTCTCTGTGCCAAGCAAAATGCAAGGGAAAGGGAGGAGAAGGGGGGAAGGCACATGTGCTTGCAAATAATCAAATTCATGAAAGTCAAACCCACAAGCTGTTGGAGGTAAAAAATGTTTGCCCATCTGCCGTGTGTCATCCAGAAGTCCAATGCTGATATTGACTTACCTTCTGCATACCTCTGGAATAAAGAATGATAATACAGAAAAGTGTTGGCTGGCACCAAAACGCTGTTGTTTTGCTGTAACACACTAACGCAGCTACCCTTTCAACCACTGCCAAGTACCGTGTCTTATGCAGCAGCAGAGTACATCCAACAGAATTGCCTTCTGAACATTAGTGTGGCCCTTGTAGATACAGTTCCTGGAAAACCTGATTCTTTCCTAACATGCTATGACTAGTAAGAGTCACACTTGTCTCCCCCACTTTCTTTATCTGCAGAATGGGAACCACAGCCACACTGCAATATCATCAGCTTGATGAGAGTAATTTGTAACAGCTACTTCAGTGTAGGCTCAAATATCCTAAAGGTACCAGATGCCGTTTGATCTTGGAAGCTAAGCAGGGTCAGCCCTGTTTAGCACTTCGATGGGAGACCACCAATGAATACCAGGTGTTGTAGTCTATATTTCAGAGGAACGAACTGGTAAAACTACCTCTAAGTATTTCTTGCTTGAGAAAAACCCTATGAAATTCACAGGACAGCCATAAGTTGACAGGCAACTTAAAGGTGCATGTGCATGCACACACACACACACTGTAGTACATAAAAATGCTGTTCTTCTTTTGAAAAGTGCTGGTTGGGCCAGCAGAGAGGCTTGCTCTACTAAGTTGCCTTAGCTATGTTCACTGAGCTGTAAAGGAAACACAACTTTCCCATTCATGTTACCAAACATTTACAAAAGATAGGCGTGTGTATTACATGGGTCCCAGAAGTGCTCTTTGGAAGAGGAAGTGAGAAGGTTATGTAATTTACTTTTTGCATGCTACTTCTTAGTCAGCATTTATCTCTCCACTGCCAACACTCAAGCACCACGAAGTACTAATTATACCTGCACTGTTTTGTGCCGTTTTTAAAATATTCAGCTAAGCATAAAATCTTTTCTGCTTACAAACTGCCTGCATGTGAAATAGGAAGGGGGGGTATAGAAAAAAGGTACTACATCTTGAGCAAATTATATCAGGGAAGGGTGTTTTATGCTACGAGCAATCTATCCATGAACTACTGTAATCCAGGAAATAAGGTTCTTACTTGCTGTTAAAGAATTTTTTAAAAATTCCGAATTTCTATATTGGAACGAGCTATACCTCAACACTATTAATATACTTCTCTAAACACTAATTTCCACTGAGACTAATGAATTCAAGCTTGTTTCTACTGAACACGTGCTTGGAAACAGGATATTTTTAAAAGCTGCACTGCATGATTTTCCCTGTTAATACAAGCTGTCAACCTCATTACCGCCAGTTACTAGTTCTGAACAGAATATTGATCACAACTGTAGCTAAGATGAACACATGGTAAAACTGGCCTGATCCCTTAACCACCCAAGTGCTTAATGCCAATGACAATATATACTCTTTGTGGTGCTCTAATGTGTATATATCCGGAGATATCCCAAACCCAACTCAAAGACAAGTACTCCTGCCAATACTACAAATCCATTTTTTCCATCTTGTACTTCTTCTTTCAACATATTCACTTGGGTACACATTATGTGTCTGCAATTTTGTCCACATAACAATCCCAGTAATTAGGTTAAGCTGAGAGGCAGTGCCTGAGACATAATGACTAGTTCAGCCTGAGGAAATCTGAACCACAGAGAATTTGAGAGAGACAATGCTTTGGGTGTTGGACTAGGACTCCAGGAGATCCGGGTTTGAATCCCTGCTTGGCAACCATGCTTACTGGGTTTGTTTGGGCGAGGCACACTCTTTTCCTCAAGACCCCTCATGAATAAATCTTGCCAAACAACAACTGTGACAGCTTTGCCTTAAGGTCACTGTAAGCTGGAAATTGTTTGAAGGCTCATGATGATGACAACAACAAAAACACCACGACCCAAAAATTCTCATTATGCCATACTACCTCCTCAAATAACCACTTTTTTCTGATATCCAAGAGAGCATTTCTATAGTCTGTGAAGTCCCACTTTATACTAGCTTTAAAATGTAATTTCTTAAAACTATACAGATATTAAATAGGTCCACAATTTATATACCATTTAAAAATGTTTTTAAGCATACTTCTTTTTTCAACCTCATTCTTGTAAATTTTCTTCCAAAATTCACCTTCCAGTACCATATGCATCTTTGAACAGCTTCTAACACTTTGGTAAAAGAATTCTTACCTTTCTGTGCTTAATATAGTATGACATTTTTAATCAACATAATCATCCTCTGTTTAGTGATGGCTGCATCGAAAATAAACCCTTCAATTTCCATTTTAGCATTCTTGCAACTATTTCTGTATTAAGAACAAATACAACCTCATGTTTTGTTTTAATTTCTTATAAACAATACAAAGCTTCTGACAGACCCATTTGTCATCTTGTCCCTGATACTTTACGTAAACTTCCCTAAGTGATTTGTACAGAGAAAGTGCCATATACATATCTAGGTTTTACTATATCCATGTACAAAAACAAACTTTGTGAGAGTTCAATTTCCTTGTAAAAGATAATCATTTATAGCATAATCTAAACACACACTCTGCTTCATCATTCTACAATTCTTACTAGATCCTGAAGTGACTTTTATAGCTTTGTTCAGTATAAGATGGTTCGCAACGCTTTATTTAGTTTCTGGACAAACCTGGCAAAGACCACCCAACACAGAGTCTAACCACTCTACCTATTAGTTTCTCATCTTGAATCATCTCAACAGGTAGTAAGGAGTTTCCCTTCCTGCAAAATCTTTTTGCCTTAGCTTGACAATAAATTCTAACTTCTGCACTCAATAGAACTGACTGAGTCTGCACAAGTCAACAGTAATCAACATGTGAAATAAGTGAGGAATGAGGACATGAGAATGGATATTCATGTGCTTGATTTTTCTTTTCAACTACACATGTAAGTAGCTTCTTTTTAAGCAATAATGTGAGGATTCATTTTTAGAGATTTTATACTGAGAAACTCAGTTCCATTGGTCAAAATAAAACAAACCACAATATCTATAAAAGAAAGAGCCACAGCATCTGGTTTCTCTGACTTGAACACACTGCATTAAGTTATAGTGTGAACATGAAACAAGATGAAGAAGAACGCTACGTTTGTAGAACGAGATTAGTTTCGAGGGCTTGCAATGTAGCATTTGGGCATTTGGGAAGAGGCCAAACTGCTATTCTGCATAATCTGGAGCAGATTTAGCCTCTATCACTACATGTTATTCTTTCATTCCCCCTCAAAGGCCAGTAATCATTCCTTAATAAAGAAAAGTAATAAACATGTGGCTATGTTTATAACAACTATAGAAAATGACTATTACACCCCAGACTTAAGAAACCATGCTTCTATTATTCAAAAAACCAAAGAATAGAATAGAATAGAATAGAATAGAATAGAATAGAATAGAATAGAATAGAATAGAATCTTTATTACGGGGGTACAGAAAGGGATAAAAACACAAGTTAAAAACAGGTTAAAGACAGCACTGAAATTCTCCTTCAGGTTGCACAGCTCCCATATAACAAGGCAAGGCTGGACCTAGTCTACTGCAGAGGTCAGTGCTTGATGAATTTTAACTGCTGCTGCACAGAATCTGGCAACATTATATGTTATATGGGCGTTGGTGTCTGAAAGTAGCCAACCAAAAACAAACAAACAAACCATGATTCATTAGATATCCAAAGTACAACAGGTTTAGTCACTTTAATTTCTAATGAAAGTTCAGGCCTGATTTCTTCTCGGACCTCTTTATTTTCTTTTAGCAGTCTATGTCACACTTGTTATAAAAAAGTAAAATAACAACAAATATCTTATCTTTTGGCAAAACAAAACTAAAACTACACTTTAAAACACTTTAACATAGCAGACAAAGATAGTTCGAAGATACCTAAGGAACGCTCTGTGGAGATCGTAACAAAAGGACTTCATGTGGAAGAAGCTGTATAGAAAGAATTAGTGCAGATGAAACCAGTGCACCATATACATATACATATATCCTGCCAACCTCCAAGACAAAACCGTAGCCAGCATGCCTAAAGGTTCAGAAGTTCTCCCATCCAAGCCCTGACTACCCTCAGAAATTCTTAGCTTCAATTGCATTGTGTTTTCTGTCCAGGCTGCCACGATATTCAAGTGGCAAGACTAGGCTAAACTAAAACAAGCAGCAACACAGTCAGCTTGTGAACTGTTGTTGTGTACCTTCAAATCCTTTCAGACTCATGGAGACCCTAAGGCAAACCTATCATGGGGTTTTCTGGGAGCTGAGAGTGTGTAACATGTTAGTTTCTGTGGCTGAGCAGGGAATAGAACTCTGGTCTCCAGGGTCATAGTCCGATGCTCAAACCACTACACTACACTGTCTCTCACTGCCCTCCACTAAAGAAAAGTATTAAACTCAGTTAGGCCAGGTTTGAAAAACCAGGAATTCTTTCTTTCTTTCTTTCTTTTCTCTTTCTTTCCTTCCTTCTCTTTCCTTCTCTTTCTTTCTTTCTTTTTTCACATCGCAGTTAATTCATTGTGGTTCCAGTGCTTTTACAAGTGTCAAGTTCTTAACTGAAAAAAGCATTAGTGGATGGAAAGTGCACTTTGTACTCTTTTGTGGTTTCTCATCACTGCCAGAACAGCACTCTTCATGTTGCTCCTCGTAAATACAGTGCACTGAGAAGGCTTGTTATTCGATCAGGCACCTGAGTACAATTACCCTGAATGAATCCCAGAGACTCTTCAGCACTATCTGCAATGCTGCCTTTCACCACGTGGCACATCACAGATCACAGCTACCTTTGTATTGTCAATACACGAGCACTGTCCTCCTTTTTGCTGCTAGGCCTCATCTTCATAGCAACTGGCCTGAGCTCTCTGGCTGAGAATTCTAAAGGCCCCTCCCTCAACTGCAAACCCCAGGATTCTAGAGAATCTTCACAGCCAGCCAACCATATGAGGTCTTCACCTGCCTGACACAGACAAACAGACAAACTCACTCACAAACTTTGACTTTTATATAGTAGATTACTTGGACAAATAGGAATGCTGCAAAGTTCAACATCAAAGAGGAGAAAGGCTGAAATAACAGGCAGCACGGCTGTCATAATGAAACTGTAATTTAGAAAACCAGACCCTTCATTATCCACAGTACACAAAGAGTACATATGGTGTTTGTCAAACTAAAAGCCTACTTTGTTCCACTACTCTGCCCTACATAGATTCATCAGATACATTTAAGGCAGTAGCCAGAAGATGTAAATTGTAAGTAAATTGACCTGATCAGTGAGCAGCCAAAGGAACTTGATGAATATCTGCACAGGAAGAGGTACAATGGATCAGGTCAAAGACTTATGCAGTCCAATTTTCTGTTTGCTTTGTGGCTAAACAGATTATTATGTGTTGGCCACAAGTAAGACAAGAGCATACAGGTGTAAACTTTCTATAAATTAGGAAGCCACGTCAAAAAGCAAACATCTTCCCCTTGCACTTTTTCCCAGAAAAAGCATAGACATGCTCAGAAAAATGAAAGAAATGCAATATTAGTACCTTTTATAGGTTTAAAATCACTTTGTTGACTTTCAAGATTGCAGTCCTTGAACAAGGAAATTACAAAGGAAGACTAGAAAGAGAAACACCTGAACTGAATTATATTCACAAATTCTAATCTATTAAACAAAGGTATAAGCAAAGACAGTAGCTTCATGGCACATCACATATATCAATACAAGAGTCCTTGCTACTGCTCATATAACAAAAGGAATTTTTCCAGAGAGTGTTTCGAACCCAGAGAAACCGCTTTTGATAAGTAGATTTATCGCTTTCACACATCACCGAAAAACTTGTATCATGTCCCCAGTCCTTTAAAAATTTAGAGCAAGTGACATGATTTGCTTCTTTCTGAATCTTATTATATTCTATCCCACTCCTACAACTGTGTAATTTTGCTTTGTACCTGAAGCTTTAATATCATTCAGTAGCACATCTGAAGAAGTGAGTTTATATCCATGAAAGCTCATGCTAAAATAAAAGTCATTCTTAAAGGTGCTGCTACATTCCTTTTTTTTTCTTCCCCTCTGTTCTTCCTTTGTATGCATTTTGGTTGAGATATAATCAAAACAGGAAGTATTTGGGAGGTGGAGGTTCTGGGAAAATGTAAAATGCTGTTTTACATTTTTGAATGCTTGAGACCATTTGGGCACAATTTTGAGGCAAAGAGGCAAATAAAAAACATACCCCAAAATGTGTGTGTGTGTGTGTGCACGCGCACGCGTGTGTGTGTGTTGGGGGATGTTCAGAGGTTTGAGGAAGAATGGGAAGAGCTGCAAAAATGGGATCTGGGGTTGCATGCTACCCGCAGCTACATTTCCCCACCTTTGATCTACAGTTGGTTTCCAACTTTTTTTTTTTATTTGTGTACCCCTTTGCTGTCCATTTCCATAAACTGTACTCCTGCTGCCACATCCTTACTTTGAGAGGGGAAGCCCCATCAGAAAGCTTTAATATTAGAGTTCTGAGGAGACATCTCCACACCCATGGAAGAAAAGGCAGGGTGTTAGGCCAGCCTTCCTGACAGGGCCTCTCCATCCCATTGTGCCCTATTACATACCTAGACACTCTCTATGGTCTCAAGATCTAGTCTGGTCCTGGCTGAAGACACAGGGATGAGTGACTGGTGCTGCACATTCTTCCTTCAGATAGATTCAGGGTGGAACTGGATGTTACTGCCAGGCACTTTCTCCTTGTGGAGAGACGCAAGGAAGAAGGAGAGAAAACTGTGTGTGTACAATGCTCAAGAAGCCACCTAGTGTGAGCAGGGCAAGGCTTGTGTGTGCATATGCATGTGAACAGGACTTTTTTAAGTTTGTGGGCAATGGTAGAAGGAAGTTCAATTTGTGCATCATTCTTCCCTTTATCTCTGTAATCCTTCCCCCTATGGCTTAAGGTTTCAAGAGGAATGCTAATGCCATGGGCAATCAAGAACCTCAATGAGTTGTGATGTCCTCCAAGAATGCCTTACACTTCATACTTTTCTTGCCATTATTGAATTTTTTTGCTTACCCCTAAATGTCCTTGTTTGTACCCCGTGGGTATGCGTTCCACAGGTTGGGAATCACTTATCTAGAACATTCAATTTTGAAACAAATAGCTGGAGGAAGGACAGGTTGGGATGATTCACAGCCTCTTGATTAAAATGTCTCATATGTAAGGCAGAAGCACAAGGGATCTCACTAGAAGCCCTATGTCTGAAAGCCCTCCTAGGTCACCGAGTAGAAGTCAAGATCACTCTTGCCTCTGACTTTCCTTAGGACCCTTCCCAGAATTTCTGATGGTGAGATTACATAAAACAGATCCTGAGGTCTTCTAGGAAAAGATGGAGAACTGGTGCCTCCACCCTAGCAGGGCTCCACAGGGGGAGGAAGCAACGTTGTTGTTTTTTTAATCAACTGGAGACAACCTCCATCAATTAACTTCTTGGATCAAGGGAAGATTGAAGGGATTACCCAAGAGAGGTCCTTAACTCAGCAGTTGCTGTGGTAAAAGAGCAGTCAGTGAAGCTGTCCGGTGGAGCTGGGAATTTTTCATGTCCACCTGTCATCATTCACCTGAAGAGCTGGAAAGCAGCTCTTAAAGGACATTGGGCTCATAAATCTTCTCTTTCCTTACCTAACTTCCAGCTACTAAACTTGGTTTATGAATACTTGGAACTAAAGGAATCTTGCAACCAGCTGTGTAATTTTCTGTCTTGGTAGACTCTCTTCTTTTTGAGAATAAAGACAGAAAGTTCAACTAGAATTTGGAACATTAAAATTTGTAATGAACAAAAAGTTAGCAAGAATGATATCTGAAAGATTATGGAGACTTTTTTATACTGGATTTAAGCATTTTAAGCATTTTGGATTTATTAATATTAGATTACAAAATGGAAACAGTGTGAGAAACTGTACATGTTTTGTTAAAAGGAAGCATCAGATTGGTCTGGATAAGGTTTAAAATGCTGATACAGTCGGTTATTGCTTGTCAGACACTTTATAGTGGACGTGGAGCTGAAGAAATGTCTGTGTTTCAAAAGAGAAAGAGGGGTTTCTCCCAAGCAGTGTTTTATCAAGCAATGTTTGACAAACTGAGAGCAATAAACAAAATGTTAAGGTCTATGCCTAAATCTTTGCTAAAGTCTCTGAAAAAGACCCTTAGAGAGGAGATTGAGATTGGGAATATAAAAGACAAGGTATGCTTTGAACATGTTGAGGAATAACAGATGAATCAAATATCATAAGACTTGGATATGATGGAACAGCAAGATGGATTGCCAGAGGATGGGAAGTAAAAAGATTATGTAATATGTGATTATAGAACCTTGACACTTAATACAACCTTGACATCTAATGAAAAGTTTAACAAGCAGGTGGATGGACATCAAATCACTACAATAAAGAAGGCTAGAAGTATGAAAATTATGTCGGAGAACACTGAAGCAGTGCTGACTGGGGAAAAATTCTGGAAATGTACAAGGGAGGTAGCAGAGACAAGATGGGGGAACGGTGTGGTAAAACATAAAGTATTACTATTAAATGCAACGTCTCCCTCAATTTGTATTTTGCCAATCTTTGGGGGAAAAAATCACTTGTTAAGATTAAGGTAATTTAGATGAAACTAGGTCTAAAAGCTTTAATTTCATGGTTTTGGTTAGGACCGATTTATTTTTACTTGAATTCTGAGGATGATTACTAAATATATTCTACTGTTTGAATTAAAAAGGGAAAAGAACTGTAGATTTGACAAAGTATACTATTATGCTGGGCTTACATTCCAGGGAAAAATATAGCAGGGACAGAAAGACAGAAAGGAAACTAAGGTAACAACAATGGATTAATAGATGTTTGGTACTATTAAGTTTAGATATTATTAATTCCAGAATCATAAGAAAACACTGAAGATACAATGCAAGAAATTAGGTATGAGACTGAGGTATGAGAAGAATAGGCAACAGATTGTTGAATTGTTAACTTTGAGGCTTAAAAAGCAAACTTTAGGAGTATAAGAAGATTGTTTTTTTGTTTTAGTAGAGCAAATTATTAGTATTAATTACTACTAATGGATAGATTTTGGAGCTAACTTTTTATTAACGTTCTGTAGAATAACTACTTAATATGGTAAGCTAACTGTTATACCTGTATTAATGAAATTGACAAATTATAGAAAGAAGTGTATTTTTGTCTAATTTTAAAAAAAGATGGCAGAAACTAGAATTTAGTTATAGCAGCTGGTGAAAAGCTTGCAAGTCACTTTTATGCAAGATGTAGATTGTTTTCTTTGTATATTCTTAATCTCTATCACATAACTTTAATAAAAAAAGAAAGAAAGCAGACCCTGCGACCATGGTGTCACCATTCTTTTATCCCTCCACTGTGACATCTGAGTTTTGGTTGGTTGGGGAGTTAAATAGGTCTAATATCTGCTACCCCACTTGACTCACCTCTTACAAGAACACCTCTAGCAACAGGCTCTTCTCTAACTGGTCAGTGTCCAAACAGTTCAGCCAGTCTCTGTCCATGTTTAGCACACTCTGTATGATTGATTTCTATTAGAGAGTATTTCTTTCTGTCCATGTCAGAAGAGTTTCTGTTTCTGCATCAGGGACTGTGATCCCAATGTCCTCATCCATTTGTTAGCCATTGCTGACATGAGGTCAATTCTTGCAAGAGGCAAGGGGGCAAGGGGATGGGGAGAAGAGCACATGCCTTCCTTCCCATTCCCTTGCCTTTTGCCTGGATGCACATGCCTTTCTTCTCCTAAAAGGCACCATCCAAGCAGAAAAAGGCACCATCCATGCAGAAGGAAAGCATGCGTGTGCCTTTCTCCCCCACTCCCTTGACTTTAACCCAAGAGATGAGAAGGAAGGCATACATGCCAGGGCAAAAGGCAAGGGAATGGGAATGTGGGGGAATTATTAGTGGTTTCTCCACTTTCATGAGAGTTCTGCACCCCAAACCCTCACAAAAATGGAGGGGTCACTTTACTTATTCTGTAACAGTGATGTCTGTCAGTATTCAGTATCAAACAAAGTCTTAAGAGAGGCTGGAATTCCTTCTCTGAATTGCAACATGCTGGAATTCTAGGCCCCTCCAAGACTTTGTTTGGTACTGAATACTGACAGACATCATTGTTACAGCAAAGAAAGCATTCCAAGCATTTAGATGACAGGGTCCAGCATCCCATCACAGCTGATGTTCCAACTGGCAACCTAAGCCACTAATTCTACTCAAACTATTCTATGGTTGACATGCCAGTTGTTAGTGGCTGACAAACGATTTCTCTGGGCTAGAGTGAGGCCACTGGAAGATGGACCCCAAAGGTTTATTCAGGGCAGAAGCAAACACATAAAATCAAAGTAGGCAGGTGTGACCCATCTCAATAGCTATGAGAAATGTTCAAGGCTTCTAAAAAGAAAGTTTATTCACCACGCCTTTCTCAGCCACCAATCTCTTCCCAGCCTTCAACTGCCAAGCAAAAATGAAAGTTATCTAGCCAGGCCTACCAAATAAGAATTAACACTTTCTATGCTAGTGAACAGCTTTTAATGTTTGCCATGATGCTGAAAATGATCCTAGAAACTATCTGTCTGGTGTCAAGAGGCCAAACTCAACTCACCGTCTCCATTCCCAGCCCTCTGTGATGCTGTGCTTGTCGGACTAAAAGAAACCAATCATCTTTGCAAAGTGTATTTCCAGGCCCTTGATTTAAAATGTACAGGGAAAAGTCAAAACAAGAAGAAAGTTGTCTTCCAGATAGATGATGTCTGTATGTGCCTCCAAGTTGCCTGTCAAAACTATGGCAACCGCATTAATGTCATAGATTTTCTTAGGCAAAGAATCCTCAGAGTGGTTTTGCCAGTTCCTTCCTCTACAATATAGTCTACAGCACCTGGTATTCATTGGCAGTCTTCCGTCTAAATTCTAACCAAGGCTAAGCCTGCTTAGCTTCCAAGATCAGACAGGATCTGAGGTCTTCAAGGTTTACATATTAATAAATTGTGTTAATGCAACAAGTAAAAACAAGGGTTTCAGGGAAGTGTGGAGAGAGTTGTAGCTTATGTCAATTTGCATGTGAAAGGGGACTGTGCCCTCTCTGGAGGCAGAAAGAATGGCTGAGAATGAAGTGGTGGAAGACAACTGAGAGAGGCTGGTGGAGTTAGGGAGCTAAAAGGGAGAGTATTTGGGAGAGAGGGAGACAACAGAGAGAGAGAGAGAGAAAGGAAAAGATAAAATCAATCTGTGTAATTGTGAAGGGGTTTCTGTTGATTAAAGAGCGAGAGTGGTGTAGTGGTTTGAGCATTTGACTACAGCTCAGGAGACCAGGTTTGAAACCCGCACTTGGCCATGGAAACCCACTGGAGTGAGTTTAGGTAAGTCACACTCTCTCAGCCTTGGAGGCAGGCAAAGGCAACCCTCTTCTGAACAAATCTTGCCAAGATAACCCTGTGACAGGTTTGCCTGATGGACACTCTGAGTTAGAAATGACCTGAAGGCAAACAACAACAACTGGGTTGACTGCGTAAAGGAACAGATGACTGCACAGAGTTCATTTATGATTAGGAACGGTATAATACACTGTGTAAAGAAGGCATGTTACATTAAATTCCCATGCGGTGGAGGGAAGGGTTGATGAGAATCACATATCTTTAATACCTTAAGATTGCATTATAATAAAATATTCTTTGGTTTCTTTCAGCCATACGTATTGCTCAGTCATTACACAACAGAATGAATGGCAAATCTAAATACATATCTAGATACAAGTGTAAAATTTCTGAAAATTTTGCAATCATGGAAAATAACATTCTCCCTGTATTTTTGAGGAGAAAAAGTTCTTGGAAAAATAAAAAATCAGAACTCTTTACAAACTGAAAGTCACTTAGTTACTTTAAGAACATAAAATTGATTATGTCTAGTTTAGACAATAACAAATGGAATGTACATTTAAAACAATAATTATTTTGTTACAAATGGAATTAGGAAGTCCTGAAATGTATGGAAGCTCTTGATTTTTCCAGCTTATAAGGAGCAAGGGAGCAAAAGGTAAAAAGGGAAGAAAACATCAGCATTTACAAAGCAAAACAAAGTATTTTATCTCCTCCATTGTCAAGCAGATATAAAACACTAATTCCTGTGCGAAGAACTGAGAAAAGGAAACCAAGTCCAGGGATTGCAATGCTCTGATCCTTTATGTGCATGCACATGTCTTCAAGTTGCCTGTCAACTTATGGCAACCCCATTAAACCTCTTAGGGTTATCTAAGGCAAGGAATACTCAGAGGTGGTTCTGCTAGTTCCTTCCTCTAAAATACATCCTATAACACATTAATTGTGTTGTATTCTACAACACATTCATCTCCCATCAAAGTACTAACCAGAGTGGACCCTGTTTAGCTTTCAAGAGCAGACAGAATCAGGTACCTTTAAGGTATTTACCCATATTGATTGGTACTTACTAACTTTTACATAGCCTCACATAAAAGCCCTCCTGTTACATAGGTTTTTAATGAGAAAATGTATGAACATCTTGCCTGAAAATTTTTATTTCTTATTCTAAAAGAAAACATTCCTTAATTCATTTTTCAGGGGAAAAAAAGGGAATTCAGAAATAGAAAAAAAATTCCCAATATTTTTCAGGCCTTTTGGTTTCTAATCTAGATATTTCTATTGTAAAGAGCCAATTGTCCTAAATCATCTTTGTGCACATATGACAACAGGAACAAATAATTAAAGAAAGGACCCAGTGGCAGTGTACTACCAAAGGAAACATTTGAAAGTGGCTGTGAAAAAGGGCCCAGTAGCTTTTCCCAGTGGAGAAAAGAGACATGCTGAAAGGGTAGCTGGCACAGGTTAAGGGCAGGGCCTGTCACACAATCTATGGGAAGATGGGATTCCTCTCATACATAGATGCCTATTCAAGTTGCCCGTTCAGCCGCTAAGAACCTTCCTGTTGTTCTCCAAACAACACAATTTGTTTCTAGAGTGAAGGAACCCAGGCTGTGGAATGAACTGGAACCCCCCCCCGCTGCCCCTTTTAAACCGGAATCAGAAACAGTACTGACTAAATTGGCATTTTTGTCTATGTTCTTGACTGACTGATTTTATCCACCTGTGCGTGTTCTTGCCTTTCATAATGGCTTTACTGTGCAAATGTATTTTATATTACTCTGTACCTTTGTTTTGATTGATTTGCTCAGAAATATGTGTTATATAACAATTTCAAACAAAGACAAAAAGCTGATTTAATAAGCCAAAAAAATTACTATCTTGCCACATTTTTTACTAATTTGTAGAGGCTAACAGAGAAGAGAGAGTTCCATCTCTCTCCTAGCAACCTTCTACATTTCTATATGGGAAAGGAAGAATACAAAGAAGAAACAGAATGTCACTAGCCTAGCCACTCACCTACACACCAGCTTCTCACATACAAAAATACGCATTTATGAGTACCAGGGAATTAGCCATATAAAGCTAAAATAAAATATCAGACTCAAAGATGAAATAAAACACATCATTTTTAAAGTACCAGTGTGGCACAGCAGTTAATACAGTGATATGTCAACATGGAACTCATCAGATTCAATGTCACCCCTGTCACTGATCCACTCAATGGCTTTTGGCTATCCAGCCACCTCCCCCTGTATTTGCAATATGATGGTAATAATACAGATCAAGCAATAAGAATTCACACGATTATGTGGTGAAATAGACACTGAAATATGCCATCAAATTTGCTGTCTTCAAATTTGCTTAGCTTCACAAAGTTGTTGGAAGAACGAAATGGATATAGAGTGGGAGTTTGCACATCATCTTGAACCCTGAAAAGGAATAATGGTTGTAAAGTTCTTAAAATATTTAGTTCACTGCTCTGTAAGTACCATCATTGAGGCTCTACGGCAGTGGTTCTCAGCCTTCCTAATGCCACGACCCCTTAATACAGTTCCTCATGTTGTGGTGACCCCCAACCATAAAATCATTTTCTTTCTTTCTTTCTTTCTTTATTATTTAGTTAGTTAGTTATTACCAACATCAGATAGATTGGAAACACTGCTCTGAATCACTGCTCTGGATAGACTTCTAATGCCTAAAAACTGGTAACCCTCCCCCCTTTTTTTAAGCACAGAAAGCGTCCACCAATGCCAGAATTAAGGCAGTAGTTCTAGTTCTGAATGTTGGGTTTCCACAGTTCAAAAAGCCAGTCACTCCCAAAGGCAATGCCGAAACAGCCCACATTTTACACGAGGCGCAGGGAGGAAAGGACAGGGAGAGAGGAAAGATGGCGGCGGCATAAGCAGATGCATTTTGTTCCACTCCCTCCCTCCCTCCCTTAAAGGGAGTGCGGACACTGAACATACACAAAGCGAGGAATGCAAGACAGTCAGGGCGAAGAACACAACACATGCATGTGGCAAGTGCCAAGGTTCCATGCACAACAAAAGCGAGAGGAGAAAGTCATCCTGGCTATTTCTGCACTAGACTGTTATAGCGCTATTATTTCACTTTCACCATCCTATGGAATCCTGAGGTTTGCAGTTTGAACTGCAAACCCCAGGATTCCATAGGATGGTGAAAGTGGAATCATAGCGCTATAACACTGGAATGTGGAAATGGTCAAAGTCCACAGGACGGATCAGAGCAGCACTTTCAGGTCAAAAAACAAAAACAAAACCCAACCAAGGAGCCTCGGGGGCTCTTGCTACACAAACCGAAGCCCTTGGCTGACGCCCCCTGCTCCTTTCCCGACCGAGTTCTCGGTCTTGGAGGGACCGATCTCCCCCGTCAGGTGGCAGATCCGCCGCAGGAAAGTTTCCCCCTTTGCCTGCCAGACCAAAGGCGATAGCCACACCGACAACTCCCACGGAGTGGTGTGCCCAGAATGAATGGGCGACCGGGTGATCGCCGCTGCTGCAGCCCCGCCACTTTGGGAAGCAAGCGGAGCCCAGCTGCTCGCTTGCCCCGGCAAGCAACTCTGTTCGCCAGCATGAATGAGCGTGAGGCGAAGAGGGTGAGGGGACAGGGTCTTACCTCCCAGATGTCCCGCTGCAGTGCCATAAACCCTGAATGGGAAGCCCTCTGTGTGTGTGTTGGGGGTGGTGCGGGCGCGAGTGTCCAAGCAGCACCTGGCTGCTCACTCGCCCCGGCAAGGAACTCTGACTCTACAAGCCAGCATGAAGGGGAAAGGGAACACTGAAGGGGAAGCCCTCCGTGTGTGTGTGTGTGTGGTGCAGGCGCGAGCGTCCAAGCAGCACCTGGCTGCACGCCTCCTCTCCCCTCCCGCCAGCGCGAGTTCTCCTCTCCTCACCTCTGCCTTAATGCTCTGGCTCCAGCTCTCTCCTCTCGGTGTCCTCACCTCCGCCTTAACATTCAGGCTCCACCTCTCTCCTCCCGCTCTCCGCACCTCCAGCTCCACCTCAGGCTCCTCCAGTGCTTTCCCACCAGGCAGGGAAAGAGGGGGAAACGCTCAGCATGCCTCCTCTCCCCTCCTCCCAGAGCAGGGGTCTCAGAAGCACTGCTCCCACTGGCTGTGAGGCCACCTTCTTTTAAAGGGGGGCAGGATTGAGGAGCAGCGACCCCTGTGAAATGGTCGTTCGACCCCCAAAGGGGTCCCGACCCCCAGGTTGAGAACCACTGCTCTACAGACTCATGTGGCAGGGCAAGTAGTCCACTCCACTCTAGCACTGTAGAGGCATTCACCAAAACTCCTTCCCCCAGGGTCTTATTTTGGGACTGCCCTTTTAGAAGCACATCACAACAACAAACTCAAACTGCCCTCTGCAGCTTGGAGCAGAAGAAAGTGTTTTTTGGCCAGACTCTTCCATTCTAGAGTGCTACCATTGAAATAATAAAGGGATTGTCCTCAGGCTCACAGTGCATTTCCCACACAGAGCAGGAAGTTGGTGACAAGATTCTGCCCTTTGGAAAGGGCTGGAGCTCCAACAATCACAATTTTTAGATGGTTAGAAAGATCAGCTAACATTTGTGGACTTCTGATCATGTTCATAATAACTGTGACAGGCTTTTTAATATTGTTGTTGTTGTGTATCTTCAAGTCATTTCTGCCTTATGGCGATCCCAAGGTGAACTTATCGCAAGGTTTTTTGGGGGCTGAGAGTGTGTGACACATGTTGGCCAAGCAGGGATTCAAAACTCTGGTCTCAAGAGTTGTAATCCAATGCTCAGCTATTACAGCATGTTGGTTCCTTTTAGCAAAATAGCTCCTCCACAGGAAGTAATAGCACTGTCAAATCAGAGTTTGAAACAGTACTTCTCTTCTCACAAACGATATTAAAACAGAATCTCCGCCTCCTGCCACTAGGAAGACATCAGCTACCAGATTAAGTCAGTATGACTCAAACTGCTCACGGGAACAGGAAATTTAGTGACAATGAGCAATCCTGGGCATGAGGCTGAAGCGAGATACTTCTAATGATTAAGGCTTCATACATGTGCTTTCATACCAGAAAGGGAGAGAATATAAGAATGAAGGCTCTTGGCAACACTTCAAGAGAAGGTAAACTTCAGGGATAGAAAAATCTAAGACACCTGGATCCCTAAAAGCACTTAGATGCCTGCAGGCTCCTAAACATTTGAGGATATATCTCAGGAATGTGAAGTATTTCTACAGCAATACTGAAGTATGACTCAATAGTTAACACGCAACAGCATCATCTGCTACACAGCCTCTCCAGCAATTTTGATATGGACGTCCACATTCATGTCTCTATTAATCAACGTATCATCATCCTTTTTAGCTTGTAAAGATCAAATCTTGATACAGTAGTATACAAAGAAAACATGACACTGTGAATCAAATCTGCAGACAAACACAAACATACCAAGTCAATAGGATTTGGTCTCATCCAAGTGACTGCACAACAGTGTGCGAGAAAGCTATAACAGTATTAGCACATGCCACAGAATTTTATGTTTGTAAAGCTATTATTGTAGAAAAATCACTAGTGTTTTTAAAGTACTTCATTAGGGAGCTATATTTGGATTTCAAGACAATGAAAGAACAATGAAAGAACCCCCACACAGTGACTAGTGCTTCACAGACCTACTTCTTTTGGGATTTCTTTGAAGGACAAGACAATCCTTTCAGCTCATTTCTTAAATTAGGAGTTTAATAGAGGAACTCAGAACATTCTCAAGATTAATCATTGGTTACAGCAAATTCAGAATTTTAGTCTTAAACATGCCAAAGCAGAAGCAGCAAATAAAAGATAGATACAACAATGACTAGCAAATATCTAGGTGTCAATTTGCCACAATCTCTGGGAAACAGCATCAAGCTAAGTTTTACAGCTGTTTACCAAATAGTAACAAAAATAAAGGAAAGGTCCAAACTGCAAATGTCCTGGTTAGGAAGAACAAGACCTATGGAAATGGTACTGTTGCTAAAGTTAACATTTTCATTCTTTAAACTACCTATCTCAATATCAGAAGATTTCTGAAAAGTGGTAGAAACTGTTGATGGACTTCATACACAATCTCTCCCCAAACATATTGGTTCCTACAGTCACTAGAACAATGGGAACACTGGAATTCCCCATAACAAAAAATCCTTTGAAACATTCTGCCTTGAACAAATACTGCAAATTACCTGTAACAATCAGAATGAAAACTGGGAAAACTTAGATGTTCCCAAAACCAACACACAACAAATTAATCAATCTCATCTGAACTGAGTATGAATGGGCAGACAAAATATACTTTTAAAATACAGCATTCATGGTATGGGAATGTTGGAACAGAAAATTTATTCTCACACCTCCTCTTACTTCTACTTATCTACTGTTAAAACACAATTCTGTAAATGGCAGTCTAAAAATATACAGACAATCCATGCATCTTTAAGATTCCCATTTATTGAGCTATGTTCTATCACCAGCATTAGTTAATAATGGGTGAATTACAACAGGAATCAGGGGGGAAGGTGTGGGAATCTGTATTATAAATAAAAGGATCTGACTAATGAGACAATATAAAAAATAAGGGAGCAAATTAAAGAACAATTATTAGGAGGTACCTCTAACTGCTTTCAATTACAGCAAATCATATGCTTTTCATCCAATCCTAAAATTCAAAAACAAATCCAAAGACAATTCACCCAATCTGAAACTATGATTCTGTGACCTGAAGGTAATAGCTTTAAAGGTGTGTCAGATAAAATGTATGACATTCTTATCCCACATGATCAAGCTAAAAGGCCGAAAGAAGTATGGCAATAAAACCTCCTAAGTATATCAGTATCATCAACACAATATAATAAAATACACTGTGGGTCCTTTATGGGATGTCTCAGTCTAAGTGATACAGAATGCATTATGAACAATGCACTGTTGGTAAGGATATGAATATCTGGACATATATTTACATATGTGGTGATCATGCTCCCACACACTGGTGTTTTAGTCAGGAGTGTTCCAAGTAATAAATAGAATTATACACCAACAATTAATAATGGTGCCAAAACTAGGGTTATTATTCCTATATGTTTGGGGAAGTCAGAGGAATAGGAAACCATGCCATTAAAATTTACTAGTCTTTTGTTGCACAGCAGCCTGACATGAAGTGACTAACATTCAGAAATCACCCTCCCTGCAAAACCCCCACTATTATTAAACAAATGGTGGTCATCTAGGCACACATAACAACTTGTGATGCAATCTGCTAGGATAATTGGTCCAAGAGAGAGAGTGTGTAGGGCAATGATGATATTTTGACCCCGCATTTTCATGAACATTTATTTTGTTGTGTCAATTGCTGACCTGTATTTTTTTCCCAATTCCCTTTTAATAGTTACTAAAATGTGTTCATTTTATTCTTTTTAAAAATACTGCCAGTTCAGTCCTCCAAAGTACCACACCCAGCTACCTTCTCTAGTTGGCATAAGTACAGGCATACCTGTGTTAACAAAGCCTATGATAAAGACATTTTTACAAAGTCATTTTACATCCAGCCAGCCCTGCTTTTGTCCTAGCTCTCTGATTAGTAGCATTTTTTTTGTAGCAACAACATTAGGAGGATGGTGAAGAAGCGCTAGAAAAACACAGAACTTTAGTGCTGCAATCCAGCAGAACAGCTGCAGTAAATACTGCACTGAAGCTTGAACAGGATTCTACACTAGCAGATCCTACTGCACCTGTGTGCCTGCCTACAACAGACAAGGTGAACAACAGTTGCCTCCAGAATTCCTTACTGAGCACTCATGAACAATAAAACAGAAAGAAAAAGGAAAGGAGATACACTTCACAGAATCATAGAGTTGGAAGAGACCCCAGGGGCCATCCAGTCCAACCCCCCGCTATGCAGGAACACACATCAAAGCATTTCCAACAGAGGACCATCCAGCCTCTGCTTAAAAGCCTCCAAAGAAGGAGACTCCACCACACTCCCAGGCAGCATATTCCACTGCTTCCTTCACCTGCTCCTCCTATCATGTCAAAGAAGCATAGATCTAAAAGAGGGGCGCTCAAAATGGGATGCGTACGAAAAAGTGGAAGAAGATGAAGGAAAAGCCATCCCTGGATACGTTTTGGAAGAAGTTCTCAAGTTGTCTCTAGAAGGTTCAAAATGTTTTTGTTTACTTATGCAAGGCTTACTTGACCTGGCTGTTTCATTTCCCATGCGTACACGCTTAATTCTGTAAGTTTGTTGAAACATGTTGAACTACTCTTCTTTTCTGGGTTGCAGCAACCTATCTCTAATGCTTTTTATGCTATTTTTACCTCTGATACCAAATTTTCTGTTAAAGAAGTACTGCCCAGGGACACTTTTATTTCATTAACTGAGATACACCTAGACCAGTTCCTAAAGACATGCAGATGAAAACAGTCCATTTATGTTGTTGCCTAAGCAAAGGTGACACACTGCAGGTCAATCAGAAAAGTGAAGTATTTTCAGTAACATAAAAGTTGCAGATGACTTCACTTGTCTGAAAAAAGTGAATGAAAAGGTATCTCCTACCTATACTTCAGACACAATGTCATATTCTGTAACGCTACTAAAACACCTTCAAAGTTTTGTGCTTGTGAGGCAATCTGGGTGTGGAAATCTTGCTATTTATCTTGCTTTATCTTGCTTTCTCAAATTTATCTTATTACCTTCACAGTATTTAAAAAAACCTTTCTAGGCACAAAGGTATGAGCTCATTAAGTCAGTGGACTTCAGACTTTCTATCCTTACAGAACTCTTCCTGCATTTGCCAGGGAATAATATTTACAGATAACTCTGCAGGGCTTTATTGAGTCAGATTAGAGTTTGAGAGGGGCACCAAATACTAATGATGCTTTCTGGGAACTTTTAAATGGCAATGTTTGAGAAAGTTTTCTGATGGATCCGGGGTGAGTAACACACAGCCTAGAGTCTATAAGCAGGCCTGTGGCCATTTCTTCAGCCTGCAAATTTCAGAGGAATTGCAGTGCTGACCTACAACAATGCATGTCTTTGCACTTAAAAAGAGTAGGTACCTTGTTTAAGAAATCTCAGAGGATTCTCAAAGTACATGTGCCCACAGCATCTTATGTGCTTCAGGAAAATCAGCTCCCTAGTTCCAGTTGTCAGAGTATCACCAGTTTTAGCAGTGCATGACAGCAGCAGTAGAGGGTGTGGTCTACACATGTTCACATGGCACTAGAAATCATGGTTTGTGTTATCTATTATTTGCATCATGACAGAGAGCCAAATGACCCTTAACATGTCTTCCCTATTTCTGTTTTTTATTCCCTTTCCCCTTTATTTCAGCACCTGATATGGAGTGGAGTGCTAGAGAAATAAACCATGAATAAGGCCATTTCTGCACTACAGTATTATAGTGCCGTTATTCCACTTTCAACCTCCTGTGGAATTCTGGGGTTTGTACTTTACTGAGGCCAAAGAGCTCTCTGGCTGAGAATTCTAAATGCCCCTCCCTAAACTACAAATCCTAGGATTCCATAGGCCATTCAAAGTGGAATAATTGCACTATAACAGTGTAGTGCAGAAATCACCTAAGTGCCCCTCCCTAAACCGCAAACCCCAGAATTCCACAGGATGTTGAAAGTGGAATAATAGCACTATAACAGTGTAGTGCGGAAATGGCCTAAATCATGCCTGCTGGTTCAGGCATCACAACCATGGTGTAAACAAATTAGAGCGTGAAAGAAAACAATAAGCCAAGAGCTCAGATTCTGGTTTGTTGCTCGGTCATGGTTTGCCTGCAGGTTTGTTTAGAACAATAAGCTAGATTTTTGTATCACTGGCAATATTATCCTCACTCAGGGAGGGGGGTCTCACAAAGCTTGTAGGGGGATGAATTCCTAAGCACCACTTGGACTGAACTGGCAATAGAACCAAATGTCTGTCCTGCACAGTTTGTATAACATTAATTTCTAAGAAGCGTGAGCAACTAAGAGTTAATTCCAGTGTGGTATCTTTTTTTCTACAATGATTTGGAGAAGTAGGAATGTGCCACAGTCTTGAATGTTCCCACAGCTTCTCCTCTTGCAAGATTTACATTTTGGATTGTATTACTAAATTCAGGAGAGTAAAATCTAAATTTTTATTTTATTAGAAATGCAAACCCTTGCGGTTCTCAGACTTGCAAAATAGGGGTTTGAAGTATGAGATGATACTTAAAATTTGAAATTGCATTGCACTTTGAGTTTCTGAGAGCTCCATCATGTTGCTATGAATTTTTCTGGGTCCCTTTGAAGAAATAACAAGAGCTAATGCCAAGAGGATCAGACTTTTCAGAATATAGCTATGACTTTCTCAAACAGGACAGATTTTTTTACTTTCAGCACAGGCTTACACATCAGGCGTGGTAATTATGCAGCTTTCTAGATGCCGCTTCATTGCAGCTTTCAACAGCCCTAACCAGTATAGCCAATAGTGAAGATGCTGGCAGTTCCACTCCAACATCATTTGGAGGACCAGACAATTCCCACTGATGCTATATGGGGCTCCAGTGGAAATTAACTGGGATTAATTGTTTAAAGGATGGTGCCCTTAAAGGAAAAATCTATTTTACACTGTCAATAATTTGGAATTTTCAATCTATGATTGTGGCAAACAGCTCAAACACCCAAGCTCTGTTTACTGTTTTAACAGGATTGTTTAATGGTTTTCAAACTCTTTTGTTGTTGTTGTTAGGTTTTCAGCTGCACTTTGATTTAACTTGTATTGTAAACTGCCTTGGGTCCTATGGCAGGAGAAAGGATATAAACAGAACAAACAAACAACTTCTTTTGTCCACACACAGCTGGCTAATACTTTATAAATCCATTGACATATATGAACCTTTATTACATTTTAGAAATGAATTCTGCTACTCCATGCATTGCTACTTTCCCACAGGACTCTGCCTCTCTAGGTAACATCCTTTGTTAGTTATAGCAACCTACCTTGACACCAGCTGACCAGGAAAGCAAATGAACATCCATGGCCACACAGATTACTACTGTCCAAGATTCTTATTATTGCCAGTATAACAATCCCTTGATCCATTCTACCAGCACAAAACTCATTTGCAGGTAGCATTGCCAGGTGGATTAAGGGCAAGGGTCCTGTCCCTTTCATTGTTGTGCAAAAGAGGGAATTTCAGCAGGTACTGCTTGGGCGATGAACAGCACCTGTTGACGTCTCCTCTTCTGCAACCATTAAAGGTAGGGGAGCCCTGCCCCTTATTTCACCTGGAAACCCTAGTTCAGAGCTTTCCAACCTTTTCATGTTGGTGACACACTTTTTAGACATGCATCATTTTACGACACAGTAATTCAGTTTTACTAGCGAACCAGAGGTTAAACTAACCCCTTACAAGAGATTTGACCTCAGGTCTCTGCCAGTACCAATACTGGAAAGCAGTATTAAGGGTCCCTGCAACTAGGGCAGGGCTTTCCAAATGGTGTGTCATGACACATTAGTGCGTCACCTGAAGTGTGTAGGTGTGTAATAATGAAATGTATAGGGACACAACATATCTCATGAAAACCTTTCACTTATATTTTTAAAAACACATTATTTATTTATAACACATAACGTACATTTCTAAGGCTCAGGTGGGGGACGCAATCTCGGTCCAGGGAGGTGACACACCTACACACTTCAGGTGACGCACTAATGTGCTGTGACACACCATTTGGAAAGCCCTGCCCTAGTTGCAGGGACCCTTAATACTGCTTTCCAATATTGGTAATGGCAGAGACCTGAGGTCATATCTGAAAAAACAATAAGTAAGCCAGCCACTCATCCGGTTGATACTTTGCTGGAGTATCAGAGGGTCTAAGATGGTGACCCATGAACTTACTTAGGGAAGTTGAGACTCTCGGCCTCAGCATCCCATGCCCAAATCTGCACCATAAGGACAACGCCAGTGGCTTAGGATGAACAATGTTGTTAAATAATTAACATGACTATAAAATATGCACATTTAACACATCAATATGATCACCGATCAGAAATAAGCTCGTACTAAATTTTAAACTTACCATGGTGGCTTGGGAGGCGTCTGGGATTTATTTATTTATTTATTTATTTGGCTTTCAGGGCTTGATTTCTTTTCCTCCCTCCCTTCTCTGAGCTCATGTCATGGTCGAAGAGGTCGCTTCCGAGGAGGGCCTTCTTCCTCCATGGTGGTGAAAAAGAACCTTATAAAAACCCCACACGACCTTGCCTCCTTCTACACCCCCTCCCTTCCCCCCGCCTTGAGCTTCAGAAACCCATCAGTCAGCTAGAAGACGGTTTTTAAAAAAAAGTTCCCCTTCTTCTGCTTCAGAAAATAAATGCGCAAAATAAGTGTACGATAGTCTAAAAGGGGAGCTGGGGCTGCCTCTCGGAGCACCCTCTGTGGAAACTGAGGCCTACCAGGAGGACGGGGTGGGTACCAGCGGGGTTCGGGAGAAAGGGGATGAGGAGGGAAGTCCCTCGGGGGAGGAGGAGGGGGCTGAGGGCCTTTCTTGGAAAGGGCCCGTGAGGGGACCCCTGTCTTCTGGGAGGGGGCGCAGGGCCACCTCACACTGGAAGGGGGCCTCTCTGTCGGGGAGACCGGGGCCTGCACGTCGGAACCCGCCTAACCTCCGTCCCCCACGGCCCTCGCAGCCCCCTCACGGCCACCACAAAGCCCTCCTCGCGACGCGCATCCTCCGCTCCCGGCTTCCCCTCCCCCGCTCTCCGGCTTCCTCCTCGCAGCCTCCGGGGTGGGGGAGGGGGAGGCCGCCACTGCCCCGCCCACATCCACCCAGCGCCCCGCCCACCGAGACACACTCCCTTCACCCTCTCCTCCTCTTCCTCCTTCCCGTCACACCGGAAGCGACTCACAAAGCGGGCGGGTGACGCCGCGGCGCGCCTCATTCGCGGGCTCACGAAGCGAAGCCACGCCCCTCCCCAGCCGAAGCGGGGGGGGCTTCGGGGGAAGTGGAGAGGAAGAGAGATTGGACGGGCGTGGATTACGTTAACCCTGGTCCTCCTGGGAGGGGGGAAGGTGGAGGGAGGTTTCAGTGAGCATGCGCAGTTGGCCCCGCGATGTTTTCCCTGTTTCAAAAAAGAAAGTAGAGCGGTTTACCTCAGTCTTAGGCCGTTTCCGCGCTAGCCTGTTACAGCGCTATTAGTCCACTTTCAACGTCCTCTGGAATCCTGGGGTTTGCAGTTTAGGGAGAGGCCTGCAAACCCCGGGGTTCCATAGGGTGTTGAAATGAAATAATAGCGCTATAACAGGCTAGTGCGGAAATGGTTTTAACCTCCCGTTACGACTTAGATCTTTCGGGTGATTTTTTGTGGAAGAAGAAGGAGCTTTATTTTCACTGAGATGGTTGACATAACCTCTGGCGAATTTAGCTTCAGACTGAGGAGCGGGGTTATGTGCTATATTAAATGACCCTGAGAAGGAGAAGACCAGGGGCCTTTCTGCACTACCTTGTTATAGCGGTATCATTCCACTTTGAACCTCCTGTGGAATCCTGGGGTTTGTAGTTTAGGGAGGGGCATTTAGAATTCCCAGCCAGAGAGCTCTTGGGCCTCAGGAACCTACAAACCCCAGAATTCCACAGGATTTTATTTTTCATTTTTTTAAAATTAAGTTAAATAATATTACAAATTAACACAATTACAAATTAACACAAAAAATCAAATCGAAAAATACTCATTGACACCCAATACCAAACACAAAACAATACATATTAATACTACCCAACACTGATCTATCCTTAATCAAACACGAAAACAACACAAAAATTACACATAGTTAAGAATGAGTTCCTGCGCTTATTGCAAACAGCTCTACAAATATTGATTATATTTAACCTTCCTTTAAAAAATTACTTTTCATCCTTCAGCTCTTTAAACATGGCTATCGTATCCCCTCTTCACCTTCTGTTCTGCAGACTAAACATCCCCAGCTCCCTAAGACGCTCCTCATAGGGCTTCATGGCTTCCAGACCCTCCACCATTTTGGGTCCCCTCCTCTGGATATGCTTCAGCTGGTCAATATCCTTCTTGAAATAAGGTGCCCAGACCTGGACACGGTATTCCAGATGAGGTCTGACCAGAGCAGAATAGAGTGGTACTATTACTTTCCTTAATCTGGACACCATACTCCTATTGATGCAACCAAGAATTGTGTTAGCTTTCTTGGCTGCCGCATCACACTGCTGACTCATGTTCAGCTCGTGGTCTACTAAGACTCCTAGATCCTTTTCACATATGCTGTTGTCTAGGCAGCTGTCTCCCATCCTGTATTTGTGCATTTCATTTTTTCTGCCTAAGTGTGGGATCTTACATTTCTCTCTGTTGAAATGAATTTTGTTAGCTTTGGCCCAGCTCTCCAATCACTCACTTGAAAGTAATTGCTGATCAAAGGAATGCCCCTAGGTACTGTGTATCTAAAGATTCAAGTACTGTAAGTATTGTATCTAAAGATTCATGATTGATATTGATTGTTGAATTCATTGTGGATTAATTAATCAATGAATGAGATCCAGTGCTGTTACTGCGGTTCAGGCCTACCCAGTGATAGCACTAGATATCTCTTTTTGATATCAAATCATTCGGCCTTCCTCTGCCATCCCGCTCCACGTGTTTGCGAGGCCTCCGGACAAGCACATACACAGGTGCGGCCAGTAAGTGTTGGACATTCCATGCTCCACCTAGGCAGGCAGAACAGAGCCACTTCAGCCATTTCCACACTAGACTGTTAAAGTGCTATTATTCCACTTTCAACATCCTTTGGAATCCTGGGGTTTGCACTTTAGAGAGGGGCCAAGTGGCCCCTCACTAAACTGCTAACTCCTGGATTCCAAAGGATGTTGAAAGTGGAATAATAGCACTTTAACAGTCTAGTGTGGAAATGGTCTTCGTTGCTTCAGGGACCTCTCCTGCAAACACCCCTGCTTAAGCGCGACTCTAAACAAAGGCGCCCGGCCTCGAGCCGATAGTCTTACAAAGCCAAACTAAGCACCGCACATTTGCATACTGGCTATACTGTTGTTACCTCTGCGCTAAGCCGATCATGGTAAACGTGACCTTTCCCAACGCTTTGTCCCGCTCCAAACTCACATTGTTCTCACCAAGTATGGCATGGCCTGTAGGCACAATTCACCCTATAAAAAGCCCCCAATTCCGAGACCAACTTGGATCGCTCCCGAGTTCCATCCAGCCTTGCTGCCGCTGTGTCTGGCAAGTCGTCCCCTCAGCAAGCCACGCTGAGCTTTCTTCCCTTCAGTCTTCAGCTTCTTCAGGACTACGAGAAAAGGTGTCGTATCACCCATTTCCCCTGAAAACTCTTATTTCCAATTCCTTAGTTAGCTGTGTGTGCTTGTGGTGTCTTTACTGTTGCTTGTCCTTTAATAAAGATATCACTTTTACTGTTTCAAAAATTGTCCGACTGCTTAGCTGACCTGACCCCGTAGACATTGGGTGGCAAGGTCCCTGCTAAGTTACCCTGCCTCTCGCTAGCTTAAGAGAGTGCTCCAGCTAATTTCCCCAACTTGTGTTTGTGTTTGGTTATTTGGGTGCCCCTCCCGGGACCCCCAGAGAACAGGGTAACAGTGCAGTGCTCTGGTTTGGATGTTGGACTACAATCCTGGAGACGGATTCAATTCCCTGCTCAGCCACAGGAATCCACTGGGTGATCTTGGGTGTATCTCACATTCTCAGCCCCAGAAAACTCTGTGATAGGTTCGCCTTAGGCTCACCATAAGTTGGAAACAACTTGAAGATACACAGTGACGAGAATCACTAGATGCATAAATCTGTGTGTAATTTTTAAAATTAGAATGCAGAGGGATCTTATGATACCTTTGAGACTAACTGAGAAAAAGTTGGTAGCATAGGCTTTTGTAGACTTAAGTCTACTTCATCAGATACATAGAGATGCATGTATGTTTCCTTTATTGTCTATTTCTCTTCATCTAGGATTATGAGGTTAGATTAAGATTTGGATAATAAAACATGACAATCCTGAGGAGTTCACAACCTTTTTCATGCCCCTGTACTGATCTTTTTCTCCGGCCATTTCCGCACTAGCCTGTTATAGCGCGACGGTTCACTTTCAACCTCCTCTGGAACCTGGGGTTTGCAGTTTCGGGAGGGGCCGGCCGGCCCCTCCCGAAACTGCAAACCCCAGGATTCCAGAGGAGGTTGAAAGTGGAACCGTTGCGCTATAACAGGCTAGTGCGGAAATGGCCTCCAGTTGGATGTACCTTCTCTCCTTGTGTAATATCTAGGTATGTAAACACCATTTCATTTGGCTATAGAAAAATATTTATGTTGGTAAACATTTTGTGGATTGCTTGCTAAAGGATCATGATTTGATGGGATTGCCGGAGTGACAACTGGAGACAGGTACTGTACTATAATGCTTATGTGGAAGAAAGAGTTCCAGCAGCTGTCTCCAGTTTTCACCTTGGCAACCCAATTTGATCATATATACATACATACATATGTTTATTTCGGTCAATGACCAACATAACAATATGCAAATTATAAAATAAAAATTCATGTTGCATCTACTCAGATATAAGATCCATTGTGTTCATATTCCCAGGAATATAAACATAGCATCCTAGCCAGTTAGATAATTAAACACAATCAAATAAGTGTAATCCCAGTTTTGATGTTAGTTCAATATTTTTTCAGGGCAGGCAAGACTCAAAAGGGATTTTTATAAAGAGAGAGACACTGTGTGGCCATTCAGTGCATGGCATCTATTTCTCCCCCAACAGAAAAGGCTCAGAGGAGAATGAAACTGAGAGGCTTGTCATGGTGGAATAAATCCAGAAGTATTTGATTTGGAAAAGTTATTTTTCAGAACTACATCTCCAGGAATCCCCCGCCTGGCATGGATACCGGCTATGGTGCCTGACAAATTCCAGGAATTATAATCCAAAGAAGGAGCATTTCCAATCTTGAGATTTTGAAAACCCACATCCAAATGATCCAATATTGATAAGGATAATCATATAGGAAACAGACATAGCTGTGTGGACAAGTTAGAAGCCCTTCAAGGCAAATAGAAGAGTAGCCACAGCAGGCTGGGTGTGGCTAGTAATACTGGGTGTGGCTAGTAATACTATATAGTAATACAGGGAAGTTGAGGGGCAGTGAAAGAAGAAAATGACAGAGACACCAAATTGGGAAAGCAAGTATTACAAGGGGCACCAAATTGCGTGAAAGGGAATATTATGTCAAATGGAGAAGTAATTTTTTTAAAAAAAGTGACTTGCTTGCTATTTCACCTTTCCCTTTCTTTTGGAATTGTATGTGGTAGGAAAAATGGTGGGATAAGGAAAACAAAGGAAATCATCAGTGACATTTCTAAAATTCCTTGTTCAAGGGAGACTGAATAGACCATAAAAGACCTCATCTGGAAACACCTATATTTATTGCTTACATAGTTTGTCCTAACTTTGCACCAATGTGCTCCAGGTGGCTCTCCTCCCCACTTTATCCTCACAACAGCCTATAAAGTGGCTTAGACTGTGAGAGAGTGACAGATCCAAAGGGACTGCACAAGTGTCATTTCTCAGGGAGGACTTTAGCCTGGGTCTTCCAAATCCCAGTCTGATACACAGTGTCTTAACTTGCAATGAGCATGACTGAAGATGGAAGCGTAAAGATGGCACTTCTTGATTCTTCTCCAGAATTTATTTATTTTTTTAATTTTAGAATATAGACAGAATCCAAGTGCAATCAAATAACATTAAATCTGCTTAAATTTAGGCCATTTCCGCACTAGACTGTTGTAGTGCTATATTCTACTTTCAACATCCTATGATCAATCAATCAATAATTTTATTATGGTTATAGACCAGCATGAAACATCTTATGGAATTTTGGGGTTTGCAGTTTAGGGAGGGGCCATTCTAGTACAGAAATGACCTTAGAAGTGGAGCGTCCACTCACACTACAGAATTATAGTACTATTATTCCACTTTTACTGCCAGGACTGCATCTTAGAATCATAGAATCATAGAAATGTAGAGTTGGAAGAGACCACAGGGGCCATCCAGTCCAACTCCCTGTCATGCAGGAACACCCTCAAAGCACTCCCGACAGATGGCCATCAAGCCTCTGCTTAAAAACCTCCAAGGTAGGAGACTCCACTACTCTCCGAGGCAGCAGATTCCACTGCCGGACAGCCCTGACTGTCAGGAAGTTCTTCCTGAGGTTCAGGTGGAATCTCCTTTCCTGCAGCTTGAATCCATTGCTCCTTGTCCTGGTTTCTGGAGCAGCAGAAAACAAGCCCCCTCCTTCCTCTACGTGGCATCCCTTCAAATATTTAAACATGGCTATCATGTCCCCTCTTAACCTCCTTTTCTGCAGACTAAACATACCCAGCTCTCTCAGTCTATCCTCATAGGGCATGTTTTCCAGGCCTCTCACCATTTTGGTCACCCTCCTCTGGACTTGCTCCAGCTTGTCAATATCCTTCTTGAATTGGGGTGCCCAGAACTGGACACAGTATTCAAGATGGGGTCTAACCAAAGCAGAGTAGAGTGGTACCAGTACCTCCCTCGATCTAGACACCATACTCCTGTTGATGCAGCCGAGAATTGCATTGGCTTTCTTGGCTGCCGCATCACACTGCTGACTCATGTTCAGCTTGTGGTCTATGAAGACTCCTAGATCCCTTTCACACGTACTGCTATCCAGCCACGTGTCCCCCATCCTATATTTCTGTATTCCATTATTTCTGCCTAAGTGTAGGACCTTACATTTCTCTCTGTTGAATTTCATTTTGTTCGCCCTGGCCCAGCTCTCCAATCTATCCAGGTCATTTTGAATTTTGATCCTGTCCTCTGGCGTATTAGCAACCTTGGAATCTTGGGGTGTGTAGTTGAGAGAGGCACTAGAGGATCTCTTTGGATGAGCATTCTAAATGTGCCCCCTAAACTGCAAATCCCAAGATTCCATGGGACAGAAGGACTGTAATTAAATAGAGAAATAGATGCTATTCAGTTGCCCCTCCTCATTCGCTAGGGTTAGGGGCATAGGACCCCCGCAAAAGTGGAAAAAACGCAAATATCAAAATGTGGTGTGTGTGCCTGTGAGAAGCAGGCGGAGGCGTGGTGGGGAGACTGGGCACCCAGGGTCCAAAACAGATGAAGGAAAGGCGAGGGAAAGGTGACAGGATGGCATAGTAGCCCTATATTTCCTCTCTCTTACCCATCTCCTTCCTTGGATGTGTGTGAGGCATCAGGAGACGGTTTGTGGTACAGAGAAATAGAGCTGCCATGCATCCTTGGCTTGCCAAGCAGTAGCTGGTGGAGGAAGAAGAGACCAAAGGTAGTTTTTTAAAGGGCCGCATGGCCTAATCGGAGTCATCAAGAGGGAAGGTTCCCTGAAAAAGAAGTGTTTGCAGTAAGGGGATAGGGGCTGGAGCAACTCACAAAGAATCAAATCCGTGAAAGTGAAACCTGCAAATGTGGAGGGCCGACTGTACTTCTGTAGTATGAATGTGGCCAGAGATAGGAAACATTTTGCTGTATCTCGCTTGTGCTTAATATTGAACATTGTCTTCTGATATCTGCCGGAATCAAAACTCCATCAAGAATGTAAAATCCAAGAAATTCCTCACTTGCCTTGCTGACAATTTCATTTTTAGAAGGTGGAAGAAACAACAAAGGGACTGACTGTCTTGGACTTGGAAGAAGTGGTCAGTAATATGGAAGTAGTGGGAGCCTTGGGTAGAGGTGGCTATGTGCTTGAATTTATTATAGAGAGGAACATAAAAGCTGAGTTCAGTAGGATTCACACTCTAGACTTCAAAAGAGACAATTTCAATAGGTTTAAGGAAATATTATAGGATCCCATGATCTTAGAGAATATGATAGATGGGAGTTCTTAACAGTAACTTATGAATGAAAGCAAAATCAGAAACAATTCCAGTAAAAAAAGAAAACTGCAAGGCACTAAATAAAACCAGTGTTTTGCAGTTTAGGGAGGGGTATTTAGAATTCTCAGCCAGAGAGTTCTTTGGCCTCAGTAAACTACAAACCCCAGAATTCCACAGGAGGTTGAAAGTGGAATAATAGCACTATAACAGTGTAGGGTGGAAAGGCCCACAGATACCATTCGAGTTATGGCATGGTAGATCAGTTATGGATCGTATTAGCACCTTTGGCAGGATAGTATGTATGTACATACCCCTCCCCTAGCACAAGCTAGAGGATAGAATGGAGCATTTTTTTTCTTGCCTATGCTCTTGGAAGCAAGCAGTATAGAGTCATGAACTTAAGCAAGCAAACTCACTACTAGACATCTGGTTTACTTTGATGAGCAGAGAAGAGCTAGAAGTGAGGAACTGTGTTATGAAGACACTGCTAGAACTGTCACAAGAACAAGAGACTATATTAGATCACTATATTAGATCACTCAAGGGTATGATGTCCAGTCCTTCACTGATGAGCCAGTGTGTTGGAGACCAGAAGTTCTTGCAAAGTCCAATTCAAATCCTGAGTAAAGGGATGAAGCAGAAACTGCACAGGCAGAAGCTGCAGAAAGTAAGCCAAAACCAGAGAGTAGCATAAGAAGAGAAGGGAATGCAGATGAGCATATTGTTATTATTAAGTTGGAGGAGACTGTAGGAACAGATATGTACTTGAACAGTACCAGCTCAATCCCCGTGTTACCTGGCATGGTGGGCACTACCCACTGAACCATCAATTTGGGAGAAAAGTAGCCAGATGTCTCCTGTTGTTAAATCAGCATCGTAAGGCTGCTCCTTTCTTGAATCATGATGAGCATCTGGGAACCCCCTGGCGTTTGTAAGGAAAGTTATATGCTGTTTTTACAGAAGCGCACTTGTTTCTACTTTGCTCTATAGACACCGGGACAGAGGTGTTATTCTGTTCTAATTCCATTTGCCTTAATTGCTCTGCTAATGGAGCAAAGCAAACATCTCTCAGCTCTGCAGTAGATATCAGGCAGCTGGGCCTTTGGGACCCAGGCAGTTGCCCTAGGTGGCCAAGTGGCCTGTTTTGTATAGGCTTTGGAGACGTTTAAGTTGCAAGCCTGTTGCAACGTGATTTAAACAAATCTGGCTTTGTTTTTCCTGGGTGATTTAAATCAATTCAAGTCCTTGGCCATTTCCGCACTAGACTGTTATAGTGCTCTTATTCCACTTTCAACATCCTGTGGTCCTGGGATTTGTAGTTTCCTGAGGCCAAAAGAACTCTCTGGCTGAGAATTCTAGATACTCCTCCCTGAACTGCAAGGCCCAGGATTCCATAGGATGTTGAAAGTGGAATAGTAGCACTATAACACTCTAGTGTGGAAATAACACTTGCCATGACCAGGGTAGCCTTAGAAAGGTTTCTACTTTATGCAAAGTACAGGATGGAGAGTCCGTGCCATTGCTTTTTTTCTTTTTAATTATTTTTTATTTTAAAAAGCAAGCAATAACACACCAAAGTAATTATCAGTTGTTGATATGTTTGCATAAGCAGACAATACTTTTTAATGTTCATGTTATAATTATTAAAGTTGGTGTTTGATAATAGAAGTATATATAGAATAGATTAGGTTAAATTGTGATACATCTGAAAGTACAGTAACAAACCATTCCTTATAAATGGGATCAATGTTATTACAAAATATTTACAGGATTCGTATCTTTTTCTTTATCTCTAGTTTCAATGTAATATCACCAACACAATTGTTCTGCAACTCAATTATTTTGAATATCCTCTCGTTTATAAATAAACTAACGGTCAAAATACACTTCCAACTTTCCTTTGTTGGGTTTGTTTCAGTAACAGTGAAAATGGCTCCTCTGTTTTTCTTAATAATATATCATGACTCTTATTAGTTCTATTTTAACATTAGTTTTTCTGCTGTTAATAAGACTTAATTCCCATCACTCTCCTATACGTACTTCTGAAGGGTGTGGTAAGCCATAAATATGAACTGTATCTGCATCTTGTTATAAGTAAATTTTTAAATATGCCATTGCTATTTTTTAAAAAAATTCAGTACTGGCAAGAGGAAATGGTCTTCCACTGCAGCTGAGGATAACAACTGGCAAAATGCACACATCCATTTCCTCAAATATATCCTAGCCATTCCCTGTCCCTTAGCATTTCATGCCTGAGGTACCTGCCTTGGTGTGCCTAATGACAGACCAGCCCTGCTGAAGCCTTGCTTCATACGTACTGGGCTCCAGTCATAGAATTATGCCTTCATTTGGAAGGAAAAGCAAATGTGAAATATTTATTCTAGCAGCCTCCTGCTTAGTGTGCTGGCATAGCCAACGCAGAGTTAACATTGCTAATCCCCTGAGCAGCTAGAATACAAATGTAAAAGTCTTGCCGTAGCTGTTTCTGAGATCTGTGGCATTTCACATCTAGTCAAATGTAATTTAGTGGATTAACATGCAAATGAGTTATAAAACTTGCAGGAGCATGAAGCTGTTATTAACTTTGATCTGTCCTGGACTTTGGGAAATGACAGGATCCCTTTGGGACTCTAGGTGCAGCATGTTCTACTGCATCATGAATCTGGCTGGCAATAGTTCTGTGTACCCTCGGGCAGTTCTGCTCCTCCTGCTCAGTTCCTCAGCTGTAGACTTATTTAGTAACAACTGCTAGGTCTGGAAAGCTACCTCCCCTATTCAGTTTTCAGCAATGCCCCTAAATGCCTTTGTGTCGTAGCCAGATGTGGGTAATTTGAAATTGCAGGTGGCTTCTATGGCCATTTCTGCACTAGACTTTTATAGCGCTATGATTCCACTTGAAACATCCTATGGAATCCTGGGGTTTGCAGTTACAGGAGGGGCTGCCAGCTCCTCCCGAAACTGCAAACCCTAGGATTCCATAGGATGTTTCAAGTGGAATCATAGCGCTATAAAAGTCTAGTGCAGAAATGGCTTAAAATCTGGGTGGTTCTAAGACTTTGTACTGCTTCAGGTTAAGAAAAAGTTGGCACTCCATCTTTGTCTGTGTACAGAAGGTGACTGGGCTGGCAGTTGAACCGTACTTTAGTCCTGGCAACTGGATAGCATTCCCCTGAGGGCAGAAAGCCAATTGAGCTTGGAAAAAGGACTTTATTGTAATCTTAATAGCTACCACCATATATAACACTAAAAAAGCTGTTTCTGCAATATCATCACACATTAATCACTAAATAATATTCAATTTACAATCAATATATATACAATTAATGCGATATATACAGAAATTTTACCTAGTCTTATAATTGTGGAAAGTCCATTATCATGGATAGTTAAATGTGGCTACCCTTGCTACCTCCCATCCTCTATAATTCCCACTTATAGACCCTTGTAAGCCAAGTTCTCAGTCAGTTTTCCCTCTTGGATCATAATCGGTCCCTGTTTTTATATGTAAATATTCTTTTAATGGTTGCCAAATCTTGAAAAAATTACCATATGGTTCGTTTTCTATCAAACAATTCATATTCTCAAATGTGCATCTCCAGTTTGAATTTAGAGGAAGTTTTTTTTTTTCATTGATCTGAGCTAATTGGGAACTTAAAAGAAATATTTTTATCTCATTTTCTTGTTTGGAGGGTAGCTTGATAACAAATTCAACAGTAAGCTGTTTTGTTAGCAGAGAGGAAATCCAATGTTAATTGTTCGTTGTCTGTTGTGTAAATTTCTAGGCCTGTGCTGGCCTTCAAAGTATATTTGTTTGAATAGGTAGGGTTATATGTGCTCAAGAAATGTTAGTTTAGTAATTTTGTAACTGCTTTTTTTTGTTAGTGTATTGTTTTTGTAAGTTTTATGTGTGTTAAGTGGATTTTTGTTATATATTACGTGAAAATTTGTGTCTTTTCTTTGTGTTACAATTTTTCTTTTCCTTCTTGCTTTGTCCTAATAAAAATAATTTTAAAAAAGGACTTTAATATATTATAGCCAGTGCTCTTGCTGGCCAAGGAGCTGTAGTCTAAAAATGACTTTTTAAAAGCTCTGATTTAGGGGGTGCAGGACAAACTAGGGGTTGGGGATGATTGGGGGACTCAGAAAAAACCGTCTCCCAAATGTGCCGCATGTTACTAATGCTTAAGGGAAGACTCCTCATATCTGGATACTATAATATTATCCATGTGTGGCAAGTTTTGGAATACTGGAAGTGAGAGAATAGTGAGGGGTTAAAGGAAGCATTGTGAAATCTCCATTCTCTCGCTTCCAGTATTCCAAAACTTGCCACATGTGGATGCTATTACAGTACCCAGACTGAGATATGAAAAGGCTTCTATCAAGCAAGGTTGGTCCTGCCATTAAGCGTTAGTAACGTGTGGCACTTTTGGGAGATGGTGATGGCAGGGTTGTTGTTGTTTTTCTGAGTCCTCTAGTTATTCCCAACCCTTGGATAACAAGATTGTGAGCACCACAGTTTGTCTTGCACCCCGTAAATCAGAGGTTTTAAAAAAATCATTTTTGGACTAGGACTATTTCTGCACCAGAGTGGTATAGTGCTCTTATTCCACTTTCAACATCCTATGGAATCCTGGGGTTTGCAGTTTAAGGAGGGGGCCTTTAAATTCCCTAACCAGCAGTGCCACTGGCTGTATGAAGTTTCCATATAGAACCTCCCGGCCCCTCCTGAAACTGCAAACCCCAGGATTCCATAGGATGTTGCAAGTGGAACAATAGTGCTATAACAGTCTAGTGCAGAAATGGCCATAGTCATTTCTGTATGACTGTTCTGTCTTTTTCAGATCTCTGCAAGCCTCACCTTTTGCCCGCTGAGAACCAGAAGAGTAGCTTATTCTCCACAGATATAGTGATGAATTTCAGTCAGTACAGAATTTCAGTCACCATAGCACACCACTGCTGGGGGAATTCATCTCCTTTTTCCAGATCCTGAGGCAGTTGCGGCTAAGCTCAGTGGAAATGGAAGCCTGAGCAGGGAGTGGCAAATGATATTATTGTCCCTGCAAATAAGAAGGACCTGATATTGGCCCTATAAAACCTGGCTCCAAAACAACATTACTGTGTATAAGAGCTTTGAAAGGTTTTGTTACTGCCTTCATGCTGACTCTGACAGAGAGCAATTTATCACAGAGTTTTCTTGGCAAAATTTATTAAGAGGAGGTTTGCCTGTAAGCTAAAGATTGCATGGTTGAGCAGGATTTTGAACTCTGGGCTCCTGGCCTCCTAGTCCGATACCCAAATTACAATACCATGCTAGTTCTTACTTCTTATAGTATAATTCCTCCCCAACAGCACGAAACATGCTGAGAATATTTCTGCCCTGACAGTCTTATAGTGCAATGATTCCACTTTCAACCTCCTATGGAATCCTGGGGCTTGCTGTCAGGCGGAAATGGCCTGAGTGAGGCATCTGTTACTTCGGCCCAGGCCTACCCGGTGATAGCACATGATATCTATTTTTGATATCAAAACCATTCAGCCTTCCTCTGCTACCCTGCTCCACTTGTTTGCGAGGCCACCGGACAAGCACGTACACAGGCACGGCCGGTAAGTACTGGACATTCCATTCCCCACCTAGGCAGGCAGAACAAAGCCACTCCGTTGCTTCAGGGACCTCTCCTGCAAACACCCTTTTGCTTTAGCACGACACTAACAAAGGTGCCCGGCTCTGAGCCGATAGTCTTACAAAGCCAAGCTAAGCACCATGCATTTGCATACTGGCTACACTATTGTTGATTCTGCGCTAAGCCAATCATGTTAAACTTGACCTTTTCCAAAGCTTTGTCCCGCTCCAAACTTGCATTGTTCTCACCGAGTATGGCATGGCCTGCAGTCACAATTCACCCTATATAAACCCCCTGATTCCGAGAACACCTCGGATCGCTCTGGACTTCCATCCTGCCTTGCTGCCGCTTTGTCTGGTGAGCTCCCCTCGGCGAACCACGCTGAGTTTCTTCCCTACCATCTTCAAGCTTCTTCAGGACTATGAGAAAGGTGTCATATCACCCATTTCCCCCAAAAATCCTTATTTCTAATTCTTCCGTTAGCTGTGTGATTGTGGTGTCTCTATTGTTTGTTTGTCCTTTAAGAAAAACATCATTTTTGCTATTTAAAACTGACTGCTTGACTGACCTGACCCCGTAGACGCTGGGTTACAAGATCCCTGCTAAGTTACTCTGCCTCTCGCTAGCTTGAGTGAGTGCTCCAGCTAATTTCCCCAAGATGTGTTATTGTGTTTTGGTTATTTGGACGCCCCTCCCTGGGACCCCCAGAGAACAGGGTAACACATTCTGGTAGCTATAGTTGAAAAGCAAATGTTCCATGGTCTGTTGTGGATAGCACTGAAGGAGTTGACAAGATTCCCAGTCACATTTGGGCTAAGACTCTCTGGGCTGGACTGTGGCTGCAAAACAATTGCCATCTAGCCAGATTTTTGTTATTTTTATTTGTCAAGCTTTATAAAACAGACTAAAAAAGAAGGAAGTCTCTACAGTCTTGAATTTAAAATATATATCAAAACAAGCAAACTATCAACCAACTGTCTATCATTCTTCACTAATTACATATGACTTCCCCACTGGACTGTCCTTGCAGAGATAAACTGCATATACAAATGAAGATCTATTTTCATGGATATTAAACAACCACAGGGCTCTACTGACGAAGACAAAAATAAATTCCTACTCTGAATTGCATCTAATATAACATTCTTCAAAATGTCTTGCACTTATTAAATTTAAGATATAGCTTATCATTATCTTAATCTTTAATCCATAAAGCTGGCTATCATTAAATCCCCCCATTTGCTTCTAAAATAAGAAACAACTGGGTCCCATTTTTAAACAAATTTATCAAAGGGGGTCCCTCTTGATAATGTTGTTAGTTTATCCATTGTTGCAGCATCAAACAATTTTAATTCCTAGTCTTCTTAATTTGGGATTTCTGTTCCTTTCCAGGTTTTACCATAGTTAATTCTTGCAAGAGCTGTCATGTAGAACAAAATTTCTCCATATTTGCCTTCTAATTCCTCTTCAGGCATGCCCATAAAATACATTAATGTGTCATGTGAAAGTGAAAGCCCAGGATTTTTTCTATCTGAAGATGTGTAGATTTCCAATATTTTGTAGCCTTCTGACATATCCACCACATATGATAGAAAGTGCCTCTTTCTGTTCCACACTTCTAACACTTGCCATTGCAATTTGTGTACATCTTCACAAGTCTATTGGGTGGTAAATACTACCGTAGATACATTTGGTAGAAATTTTCTTTTAGATTTTGATAAGTTGTATATTTGAGTCTTTTTTTCCACGTTCTCTCCCAATTTTCCAATTTGAATTTTTATAAAAAGACAGGAGACAAACCACTAATGTTTGTTGGCTCAGCTGCTTTTAAGCCTAGATTAGTTCTCTCTACCAACAGCTACTGGATAAGTGAGTTTGATGACTGCATCCAAACCTTATAAATGAAACTGAAATGATTCCATTTGATTCAATTACGTATATGTCAAGAAGCTCAGAAGATCAAAATGGATAATTCTGATTTTGCAATTAAAGATCATTGTAGTGAGAGGATAAAGATGAACACACACACGCACACGCACAAATTATATGAAGTCTTGTCATCAGAGGCACTTATGGTTTTACTTAGAGGAACATGTTGTTAAATTAAACGGCTCTGAATTGTTTTGGAAAGTGGATAAATGTGGCTGTCAAATGTACAGTAACCTTTCATTGGCAAGGGTTTCAAATGCAGTCTGGGAAAAGCACTTTCTTCCTATTTTTAAACAAAGTGGTATGGGATCTTAAGGTCTGATTTCATTGATGAAACTCTTTCTTACTGAACCCTGACCTTCTTGACATTTTTTAAGGAATGGTAAAGCACCAGAACTCCAGGTGGCCGTGCCCCAGGGTTTACTTCCTGTGGTACTAATGCAACATGCTTAGAGAAGGAACTGCAGACTGAACTCAGCCTTCTCCAACCTGATGCCCTCTGGGTGAGTTGAATTATGATCTCCATTATCCCCTGCTGGTCTGACCATTGCTCACACTGGCTAGAGTGATTGACGCTGAGGCTAATAAGTCAGGAGAGCACTAGCTGTAGGAAAATTGTTGTTTTGGGCTTCAGATGCTAGAAGCTCCATGGCTGATGGAATGTGTCTATGAGAGTTGTATTCCAAATACATGAGAGGGGAGGAGGGGACAAAGGTCTTTGCAACTGTCTTTGCAACTGGTGCTATCTGGGAAGCATTAAAACCCCCACTATCAGACTCTGCTTGTGACCAGATCTGATTTCTATGTATGGTTGTGAAAGCTGGACAATGAAGAAAGCAGGTAGGAAGGAAGCAACTAATCTGAAATATGGTGCTGGAGGCTAGAGCCTTAAGATCTGCTGGGGAAGGCTTTCTCTTGGTCCCATTACCATCCCAGGCTCGCCTGGTGAGGTCATGGGAGAGGGCCTTTTTAGTGGTTGCTCCCACCCTGTGGAACACACTTCCACAGGAGGCGAGGCTAGGCAGGCCCCCTCCCTGCTTTCCTTTCACCAGCAAGCAAAAACATTTCTTTTTAAACAGGCTTTTATGTAATCTGGGAAGTTTCATTGAGTAACTTGTTTTTAACGGAATATATTTCAGGTTTTTATGATTTTATATGTTTTTAATGTTTTTAAATTGTTTTTAAATGTTCTGCTGTTTTAATTTTGTTGATGGAAGCTGCCTTGGGTCCCATGCCAGTAGAAAGGTGGCATACAAATATAATAAATAAATAAATAAATAAATGAAGATGAGCTATTGGAAAAGATGACAATGTTTGGTAAAGTGGAAGATATCAAAGAGGGAGACTGTGCTACTAGTGGATTGGTTAATCAAGAAAGCCATGGCTCTGAGTTTGCAAGAGCGGACCAGGGTAGTCGATGGCTAGGGCTCTTGGAGGTCTCTCGTGAGTCAAGTCAACTTGATGGCAATTGCCAACAACAAAGCAGGGCCAGATGCATGTTTGGTGGCACCTTCCTATATAGGCTGCCCCCCACCAAGGTTCATAGTGGAAGCCAATCTTGTAGCATAACATAATGGCTTTATTTTTATACTTAAGGATCAGAAATTATTCTATAAGTGAACTCTTTTCAGCATTTCCATCTGTTTTCTGACAATCCCTCAAGAACTGAAGAAAACACAAAATACATTTGGAAGAAGGAAGATGAGAATAGATAACATGCTGCCCAGGTAAAGGAGCCTCACACCTTCCTGAGGATGCCAAGCAATGGTGCTGTGCCTGATCCGCAGATCTGATAAATTGGATGGGAGTCCTGGGGCCTCCATGAAGTTGTTAGATGACAGATCCCAGTAGCTTTAGCCAGCAGAGCCAGTGGTGAGGAGTGCTGAGAGCTGCCATCCAAAAATATCTGGAGAGCTGCATGATTCCCATCTTTGGGGTAAAGTCTCAACCCTTGTGGCCTACCTTTCAGTCTGATTAGTGTTCCTTTTAGATCACTTTCACACTGGAGTTCCTTTAGTGGGATTCTGGCATTTGTTTTCAATTTGAAACTACTGTTACAATTTTGCTTTTAGCAGAGGGTGGAAAACATAAGCTATTTCTTTGAGGCCCCTCCCTAAACTGCAAATCCCAGGATTCCATAGGATGTTAAAAGTGGAATAATAGCACTATAACAGTCTAGTGCAGAAATGGCCATAATTTTTCTGTATTCTGTATTTACCCAGAGTTATCCCATCTCAACCTTATTTTCTTCTCCATATTTTAAATTGAGCCTCAACAGGATTAGACCACCTGTATCATACCTCCAAAAACTCCTATCAAAAGAAGACAAGACAAGATCCTCAGCCAAAGCAGGGCTGCTACTGAGACACCAATTACATCTGCTAGTACCAGACTATGAGAGCAGGGGGTGGAAGAGAAACAGAAATCCCAAATTATTCAAGTGACACAGCATGAAATATGCTGACTTGGAGTCAACAGCAATCATGCAAAAACCAGCCACCCAGCTATTAAAAAACTTGTGATTTCTCAGAGTCTGTGATCAAGCTAATGGGTTTTTATTGAGTTCTGTATTGTATTTACACTGAAAGAAGAGGTGAGGGAGAGAAATTAAATAGGAGGGAGGGCGAACAATGTTTTTTTCCTCTGGACACTTGGCATGAGATTTCCAAGGTTCTCCGTTTTCCCAGCACTGCTGTGGTTTTGGAAGGAGTGACTCAGCCTATGCTTATTCAATATCATCAATTCATGCCGGGTCTTATGTCCCCATGGAGTAGCGACGATGGTTGCTTCTCTAAGCTTCTGGCTACTGGCAAGTGTATAGAACCTTTGGGTTAGCCATCTATCGCTTCCTGGAACTCATTAAAGGAATCCCTGGGGCTGGGGCTGTTTTTCAGCAGACTCTTTCATTCCATCTCTTGCTCAATCGGTGTGTGCGCCATTAGCCAACAGGCTGAATTTTTAACATTCCTTTTTGTCTCTCTGTGTTTGCACTACCTGAAGTTTGGCTTGGTCTGAGAGTTGTGTGCTTCCATTTGGGACTGGTCTCAAAAAAGGAAAAAGTGGAGTGGAATAGCTCATGTTGGATTCAGGTGGGTGGGAGAGGTGACTCAAAGATGCTCAGAGCAAACGATATAAAATCAGGCCAAACCAGAACTTGAAAAAGCTGGATTTTTGAACTACTGTTCCCAGGATCCCACAGTCACTATAGCCAGTAGTCATGCTGGGAGGGGAATTTTGGGAGATGTACCCCAAAAATGCAACTTTACCACACCATGAGCCTAACTTTAAACTGTACAACCCAGGAAGCAGAGCAGAGATGTCTGGTTTTTGCTTGTAACATAAACCTTCCTAGTCTGATGCCCTCTACATGTGTTGGACCAGAGGTTTGAAGTAACAAATAACAAATAACTAGTTGGCTGTAATTCATTTGATTTCCCCAATCACTAGGCTGTAACTACACCATATCATGTTACAGTATGAAGGACAACTTCATCCTTTTTACATTATAATTGTAACATTTCAACATGCTTTGATATTTAACAGGGCCATGGTATCACCAGTTAGAGGAGAAACATTACAACTTTTGGCTCATACAACACACCCCATACTTTGTTACGAGTGTTGTGGTGGCAATATGGTAAATGGGAAGAGAGTTAGGCTTGTACCATAGCCAACAACTTTTAGATGTTTGTAAGAAATGCGAAGGGTAAACCATTCTTTTTTGAAAAAATTATAACTATAACCGTGATCAAATACTGGGGGTTCTATATTCGAACAATAGCTATAACACATTGCCTTCCATGTAGTTTTAAAGCTCTGAATGCCAACCCCAATTAATATGGCTGTTTGGGGAATATAGGCACATAGTCTGAAACATTTGAAGAGTGCAAGACTCGGGGAGGCTACTCTTCCACATTAGCAAGCAGCAACCAGTATGTATTGTATGTATTGTGAGTCCTCCATGCAGTATGAGGATTCCAACCTTGGGAATGGTTTGGAGTCTTACCTATTATCTGCCACCCTAAGTTAAACCAAAGGCTTCACAGGAAACTAGAGTTGGAGGAAGATTGGTTAGAAAAGTAAACACCATTCTGCTTTATTGCATATTCTGCTATCAGCCATGATCTTGCTATTAACGATGATCAAACTCACTAGTTCCCTTTTCTCCTACGTACACACTTGTTCCACTTTTATGTTCATGGAGAAATTTGTAAAAATGTGATAAGTTCTTATCAAATACAAATGGAATGAAATTTTCAAATCATCTCCACTGGATCCTCTTATGAAGAGGTCTGTGCTTTACTTACCTAACACAGAACTCTTAGAGATGAGGAATCTGTCAGAAAAAGATTGACAGCCCGCATTCAGCCTCACATATATGATTGAATACTGGACCTTGGGAATGTTCCGTTTTTGAACTAGAACTCCCCAGAACTCCCTATGTAGCATTGTCACTAGGCATGTTGGCTGGGGGTTTCTGGGAGTTGTAGTCCAAGAAATGAACATCTCTAAGCTCTGTTTAAATACATGGGATTCAAACCCAGACTTTTAAGAGCCAAGCACTCAAAGCCCTGATGAAGACTTTTGCTTTCAAGTTCTTTCCTTCCTTATGAAGAAATTTGCAAATTTTGAGAAATTCTTATTGAGAAAATGACCAAATGAAATGTCCAGCCAGCATGGCCTGTCACTTATGAGCTTCCTTCAGTTATGTATTTAAGTCTTTTAGTCCAAGTCTCAAGTCAAGTCTCAACTCTGTATGTTCAAGTCTCAAATTGAGTCTCAAGCTCTTGCAAGACACTTTCAAGTCAAGTTTCAAATGTGGAGGTGGTGGTGTGGTGTATGGGTGGCGGGTGTGTGTGTGTCAATGGATTTACAAGGGTCTATAGACTTCCCAAGCGGGAGGCTTTTTTGGAAGTGGGGAATAGGATCTTTCTTAGTCCCCATTACTGAAGCTTCAAAAGCTTCAGAAGAAAGATCCTTCTTCCTCAAGGCCATTGCCTAACCCATTTGCAGTTCCTCTCTGAGAAATGCACCCACACTTTGGGCTTGAGATACATCATTATGTGGCCAGTAGGCAAAAAGAGATGGAAGCCTTGTTCAAAGTTATAAAGTTTTTGGTTGAATGGGTTATGTTACTAAAGCAAGGGCAGCAAAGTCAGTGACTAAAAATATACAAGTCTCGAGTCGAGTCTAGTTGAGTCAGCGTGTAATTTATTGCCAAGTTGAGTCCAAGTCGAGTCACTGAAGTGACTTGACATCCAAGTCAATTGACTCAAGTCTATATCACTGGCTTCCTGATCTCCCGTGTTCCAGTTTCTCTTTCTGCTTACCTTCCTGTTCTTAGGAGTCTGCCCATATGTAGAATGAGCCTCTTTATGAAGTCCTCTCACAAGGTGGCGGGTTCTGGTTAAATCCAAGGTCAAAAAACAAAGTTTTCTCCTCATGACCCAGCAGAATGTTCTACAGCAGAACATTGCTGAAATGCAAACTCATGGGCTTTGTGCAAAGGATTGTGGGAGAGATGCTATAGTAAATGGATTTCATGCTAAAAATTATAGTTTCATTCTCTTCCATTTCCTATTAGGTGGTGATAGGAGGGACACCCATCTGGCTACCCTGTTGAGCTGACTTCAGGGTGGTTCTCTGAGGTCATTTTGCTGCCTGAGATCAAGGACAAAATGACATCTCACTATCCCATTGCAAGTTGACCTGAATAATAGCTCAATCTAACTTCAGCACTGGTAATAGCAGTGTTCTCCATCATATCTGAGGACAGCCAAGTAACAGAAGCAGTGCAGTCTGTACGGCAGTCATTGCTCTGTCCTGTAGCACTTCATTGCTACCCCCATCATCTACTACTTGAGATGTCTACCTCACTTTGCCTGTCAGTATAGACAATACTGAGGTGGTTGCTATTGAGTAAATTGGCTGACTTAGTAAAAGGAGCTTTCTGTTTTTTTATTCTAAACAGGTTCCTTTCATCAGTAGTGGACTGGATGGAGGTAAACAAATTGAAACTTAATCCAGGCAAGACAAAGGTGGTTGGAAGACAGATGAGAGAATAGCCTGTGCTAGATAGGGTTATACTGCCTTTGAAGATATAGGCCTGCAGGTTGGGTGTGCTCCTGGTTTCGACTCCTGAAAATTCAGGTTTCAGCAGTGGCCAAGAATGCATTTGCATTTGTTCTTCCTAGAGAAATGAGATCTGGCTACAGTGACATATGCCTTACTTAGATCCCATTCAGATTATTACAATGTTCTCTGCATGGGGCTGACTTTGAAGAATGTTCTGAAACATCATCTGATCCAAAATACTCTAGCTAGATTTCTATCTGAGGCTGGCTACAAGAAGCACGCAACTCCCTTGTTGGAAGAGCTCTCCTTACTGCTGGTGTCTATTCAGGCACAATTCCAAATGCTAGTTATAAACTATAAAGCCCTGTAAACCTTGCATCCTGATTATCTGAAAGATTATATTCTCCCATATGAGCCAGCCCAGTTTTTGAGATCTTTCAGGGAACCTTTCTTCCCATCCATTCTCACAGGTACCCCTGATGGGAACATGGGACGAGGCCTTCTTAATGAATGCTCTCAGACTTTGGGACTCTTAGAGGGGCTAGACTTGAAGCATCCATGACATCCTTTTTTTTGTTTTAATAGACATTTTGGGGAACAAATTGCTCTTTGGGAAAGGCTTTTAATAATATGCTGTATTGTTTGTTTTTCCCCCCTCTTTTTAATTACAATGTTTTTAAATAGCTTCTATTCTATTGGTAGTTTATATTTTAACTTTTGTATGGTATGAACTCCTTATCTGTATCTGTTTTAAATTTTATAAGTCTCCTAGAATCCAAGAACTGAGGAAAAGCCAGAATATAAATTAATAACAGTGATAGCAATGATAGCAACAGCAACAACAACATGTTCCTATGGGCTTTTCTACATAGGTATTGCAGAACTTGGAAAAATCTCTTTTTTGGACTACCAGTTACACAGTGGCTGTTCTGACTTTGGGTTCTGGGAGTTGTAGCTCCCAAGAGAAGCAGCTCCTTTTGCTCTTTAAACATGACCATTGAAAAGGAGAAGAACCGTCTTGATATTTCACTGGTGTTGGAGGCAATAGGAGCCCATTCTGATCACAGTTATTCAGATGTTGCCATTGTTTGAATCATAGAAGCATAGAGTTGGAAGAGACCCCAGGAGCCATCCAGTCCAACTCCTTGCCATACAGGGATACCCACCAAAGCATTGCCAACAGATGGCCATCCAGCCTCTCCTTAAAAACCTGCAAAGAAGGAGACTCTACCACACTTCAAGGCAGCAAATTCCACTGCCAGACAGCTCTGACCACCAGGAAGTTCTTCCTGAGGTTCCAGTGGAATCTCCTTTCCTGCAGCTTCAATCCATTGCTCCTTGTCCTAGTCTCTGGAGCAGCAGAGAACAAGTCCTCTCCCTCCTCAACATGACATCCCTTCAAATATTTAAACATGGCTATCATGTCCCCTCTTAACCTTCTCTTCTGCAGACTAAACATACCCAGCTCCCTAAGCCATTCTTCATAGGGCATGGCTTCCAGACCCTTCACCATTTTGATCGTCCTCCTCTGGACACATTCCAGCTTGTCGATATCCTTCTTTAATTGAGGTGCCCAGAACTGGACACAGTATTCTAAATGAGGCCTAACCAATGCAGAATAGAGTGGTACCATTACCTCCTTCGATCTAGACACCATATCCTATTGATGCAACCAAGAATTGCATTGGCTTTCTTGGCTGCTGCATCACACTGCTGACTCATGTTCAGCTTGTGATCTATCAAGACTCCTAGATCCCTTTCATACGTACTGCTGTCCAGCCACGTGTCCCCCATCCTGTATTTGTGCCTTCCATTTTTTCTGCCTAAGTGTAGGACCTTACATTTGTCTATGTTGAATTTTGTTAGCTTTGGCCCAGCTCTCCAATCTGTCAAGGTCTTTTTGAAATTTGATCCTGTCCTCTGGCGTATTAGCAACCCCGCCCAATTTGGTTTCATTTGCAAATTTGATCAGCATGCCCTCCATCCTTCATCCAAGTCATTGATGAAGATAATGAATAGCACTGGGCCCAGGACAGAACCTTGTGGCACCCCGCTAATCACTTCTCTCCAGGATGAAAAGCAGCCATTGGTGAGCACCCTTTGGGTTCGGTTGGTCAACTAATTACAAATCTACCTAACAGTAGCCCTGTCCAGCCCGCATTTTACTAGCTTCTTTGCAAGAATGTCGTGGGGAACTTTGTCAAAGGCCTTACTGAAGTCAAGATACGCTACATCTGCAGCATTCCCTTCATCTATCAAGCTTGTAACCCTATCATAAAAAGAAATAAGATTTGTCTGGCATGACTTATTTCTGAGAAATCCATGCTGGCTTCTAATGATTATGGCATTGCTTTCTAAGTAATTACAAACTGACTGTTTAATGATCTGCTCTAGGATCTTTCCTGGAATTGATGTCAGGCTGACCAGACGATAATTATTAGGGTCTTCCTTTTTCCCCTTCTTGAAGATGGGGACGACATTTGCCCTCCTCCAGTCTGCTGGGACTTCTCCTGTTCTCCAAGAGTTCTGAAAGATATTGCAAGTGGTTCAGAAACAGCTTCTGCCAGTTGATTTAATATCCTTGGATGTAATTCATCTGCCCCTGGGGACTTAAATTCATCTAGTTTAGCCAGATATTCCTGTACTATTTCTCTACTTATTCTGTGCTGTATTTCCCTCACTTCCTCACCTGCTCCCCATGCCCCAGGTTGGGTCCTTCTATCTTTCTGGGAGAAAACTGAGGCAAAGAAGGTACTGAGTAGTTCTGCCTTCTCACTTCCCCCATTATTAATTGGTCACCTTCTCCACGCAGTGATCCTATCATTTCCTGATTTTTCCATTTGCTGCGGACATATCTAAAAAAGCCCTTTTTATTGTTTTTGATGTCTCTGGCAAGCCTGAGTTCATTCTGCACTTTAGCTTTTCTGACCATCTCCCTACATCTCCTGGCTATTTGCTTGAATTCCTCTTTGGTGGTTTCACCATTTTTCCATTTCCTATACATGTTTCTTTTAGCACTTAGCTCAGCTGAGAGTTCTTTCATCAACCATTCCGGTTTCTTCAGTCACCTGCCATTTTTCCTCCTTATTGGCACAGTTTTCAATTGTGCTTTCAGTATCTCACTTTTAAGAAACTCCCATCTGTCATGAGCTCCTTTCTCTTTTAGTCTTCTTGACCACGGGATTTCAGCAAGTAACTCCCTAAGTTTAGAGAAATCAGGTTTCTTAAAGTTTGCCCCACCATTGAGTTCGGTTGCTCTCCAGTTTTGTTTCAGTTTGGAACACATCCCATACTTCAGAGGGAAATAATTGTTCCACTCTCTGAGAGTTTGTTTTTATTCTGTATGCTCTGGAGAATTTCAAAAACAATCGAGAACATCAAGGCCTTGAAAGGCCTTGTGCTAATGGGGATGAACTTGCAGCCTGGGAAAAGCCTGAGCGCCTGCAGAGGAAAGTGGTCTGAGTGGTTGAATGGCAGCACTAGGGCCAGAAATAATGCCATCTTTGAGGCAGAAAGAAAACTCAAAACCAGGTTCCACTGAAGGGAACTAGAACATTCCCCCTCCTCTTGATTTATAAAGTGCATTCAGGGTCATCCCCAAAGAAGCAGCAAATAATGCTTCTCATCCTTTCAGATCAAGATGCAGAGCATCCAAATCCGGGCAGACTGTTGTGGCAAAAGAGGCAGATCTTGTCCCTCAACTTCTACCCCAAATAAATACAAGAGCTGCATTCTAGTCTTCTATTCTCTAAACAGAAAAACATCTAGTTAATTGCTAGAGTTAAGATTATGTGGCTATACTCCCCAAAAGTGAGGCAATTTAGATCAAATATCACCCCACAAGCAAACTCTATACCTGGGCACATTCATGGTTCCTGCTTGCACCTGAACCTGCATCTCAAATAAACACAAAGGATGTACCACAGTTTCTTATATTGTGGACCATTATAGCTCAAACAACTGCCATAGTTTCAGACTGGAGAAAGTGTGATTATTTTCCTTCCTTGGCAGCAATATCTTTGGCTTTAATGAATGGAAAACCATTTCCAGTTAAAAACGGTAGACCAGACAGTTGGAGGGAAACTTTACATATAATAATCTCATATACAAGTTATGCCATGTTTACATGGAGAAACATATGTATCTGGCTTACCTGGCACTGAACTTATTAAACAGAACAGTGCTTCCTTCCTCCATATATAGATCCCAATTCATGAACTACTGAAGATGGTCTAACTGTGTACAGGACTTCACTTCAAATCTGTGGTAAGGCCTATGTTTAATTTTAGCATATTCACACCACTAGAGGAGAGTGAGGTGGCTAGTAGGATTATGTATTCGTGTGAACTAAGTGTAGAAGTTAAGGTACCAAAAGGTTCCATCAATGTGCCCAGGTTCTGAGTAAGCAACGAAGACATCACTGATCCAAATTCTTTGTGGTAGGATAGCTCCAAGCCTCTCCTTAAAAGATTTCCCTTTCAACTGAAGGTGTTGTTGCTGTTTTTATTGTTGTTGCTGCTGCTGTTGTTGTATGTCTCCAAATAATTTCTAATTTATGGCAACCCTAAGATAGACCTATCACTGCATTTTCTGGGGCTGAGAATATGTGATGTGCCCAAGGCCACCTACTGGGTTTCCATGGGCAAGTGAGGAATCAAACCCCGGTCTCCAGGGTTGTAGTCCAAAGCTGAAACCGCTACACCAGGCTGGTTTTAGTGACCTTCAAAATCAGCTTCATGAGACAGCTGTCTCATCCTGTGCGACAGTCCGTGTACATCTTCACCGGGATAGGCAACTCTGGAGCCCACAGTTAGATCTCTGTGTGATTTGCAGTAGATTGGTCTTCGGCAAGAAGATTCCTGCTTCTTTAACAATTGTTGCTTGAGTGCCTTTAAGTTGTTTCTGTCTTATGGTGGGCAGATCACAGGGTTTTCTTGGTAAGATTTGTCCAAAGGGGATCACCTTTGCCTTCCGAGTATGAAAAAGTGTGTCTTGCCCAAGGTCACCTGGTGAATTTCCATGGCCAAATAGGAATTGGAATCGGCCCTTTTTGCACGGGCTTTCTGTTGCTCGACAGCCCCGTGAGCCTCGCGGGAGTGGGAGCGTTGCTCTGCACAATGCACTCCCACTTCCGCCGCGCTCACGGGGTTGCAGCGGCCCGATCGTGGGTTTTTTGATTTTCGCCTCAAAGCGAAAATCACCCACGCTCGCACAATGCTCCCGGCGCCCACACGCACTTACCTCCTGTGCGGAGCGTCGGGGAGGCGGCTGGGTCGCGCTTCCTTCCCTCCGCCCCTGCGGAAGGAAGGGGCGGGGCGCTAGCGCGACGGATGCAACAGCCTCCTGCTTCGCGTGAGCGGGGGGGGGAACGGATGCGACAGCCTCCTGCTTTGCCCGGGGGAGGGCGGCCTGCGCGAGAAGGCTCCTCCGGGAGGCTGCCGCTTCCCCCTCGTTCCTTCACCTGTGGAAGGAACGAGGGGGAAACGGCAGCCTCCCAGACGAGCCTTCTCGCGCGAGCTGCCCTCCCCGCTCGTGCGAGAAGCCTCTATGCGAAAAGGGCCCTGGTCTCCGAGATCAGTGCTCAGACCCCTACAGTCTCTTTTTTTAAACAAGTGCAACAACAGAATTGTTGTTCTTAATTGTTAGATAGAGACAAGCCCCTCCCTACAATAGTACTGCTGTGATGAAGGTAACCTGGGATAAATAGAAATAGCTGTTTGTGTGCCACAGCTGCTTTCAGTTTTACTGCTCAAAATTTTATGATTGCATTGTTAGTTTGTAAAGCCCCAAACAGCTTGAGACTTCCTTACCTGAAATCTTGCTTTCTCCCTTATAGACATTTAGCTCAATGGGGTCATCCAGAGAAAGCTGCCCAGTGGGTTTGTTCTGCATTTATTTGAGGCAGTACATTACTGTTCTGGCACCTATTCTCTGTGTAGAATACTCAGTAGTCAAGTAATTGTCCAGAAAAGTAGTCAGGTACCTTTCTTTTGGTAGGGACGCTGGCTGATTATTCTCAATAGCTAGACTTTTGAATTGCTACAAACAACCTGGAGTGCCAGTACTTCCAGCTAGAAATGGTGTGATTTAGATGTCTCTGTATGAAGAGAAACCACAGTTTGATTCTGAGAGATATTAGAAATTCAGAAGAGGAAAAAAATTAAGAAGGAAGAGAGTTAGAATGAGAGATGTTGCAAAACACCAAGAACATGGGAGAACAGGTATTACCTGTTTTGTAAGACACTCAGATTTTGGACTGCTGGAGTTAGAGGTAGATGCTTTAATGGGGACAGTGTGTAGAAGGAAGTGCCAAACCACAAGTTGGGAAAGGTCTTTTTTTTATTATTTAATCTGCTAGAATCCCTCCATCAGAATGGCCATTGGATGGCTTCCCCGGGGAATTCTATGAGTTGTAGATTACAAAGGATACATTATCAAACTATGAAAATTAATCCCAGAGAAGGGACTTAGTAAGTATGTTTCTTTTAGTTGGGAAACTAGCTGGTTGTTCTCAAGAGTCATCCTTTTGAACAGCTAGGTGTGATCTGAAAGAAAAAGACACCTCTCTCTTCCATGGTACGAAGAGAAATTTCAGTTTGAGCCAGATAAATTGCAAAAACAAAAGAAGGAAGGGGATTATCAAGGAAGAGAGAGAATGTAACAGCTGTTACTTTGAAGGATATTATAAAACATCTAGAACATGGCAGAAAGGTTAATGCATGTTCTATAAGCCACTAATTTTCATGACTGCAGAAGTTAAGAGGCAGATGTTCTAATGGAGACAGGCAATGGAAAGAAGTACAAAACCAGAGGCTGGGAATAACCCTTTAAAGGAGTACAAATTTCCCCAAGCAGCATGCTGTTGGCCCAAGGCCCTCTGGGTAGGCCCTGTTTACACACTCACACATTTCAGGTCAGCCTGCTTTCGCACTAACAAACATATTTAGGGGGTTAGCTCATGCTATTGCATTGCTAGGTCTATATGCCCTATATGCTCCAGTCCTGCGAGAATAGCCAAGGAATGTTAACAATGGGTGCTTTGCTCCCCACTCTGTCCGGTACGGCGAGGGGAGAGCGAAGCCTGATTAGAGACCGTCCGCTGCCATTTCGGGCAGGTAATGAGATTTGGCCACGAGCCTATCATGCACCTGGCCCATGGGTGCCTCAGTAATTGGTGTCCGAGGTGGGATAGCCCCCCTCCTGCCTGTTTTGGCACGATGGGTTGTTGGATTGGCAGCCCGTTTTGCCACTTGCATACAAAAAGCCTATATAATCTGTCCGAACAAAGAGAACCCTGCTCTGTCATCTGCTTTGTCTTTCCGACAGAGTCAGAGTGTATGTATGCTTGTGTGCCTTTCGTTTTTCTTTTTGCTTCTTTGCTTAATAAACTGCATCCTCAAAGACCAGAACTGGCTAGGTTCTTGCCTCCCAGTATCTCGCACTTCAAACCTTGCATGGCTGCCCAATCCAGGGAGGGTTGTGTGCGCTACACATGCTTATCAAAGTTACTAGTTCACAGGACCTGGTCACTCTGCTCCAGACCCAGGGTGAGGGGAGGAATCTCAGGGTGAGAGCACTGGCTTGAAAATAAAAGTTTTTTCCTCTGTTTGTTTCTGGTCCTCTTATGCTGCAGGCTGCCTTGAAGTGGCTGCTGTTGCTTCTGTTAGGAGTCTATCTGGGAACCTTTTCTCCTCCTTTATTTCCACCTCAAAACAATCGCTGAAACATGGCTTAGTGAGAGAGAGTAGTTAGAACAAGAAAACATTGATCTGCTTCAGTATTTGGCTGCTCCAGGAGTTGCTGGATATGGTACAAGATTTGCTTTGTGTTTTTTTCCTATCCTAATATTAACTTTCCCTGTTCTGTTCTGCTCTTCTTCATTTCACCCTAAGCAGTTGAAGTCACAGTATAGTTTTTCTTCTTGGTTTGAGAGGTGTGTGTGTGTGTGTGTAAGAGAGAGAAAGAGACAGAGTTGCACCTTGGTGCAAAAAGCATGTTGCAAATGCATTCCTTCTTCAGCTCCGCTTAGCACTTGATTCCTTTCTCTTTTAATTCTATATTTCACTTCTCTCCATCTCTTTTTCTCATTGTTTTTCTCCTCCCTCCACTGTGACTCCTGGCTCATTGTCTTCTTCCCTTTCTCTCTCTCATCTTCTTTCTTATTCTCCCCACATAACTCCTGCTTGGAGTTATCTTCTCCCTGTTTCCTCTTTTTCTTTCCTGACATCTCCCACGTCCCCCATTGCCGGATAAACGTTTCCTTTCTCCTTTCTCTGTATCTTTCTCCCCTTCTGTTTTTCTCGACATAGCTTATCACATGATGCTGCTATACCACAATGGCAGTGTATTAGTTCTGTCTTTGCCCAGAGCCTGGCATATGACACGGAGGCTCCCCTGGTGCAGTACTGTGCTGTATTGCTGGTGGATCATTTGGAACAGATTCTTTTCCCACGGGAAATAATTTGAGAATCAGCTCTGTCCACAATATTTTAGTAAACATTTTGGATTTGAACACCTTATTCCATTTGGTTGTGATATTGGGAGCATAGTGTGTGGGGAATGAGTACGATTTCATGGCTTCTCCTTTTGGGGTTCCCTAAACATTTTCAGTGGGGAAACCTCAGGCTATTTCTCATAGTTTGACTTGGGGACACTAGAGTTCCCAAGACAACCTCAGTATATTTGTTCTCCATGCTCCACCATGTTTTTTAAACATTATTTTATATTTTAAATATATTTCTAATAAGAGATATAGTGCAATAGCACAATTATAGTGTAATTTTATTAAGAATTAATATCCAAAGAAATTGCGAGGTTCAGAAGTGTTTAAAAACTAAATATACGAAAGTTTAAAGAGTAATGCACGAAAGCAGAACTGTACAAGTGCAGGAGGAAGCATTAAAAAATGATGGAAGTGGTATGGTGTGTGTTCATCTTCTCATCTGAGTGAGGAATAGGAGTTTGTGTTCCATAATAGCGTCATTACATAATTGAGCAATTGAACAATTGTTGCTTCCTTTTTTTTTTAAACACTAATTATGGAGCAGGAGGTAAAGCAACAGGGCGGTGTAAATGATGTTGTATTTCAAGTGCAACAAAACAAACACAGGAAATAATGCCACTTATGCTCAAATGCAGTGGTGGTGTGGAAGAGTGCGTTGTCATTCTGCTACCTTTCAGGGTACAAGAAAAGAGATTTTCAAGCAGAATGACCTCAAGTAACTGACTAATGTGATAAGCATCCACATCTCCTAATTGTACTTGTCTTCTCCGTCCTTTCCAAGTTCCTCTCCATCTTTCTTAATCTCTTTCTCCTCCCTCACCAACTCCTGTCTTTTCCCTCCTTCCCATTCTGTCTCTCATTCTTTTTCTCTTTATACCCTCAGTTCTCCCAGCGGCTCTCATCTCCTTCCTTCTCCATTCCATCCACTCTGTCTTTCTAGCCTTTTTCTTCTTTCCTCCGATCCCAAGAAAACCTTGAAAGCAGGAGTGCGATATTTTAGATTCCCAGCATTTTAAAGCTGTAGAGCTTTTCTTCTGTTGAGATATGCATAGATAGGACTACCCTTTGGGTTTCTTTTGTCTCTTGTTCCATGGGGATTATCAGTAGTATAATTAAGATTTTAATGATTATTTTTTAGGAGAATGAAGGATGACATCAGTACCTGAGTGGGGAAGGGAAGGGAAGGGAAGGGAAGAAGAGAATATATGGCCAGTGAGAAGCAACCCATTAAAAGCAGTGATTTGAAGATTTTTCTTTCTCCTTGGAAAACTTAATTTAGTGGAATACAATGCCCATGTATTCTTCAAAGCAGTGCTCACAAAAGTGTTTTTTAAAAAGCCAGGAAAATGTTTTTTTCCATTCATTGTGGACTTTGGAAAATTTAATTTCCAGCCAGATACATGTTTTGCCATTTGTTAGACTTTGTATTGTTAAAAAAATTTAGTAACTCATTGTGAGCAACAGTGGCTAATGATTAACACATATATCATGTTTAATATGATTGTGAGGTCTCTCTCCCCTTGACGTCACCAGAGTTCCTGAAATTTCAGGTCCTGGAATGCTTCCTGACCTGGCAACTCTAAACTAGCCACTGAACAGGATGGCTCTTGGAGCAAAAGGAACTTTTCCAAGCTCCAGTTTACCCCAGGGTCCTCAAAGGATGAGAGACTCAGAAAACGGTCTCCCCTCCTCTAGGCTTCCCTCCAGAAGAGTGACATTATGTCAGCCTCCCAGCAGATTGTGCAGTCCCAGCCAAATGTTCTTTGTGAGGTACATTCGAAAGCCTCTTGGCCCCCATAAATTAGCAAACTATTGATTTTTCCCATTAGCAGGGGCAGGACTAGGCTAGGGAAATCCATTTGAAATGGAGGTACCTTAAATTATTCAGAAGGAGAAATGACAAAGCTCACATGGGAGTGGGGAGCCACAAACTTCTTTCTACCCTTCCTCTCTCTGTGCCTCGCAGCCCAAGGTCACACAACTGCCGCTCCCTCTGCCCAGCTACAGGTAGAAACAACCCATGCATGAATGTTTAGCTGTTTTTGGAGCTTTGAATCATTAGGTTTTTGGGTCATGGCTCCAGAAATTGCTGACTGGCACGGCCATGCCTGTTGGGGGAGTCTAGGAGCTGTAGTCCAAATAAAAGGCATTTGCAAGCAACTGGATGCTTTGGCTATTGCACAGCAACAGCCTTCAGACTGATGAAATTTGTGAAGCCTTCAGGTTTTCCATAAGTGTTCTGTCTAACCCAAAACTGCATTTTCCTATACCAGTTGGCATTTCTCAATACTGTTACAGTGCTCCCTTCACATTTGTGGGTTTGACATTTGCAAATCCTTCCATTCCCATGCAAAGAACTCGAGCCAAGGCAAAATGGAAGGTAAAGGGGTGGGTGGGGAAAACACTTCCCTCCAGAGCTCCCCCTGCCACTCCTATGCATTTTGCCCCAGTGCAGAGAACTTGTGTCAAGGTAACATAGACAGGAAGGGCAGAGGGAAAGGTTTGTGTGAGCTCTCTGTGCCAGGGCAAAATGCATGGGAATGGCAGGGGGAGCTCTGGAGGGGGAAAAGAAGGCTCATGTGAGCCTTCTCCCACCTCTCCTTCACTTCCCTTTTGCATGGGAATGGGAAGGGGGAAGCCCTGGAAGGGAATGAAAGGGGGAGTGGGGGGATTCACATTTTCCCCACTTTTGCAGGGGTTCTGCACCCTGAACCCTTGTGAAAGCGGAGGGAGGACTGGATTTATGTAATTTCCACTTGCTGTTTGTTGGTTCTCAAGGAAGTCCAGAGTAGATGAAGTGCATGGAAATTGACTCTCTCAAGATTCTTAAGAGCTAAAGCTTGAGCTTGAGTAGCCAAATTGGGATGCACACATGATAAACCAAATCTAAGTCTTTTTGCATTACTTGAACCTAAACAAACCATATGAATATTTTTCTACAGCCTTCCCTTGCTGGCAGGTTTGAATTTCTGCTGCCTTCTAACAAAGGGCATAGAGTTGTGTCTCTTTTCCACAGTACAATGATAGCACTTTGATCCCATTTTAACTGCTATAGTTGCATCCTGCAGCATCCTGGGATTTGTAATTTGTTGAGGCAGGAGTGTTGTCTGTCATAGAATTCTAAGTACCCCACAAAACTACAAATCCCGGGATTCTATAGGATGCAGCCATGGTAGATAAAATGGTATCAAAGTGCTATAAACGTGTAATGTGAAAAAGTCATGGCCATATTAAATAATTACTTATGTGTGGTATTTCTGTCTTGCCTTTCCTCCAATGAACACAAAGCGATGTTCATGGCTTTCCTCCTCCCCAATTTATCCTCACAACAAACCTGTGATGTAGGACATGCTGTACGTCAGCAATGGGCCTGTGCTCCCCCTTGATGGAGGCTAGATCCTGTATTACCCAAGTCCCAGTACTATTCTTCAACCACTACACATTACTGGCTCTCATTTAATCATTCACACATACATCACAAACATCACTCATTTCTCCCTACTGGGTTATTGGTACCTGAATCTAATCAGTTCTAGAAGCTGCCTGGAAAATGCTGACAAGTGGCCACATAAATATGATCAGAAAAAAAATACATAAATATATGAAGATATGCCTTGGAATAGCATTCGGCAATGACTGTAGCTGGTGGTAGAATTATGCATTTCTGCATTTTATGTTCTGTATTTTATGTGCAGAACACAGCTGGCTCTGAAGGCTTGCATGACTGAGTGTTTCTCAGGGTCCTAGACCAGCAGAGGGGGCCGACTGCCGCAGACAGCAATGCTTCCGTTTCCATGATTCCCAAGTTTTTACTGAAATCAGACGGAGCCAAAGAGAATCCTTAGTCTGCATTCTCTGCCTCTTGTAGTACCATTATTCACTGAGAGTACTATGTCAGAAACCCTCTGCCCCAAATCCTGGAATGCTGACACAGAAAGTTTCAAGGCCAAGCTCAGTCTCCTCTTTGCAATTGTTAGACTGGCTGGAAGGGAATTCTTGGAGCTGCACTCCGAAGATGCAGCTGTCCAAAGCTATGGCCTCATGCAACATGGGTGGAGAAAGGTCTCTCTTTGAGACCCTGGACTCTTGCTGCCAATTGAAATAAACAGCACAGAAGCAGCCTGCTGTATTTGATGTGGATGCAGCGGAGGGAAGGGGCATGCCACATTTCCTCTGCCATTTTGCTCACTTGCCTGTATGGAATTACATTACACTCACCTGCATGTAACTCCTTCTCACCTCTTGCTAGCAGGATAGTGCTTAAATGCAAGGGCGGTGTAGCAAACAAGACTGGCTGCTGTAGAGAAGTATGTGCCCTTTGCCTTCACTTATGCTCTACTTGTCTGTTTCTGTAAATAAACAAAGCAAATATTACAAAGACAGCCTGAGTGTTCTTTCCACCAGAAGGAAGCCAAAACCCCAGTAGCACTGACTTTGAAATCTCTCTGATCAGGGCAGCAAAAAGGGCACAGTAACACTTGTTCTGATTGAATCTGCTTTCTCTGTTATTAACTGCTTATTGATCCTCACTAATAATAGCATAACCTCAAAACAGCATTTCTCTAAAAACCCACAAACAGGCTTTCTAGTGGATTAAAACTACAGGCAAACCTCACACGGCAACAGCACCCTTGCTCTAAAACAGGTGTGGCCAGTTGTGGCTGACCAGATACTTTTGGACTGTAATTGCCATAGTTTCCTCACCATTGGATATGGTGGCCAGGACTGCCAGGAATACATCTGAAGGGTCACCGCTGTCTATATCTGCCATAGAAGGAGTAGAGCTGGTCCTAGCATTTGGCAGAATGGGGTAACTGCCACAGATGCTGGTGGTTAGCCTCTGGCAGATATTCCTGCACCGTAGAGCTACCCAAAGCCCCAAAACAGTCCTCTATCTTGGAGAGCAGAGCTGTGGGTACCACACACCCCAGCTTCACTCTCTGATTGACAGTGGTGCCACCAAGTACGGTGAGGGATGCTACCCAGTTTGCCAGTGTTTCTTTGTGTGTTTTTTATGTCATTTATATCCTGACTTTTCCCAGTATGGACCCAAGGGGGCTCATAAAGTATGTTAAGACAAAATACAAGTTAAAAACCAATCACCATGATTGAAAAAAATAGTTCAAATAATATAATAAACTCTCCTATTAAACACAGCACCTCCCATTAAAAGATCCTTCCACAGCAAGCAGTTAATGCCTAAAGTCCTGTCCAAATAAAAGGTTGTTGCCTGTTGTGGGAAGGAGAACAGAAATGAATACGCTGAACCACTCCCTCGAGTTGCATAGACTGGGAGCAGCAACCAGGAAGACTGCCCCAACACATTCTCATCCGGCGGGCCTGCAATGGTGGTGGGACTGAGAAAAAGCCTCTCCCAATGGTCTCAGCATGTGGGCGGGCTCTTATGGAGAGATGCAGTCCTTCAGATGGTCCAGACTCAAGGCTTATAGTGTGAAATAAAATTCGATTGCCAGCCCACGTGGCTTCTCTATGTGGAATGGCAGGGAGAGAGAGAGTGCGCTTAATTTTATGTTTTGCTTCAGGCAGCAAAACATCTCAGTCTAGCCCTGAAGAGAGACATACCCATTTTCTAAGTGAACCACTAGAACAGTGGGCAGGCATTCCTGTTACAGCTCCAAAGTTGCCTCCCATTCTCACTTTTTTCCCAGATTAGTAAGGGGTCAGCGCTGAGAGTGGGTGACCTTGGGTGCATCTTAGGGTTGCCATAAGTCAGAAATCACTTGAAGGCACACAACCACAGCAACAGCAATGAGACTCTGTATCTTTCTGCACTACATGGTTATAGTGCTATTACTCCACTTTCAACATCCTGTGGAATCCTGGGGTTTGTAGTTTGCTGAGGCCAAAGAGTTCTCTGGCTAAGAATTGTAAAGGCCCCTCCCTAAAGTGCAAACCCCAGGGTTCCACAGGATGTTGAAAGTGGAATAATAGCACTATAACAGTGTAGTGCAGAAAGGCCATCTGTGTTCCATGTTCGTGGCAATACCGCTGGGATTATCCTAACACCTGTACACGGTAGCTCTGGGTGGATCAAGCAGAGCAGACATCAACACTTGCCATTTCTGGGCAAGTCTGGTGTGGAGATTTTAAGGGAAGCCTAGTATAGCTTAAAATCTCCACACCAAACCAGCGAGACCAGAGTCTAGCACAGTCAGCCCTCCATATTTGCAGGTTTCACTTTTGCAGATTTGATTATTCACGGATTATTTGCTGTCCCCTCTGCTGCCGTCCTATGCCATTTTTAATACGGACTGCAAGCCTCATGAGACTGAGAAACTGCAAACGAGCCTTCTAAATCCCAACTAAAAATGGTGTGGGGCAGCAGTGGAGGTGAAGGAACCCTGATGCCTCAAGGGAATCCACGGTGGGTTGAATATGGTGATCATACTTGTATTAAATATGGTTTGGGAGGGCCTAGAGTTATTCACGGATTTTTCACTTTGACAGGGGTCCTGTGCCCCTAACCCTAGCAAATGTGGAGGGATGACTGTATTGTGGAAAATTGCAGTGTTGCAAGTAGCCAAAAAGGTCTTGGCAGTAGCCAAGTGGGCTACTCCCTGCCAGTATTTATTGGCACTTTACAAGTTGAGTCCAACATGTCCCATCAAAAACAGCCCAATTCCTTTTATTCTCTCAGAATCCCAGTGGCTATTAAGCTAATGGATCTTAATTCTGCCTTCAAGATCAGACCATCCGTTGTACTTTTTGTACAGGGATAGTTCTGTACACAGCTTTGTGATTGCTCTTAGAGCAGAGATAGAACACAGCATAATATTTTTTGTACAGGGATAGAAGTACACAGAGCTGTTTGATAGCTCTTACGACAGAGATAGAACACAGCAATATGTTGTTGCTGGGAAGAAAAATCTCTCCTTTCGCCCCAGCTACTGTGAGGACAGCAGCTAAAGTTAGAAGGAACAGGCAAACATGTAGGGGGGGTTGAGTGGGTATCATCATCATCATCATCATCATCATCATCATCATCATCATCATCACATCATCATCCCTTTTAATAAAAGGAAGTTGGTTACTTCAGCAACGGGTTTCCACTATAGCAGAGGGTATTAAAAACATTGTGTATATTCTTAAGATTTCTTTAAGGTTTGCCTATATTTGTAGGTGGCAGAAAAGGGACTGCATGTTTGCAGGTGATGAAAGTCAGTTTGGAAGGCTCCCTCTTGTTTAAACATACAATTCTCTTGTCAAAACAGCTTCATTGGTTACCAGGTCATTTCCAGCCAGGATTCAGAGGCCATTTCTGCACTAGCCTGTTATAGCGCTATTATTCCACTTTCAACATCCTATGGAATCCTGGGGTTTGCAGTTTAGAGAGTGACCTCAAAGGCCACTCCCTAAACTGCAAACCCCAGGATTCCATAGGGTGTTGAAAGTGGAATGATAACGTTATAACAGGCTAGTGCAGAAATGGCCAGAGTGTTGGACCATTTCTGCACTGCACTGCTATAGTGCTATGATTCCACTTTCGGCACCTCATGGAATTCTGGAGTTTATGGTTTCCTGAGGCCAAAGAGCTCTCTGGCTGAGAATTCTAAAGGCCCCTCCCTAAACTGCAAACCCCAGGATTCCACAGGAGGTTGATTGAAATTGGAATAATAGCACTATACCAGTGTAGTGCAGAAATGGTCTTGGTTATGACCTTTAAAGCTGTATGCAGCTTGGGTTCAGGCTATCTGAAATGCTGGTATCTCCCTAAGTCTGAAGATCCTCAAGGACGGTCTTCTTTGTGGTCCCATCTCATGAGGATACAAGAGAAGCTTGCCTGGTGGCTGCTCCCAGGTTGTGGAGTTCCCTTCCACGGGAGGGGAGCTTGGCCCCTTCTTTGCTCTCCTTTCACTGGCAGGTAAAGACCTTTTTATTTAAATAGGCATTTGATAACTACTGAGACATGCAAAAGGGATTTTTATGTGGAGGGTGTTACCCTGTATGTAGGGGGTCCCGGGAGGGGCGCCCAAATAACCAAATAAAAGCACAAGTTGGGGGAATTAAGCTCGAGCACTCTCTTAACTAAATGAAAGGCAGGGTACCTTCAGCTAGGATCTTTTACCCAATGTATACAGCGTCAGGTCAGAGAGCAGTTAGACAAGATTTTAAAGTAACAAATGATATTTTTATGAAGAACAAGCAACACGAGAGACACGACAAATACTAGCTAACTTAGAAATAGAAATGGAAAGTTTCAAGGGAGTGGGTAATACAGCACCTGGTCTCGTAGTCCTGGAGGGAAAGGCAGGGTTCCGGGAGAGAAAGCTCAACGGGGTTCGCTGAGGGGAGTTTCCTTGGACAACCGGCAGCAAGGCGGGTTGGAAGTCCAAAGTGGTCCAAGGTAGTCCCAAAAGTGGGGACTTTTTATAGGGTGGATCGTGCCTACAGGCTATGCTATGCTCAGTGAGAACAAAGGAAATTTGGAGCTGGACAAAGGATTCGGAAAAGGTCAGGTTTTGCATGATTAGCTTAACGCTGGATGACAATAGCATGGCCAGTACGCTGATGGCCCGACATAAAGGAATGGCTCGGTGCTTGGCCGTGCGGCTTTGTGAAGATGTACAACCAGTAATGGCCGCGCCCAATACATGCTTGTCTGGTGGACCTCTGCAAACATGTGGAGTAGGGTGGCAGAGAAAGGTCAAGCAAAGGCCGAATTATTTGATATCAAAAGGATATCTAGTGCTCTCACCAGACATATCATAACCATGATAACAGGGGGACATTTTTATCCTTATTGTTACATCTTTTGAATGGTTCTATACCATTGTAGGTCCCTTGTTGAAAGAAAGGCAGGATATAATCTCAATGTATTAATATGCTCACAGAAAGATGCCCTATAAACACAGTCTAGCACACCAACGGGAAAGAGTCTTGCATAGCCTTTTCTATGCTATGCTAGTTTTCTTCCTGCAGGGAGGATTTTTTTATTTTATTTTTAGACATAAAGAAACATTGATTTCCCTCCTGCTGTCTGAAGTGATGCTGTGGTCTAGCCTGCCTCTTCAAGAGTCTCTTCATTCTGCTTTGTGTTTTGACTAGAATTCAAACCAAAGAGAAGAGGTCTGAGCCTTTCCTGGATTGCTTTTTGTGGGAACCCAATCGTTCTTGGAGCTGCTTAATTCAAGGAAAGGGGAGACCAGGGTCTCTGTGACCTTACCAGATATATTCAAGACATGACACAAGAAGGTTGTGTTACAAAGCATGAGGACAAAAGAAATAAGATCACTATGCACACATCCATTGGTTTCTGCCTCTTCCGTTTTGCAAGACATATTTGTTACTAACCTGATTGTTGCTGATTTGCGGTTTATTCAGACCGTTTCCACACTAGACTGTTCTAGTGCTATTATTCCACTTTCAACTTCCTATGGAATCCTGGGGTTTACAGTTTAGGGAGGGGCCAGCTGGATATTTCTTAATAGCTTCCAGGATAGTGAAAAAGTGATGGAGAAATGCAGACTTTTTTTTAAATGTGAATTCGATCCTGCCGGGTTCCAGGTTGACTCAGCCTTCCATGCTTCGGCAGTTGGTAAAATGAGTACCCAGCTTGTTGGGGGCAATTAGCTAAAAACACATTGTAATACGTGCTATTTGTAATGTATAATGTATTTCATGTTGTTCGCCGCCTCGATCCATGTGGAGAGGCGGGATCAAATAAATAAATATTATTAAATATTATTATTATATAAAACCATTTATAAATTTACACTAATGTTGAAACTCATATATAATACTTAGTTGTGTCAAAAAAAGAATACATACATCATACATCATATTGTATCATTAGAGACTATTAAAACTTATTTTACCTCTTATTCAAAGAAAGATTTTTTTCTTCTTCTCTCCCACCACTTCCTACTCTACGATTATGGGTGTTTCACTATATTTTCTTGTCCCTCTAGTCTGAGTTGTGATTTCTTTTTCCCAGTTATCCTACCGTATTTGAATCAATTGTGATCATAATATAACATATAACTTCTATCTGTCTCCAAACCTTACTTTAAATCTTTAAAGAGTTTCTTGTCATTACGCATTGTGAATCTCAGGCTGTCTCATGTATCTTTCTGCTGTAAAATTTAGTCAGTCACTCCAGCTGTTGTCAGTTTCCCCCAGAATTTTTCCCATAAGCGGTTCATTATTCTCCAAGTATTCTGAGAGAAATATAGACTTTCAGAGTTGGAGTGCAGCAGTGTGTCTGCAGTAAAGAGTGCCCTAAAGCTTGAGCTTGGAAAGAATGGCATTCTGCTGTAGTAGAATAAGGCCATTTCCGCACTAGACTGTTATAGTGCTATTATTCCACTTTCAACATCCTATGGAATCCCGGGGTTAGCAATTTACCCTCCCTAAACTGCAAATCCCAGGATTCCATAGGATGTTGAAAGTGGAATAATAGCACTATAACAATCTAGTGCAGAAATGGCCTAAGATTTTACCTTAGCTGTGTGTGACTGCCTACAACTGGCTATGCAGACAGCAATCTCCTATAGAAAAGCAAAACTCTCCCTTCAATCATTGATTAGGAGAAGAAACTCTTTGGCCATTTCCGCACTACACTCTTATAGCGCGATTATTCCACTTTCAACCTCCTATGGAATCCTGGGGTTTGCAGTTCCGGGAGGGGCCAGCCGGAACTGCAAACCCCAGGATTCCATAGGAGGTTGAAAGTGGAATAATCGCACTATAAGAGTGTAAAGCGGAAATGGCCTTTGACATGATGCAGATGGATAGATTTACCTTTTTGTTAAGCGGGGGGGGGGACTGATAAATTTGTCAAAGATTGAGATAACGTGATACTTTATTATAAGAACAGTTGGGGTAAGATTAAGATGGTCAATATCGATATTTAAAGGAGCAATTGCACAGATAAAATAGTTATATCTGATCAAATTCCAGGCATAATGATTTAAAGTTTATTTTGGCTGTCTCTCACCTGGGGGGGTAGTTTGGTGTGAAAGAAGCATGATTCTAAATGAAAGATTGGGAAGAAAAGAAGTAGAAGAATATATGATAAAATTAAATCTTTGCTGTTTACTTTTTGGTAATATGTTTTTGTTTAGGATATTATACTTATATTATATATTGTACATGTATAATATTTCTCGATTGAATGTGTGATCTTTATTATATGATGCATTTAATTGTTGTTTAAAATTAATTAATTAAATAATAATGATAATAATAATGAAAAGAATCCTTTATTCAGCATGCATGAACCACAAAATAGTGAGAAGAAGGGAAAGCAGAGAAGCCTGCCTCATCACTAGCTACCCACAGCCATGTTAAAGAAGACTTGATCTTTAAATTTGGCCACCAAAATGGAAATCATAGGAAAACAGAAAGAAAAAATAATAATTTTTGGATGCCTTTTGGAATAAGTGTTCAATGAGTCTCCCGAAGGTTCATAATGTTCTTGTTTGCCTATGCTTACTTTTTGTTTAGTTATGCTTATGTTTTTCTTACTTGATCTGATTGCTTCATTTTGCATGTGTATATTGTTAGCTTTGCTCTTTTCTTTCTTTCTTTTTTTTTTGGTGTAAGAACCTATCCCTATTCTTTCCATGTTATTTCTGCCCAATTTTCTGTTGAAGAGGAGCCATGGTGGCGCAGTGGTTAAATGCCAGTACTGCAAGCCACAAGGTTGTGAGTTCGATCCTGCCCGGCTCCAAGGTTGACTCAGCCTTCCATCCTTTCGCAGGTCGGTAAAATGAGTACCCAGCTTGTTGGGGGCATGTATAGAAATGTTTCAAAATACATGCTATTTGTAAGTTGTTCGCCGCCTCGATCCATATGGAGAGGCGGGATACAAATAAATAATTAAATAAAATAAAAAAATAAATAATGCCCAGGCACGCATCTTCTTTCTTAATTGAGGTACACCTGTACAGAACAGTTGTGCAAGCTTTTATCATATTAGTCCTTAGAAGTTAATTTTTATTTGGGTTGCAACTCTTGGAAATCTTCAGTGGCGATCCTGGCTGAAGTGTTCTGATAAATGATGTCAAGTAACCTTCCCAAGGATTGTAGCAGATCTCTACTGGGAGGGATACTCACAGATGAAAAAGAATACTGAGGGGTTTGGAGATGTGATGAAACACTGGTATTACATCCCAGAATTCCCTTGCTAGCATTGGCCATTGATAATGGACTCTGGGATCTATAGTCCAAAAATAACTTCCCCAGCTTCTGGTGTCATATTTACTGTAGACAGAAATGTTGCTTCAAGGCCATTTCTGCACTAGACTGTTATAGCGCTATCATTCCACTTCCAACATCCTATGGAATCCTGAGGTTTGCAGTTTCGGGAGGGGCCGGCCAGCCCCTCCTGAAACTGCAAACCCCAGGATTCCATAGGATGTTGCAAGTGGAATGATAGCGCTATAACAGTCTAGTGTGGAAATGGCCCAAAAGTTGACCAACTTTAGGTCGTAGCTTGGGAAACCTTGAAGTGTTTTGAACATCACTCTTAGAAGTCTCAGCTAGCATGATCCATGGAAAAGTGTCATCCCAAACATCTGGAGGGCCAAAAATGAATAAGTTTTTCCTTGTAACCTACCTTTAAAAGAACATGACCTACTCTTGTGCCTGTATGCCTTTCAAACAGGATTTATGTTCCTGGGCTGTTGGGAAAGGGCCATAGTTCAGAGAAGAAGTAGATTAACAATGTGGCTTATGATACATCTTTCTTTGGTAAGAGGAAGGTTGTAACTCAGTGGCAGAAAAATGGTTTTTCATAGAACCATAGAGTTGGAAGTGACCCCAGGGGCCATTGAGTACAACCCCATGCTATGCAGGAACACACATCAAAGCATTCCCAACAGATGGCCATCCAGCCTCTGCTTAAAAGCCTCCAAAGAAGGAGACTCCACCACACTCTGAGGCAGCATATTCCACTGCTAGACAGCTGTGCCTGTCAGGAAGTTCTTCCTGAGGATCAAGTGGAATCTCCTTTCCTGCAGCTTGAATCCATTGCTCCTTGTCCTAGTCTCTGGAGCAGTGGAAAACAAGCCCACTCCCTCCTTGGCATGACATACCTTCAAATATTTCAACATGGCTATCATGTCCCTTCTTAACCTTCTCTTCTGCAGACTAAACATACCCAGCTCCCTAAGCCATTCCTCATAGGGCTTCATGGCTTCCAGACCCTTCACCATTTTGGTCGCCCTCCTCTGGACACGTTCCAGCTTGTCGATATCCTTCTTGAATTGAGGTGCCCAGAACTGGACACAGTATTCCAAATAAGGCCTAACCAATGCAGAATAGAGTGGTACCATTACCTCCCTCAGTCTAGACACCATACTCCTATTGATGCAACCAAGAATCGCGTTGGCTTTCATGCAGAAAATGTTACGGTTAAACTTCCAGCCTTTTCATGGAATCATAGAATCATAGAGTTGGAAGAGACCCCAGGGGCGATCGAGTCCAACCTCCTGCCATGCAGGAAGACACCTCAAAGCATTCCTGACAGATGGCCATCCAACCTCTGCTTAAAAACCTCCAAAGAAGGAGACTCCACCACACTCCCAGGCAGCACATTCCACTGCCAGACAGCTCTGACCATCAGGAAGTTCTTCCTGAGGTTCAAGTGGAATCTCCTTTCCTGCAGCTTGAATCCATTGCTCCTTGTCCTAGGCGGTTTCTGCACAACACTCTTATAGCGTGATTATTCCACTTTCCGCATCCTATGAAATCCTGGAGTTTGCAGTTTCGGGAGGGGCCGGTGGGCCCCTCTCTATACTGCAAACCCCAGGATTCCATAGGATGTTGAAAGTGGAATAATCGCACTATAAGAGTGTTGTGCGGAAATGGCGCTAGTTTCTGCACCAGCAGAAAACAAGCCCCGCTCCCTCCTCGACATGATATCCCTTCAAATATTTAAACATGGCTATCATGTTCAGGTGGGTCTGGGGGAAACTCCTGTCTGACACCCTGATCCTGAATGCTTTTGGTTAGTCCCAAATAGAATAGACCAGTTGAATCGATTATTAAGCAGTGAGTTAAGACGTATGTAAATCCCATTGGGTCAAAGGCAGTTGGGACCACCTGTAAGATTCAAGTGCCTGAGAGCCGCTGCCAAACAGTACAGACCAGTCTCCTCTGATCTAATGCCTTTTAGGTACATTGGATTACAGATCCCACCATCTTCATCCCACATCCCCTCCCATAATACGTGGCCAAAATGGCCACTCCTGGCTGGGGAAGATAGGAATTGTAGGCCAACACATCTGGAGGGCATGAAGTTTGGGATGTTCTAGCAAAAATAATGCTGGTCTAAATGGACCAAGGATCTAAATGGGATATAAGGTGAACTTGGAAAAGTTAGTTTTTTAGACTACAGTGGCCAGAAGCCCCCAGTCAGTATGGTCATTTTTGCAATAGTCATCTGCATAGTTTTGTTTTATTTGTATGCTGTTTTTCTACATTAAAAGGTACCCAAGGTATCTCACAGTAGGCATTATCAAAGTGTATAACATTGGCAGAGAGGCAACGTGGTGTAGTGCTCTGAGTGTTGGAGTGGACTCTGGAAGACCAGGGTTTGAATCCCTACTTGGCCATGGAAACCCGCTGGATAACCTTGGGAAAGTCTCACTCTCTCAGCCTCAGAAGAAGGCAATCACACACCGAACAAATCTTGTCAAGAAAACCCTATGATAGGCTCTCCTTAGGGTTACCATAAGTCAGAAACTACTTGTAGGAACATAACAACAACGTAACATTGGTGGTGGTCTGTGGGGAGCAATTTGTTGTAAAAAAAAAAGTGAATTATTCCAAGTCTAGTCTGAGGCCATTTCTGCACTACACTGTTATAGTGCTATTATTCCACTTTCAACATCCTATGGAATCCTGGGGTTTGCAGTTTAGAGAAGAGCCGCTTTGGCCTCAGTAAACTACAAACCCCAGAATTCCACAGGATGTCGAAAATGGAAGAATAACACTATAATAGTGTAGTGCGGAAATGGCCTGAGACACAAACATTTTGCAAGTTTTTGTTCCTGCACTATTGCCTTGCCAGGGAGAATGTTGTGTGCATTCAAATTGTTTCATCCAGCAACCCTAAAGCAAACCTGTCATGGGGTTTTCTAGGGCTAAGAGTGTGTGACACATCCAAGGTCAGCCAGTGGGTTTCCATGACTCCTGGTATTTATTTTTGCTCTTACTTTATTATGGAACAAAAAGAAGAAGAAAGGGAATGGGGAGGAAGGAGGAATTGGAGACAAAAGATGTGACAACCCTGCTGTGTATCTTGCCTTCTTCTTACTCCTTCTCCTTTGGAAACCAGCCTCACCCTGAGAAAGCACCTATTCCTAAATCAAGCCTTCACAGCCTGAAGGCACATGAGTGGTTTATTCTCACAGACAATGTGGACCAACAGGGCCAGAGAGCTGGCAGGGGAAGAGTTAACCCTCCAGCCTCTCCGCGTGAATCTTGAGCTATTAATACCCACACTGCTTTATCTGTCAGAGGGAGCTGCCTGCTCTGTCAACGAGACAAGCCCTGCGGATGTGGGTCTCTTCGACAACAGGGTCCAGAAGTTTGTCTTTCTGGGGCCAGAGAGGCTGCACGCACTTGGCTTGGCATGAGGCATCTCTAGGACTCCCTGGCTACGCAGTTTAACTGCCGAGGAGGCATCTTTCATTCTCTCTCCCTTTCTCTCTTTCATGTACGTATATTTCTCAGTGCTTACTTGCTTGCTGTCACCATCCACCACTCATCCTCTCATCCCAAAGTGTGGGGGCTGGCTGTGTGTCCACACACAAGGAGGTCAACAGCTGCATTCAGATGATGGAAGACAAAACTTTCCTAGAGGTGCACTGTCCCAGGATGGCTTGATTCGTCCAGTGTGAATCTTGGCTTGGCAAATCTGTCTTTGGACCAGCCCGGACCCTGCGGAAAAATGAAAGACGTTTCAGATGAAGCTGGGCCACAGTAGCCATAGCCTGTGGCCACTAAATCTGCTTGATGTCTGCCCCCAGGAAGAGAACCACCATGTGCTGATGTTTGGAGAATGTGGCTTCAGCATCTACTTTGCAAAGGTTGTCCGCTCTTCTTGGCTGGCTGCAGGTCACTCTTCTTGGCTGGCTACAGGCTGATGACTCTCTGAGACCCGTGCCCATTGTGAGAGATTATGTCAAGATCTGACAGCAACAGGGGTCTTTTGCAAGGTGGGGGAAGCTACAAAGGCTGAAGGAAGACACTGCTTCTTCAAAGTCTAAAGGATGGAGACTCCCAGGGAGGCGCTGGCTGGAAGGGCTCTTGTCTACTCAGAATAGACAGAAACCAGCAAAACCCATGAGAGAAGGCAAGGAGCTCTGGTCTCGTCTCACCTGCAAAGAAGCCCATTACAGTGCAGAACAAACAAGGCAGGTTTTTTCCTTGCTCAGAACACAGCCATCCCTCACCCCCTGCCAAAACCGCTTTCCTCTCTTCAACGCTGGAGTCTCCCAGTTCAGTTCGTAGTGTAGGCAGCCCCTTGGCAGGGGAAGCTGAGAGCTGTTGCATGCTGGAAGGGGAGGCGGGTAATTGGAGAGAAGATCAAGGTGTGAGATGCTTGATCTCGGCAGCTGGGCCAGTGGGACAGCTGGGGGCGGCCCCATCCTGTGCCAAAAAAGATGCCAGTAACACTGGCCAGCAGGAGTGGCCCAGGCAGGTTCACCCTCTTCCTTGCGTCCTTGAGATGGATTCCTTCTGCTTTTCCTGTTTCCAAAAAGAGGAGCTGCAGCCTTTGCAACTGAACAGGTGGGTCAAAAGACTTGCTAACCCAGTTCTCTTGTTGTCTGTATGAATATATGAAGAAGAATACAACTGTCACCATTTGAACTACAATTTCCATTAGCCTGACCAATTGCTGTGCAGTCTGGGCTTGTTGGGAGTTGAAATCCAAAACTGGTTAAGGAAAACTGGCCAAGAAGATTGAGCATTCGTGGGCAGCAAGGTAGTAGGGCTCCAACATGAGTAAAAATGATGCTTCTCCAGCAGGAGCCTTAATCCAAACCCAAGATGTGTAGGGAATGAGTTGTGATGATTGAAGTGGTGAAGGAGAGACTCTTTGTACATGCTCAGGTATACTGCTTATTTGCCTTTCTTGAGTCCCAAGATTTGCAAACAGCCCTTATGATTAAGGTTTTGTTTTGAATTAAACCCCTTTCATATGTGCAGGCAATGGAAAACACCAGAATAATTTATAGGAACTCCAACCACTCACAATACTGTCTGTTTTCCACTGGCAGCAGCTCTCTGGGATCTCCAGTCCGAGATCTTTTCCATCACTTGTGCTTTTAAATGGATACAGGGATCTGAGCTTCAGATCTTCTGTGCTGAAAGCATGTGCTATTACTGCTTTTTCCCTGAAAGATGCCAGTCTTCATGTTTCTCAATAAAGGGTTGGTTTAAATAGGAATATTGAAAGCTGCCTTCTATTGAGTTAGACCATCAACTAGGTATTGTTGACTCTTCCTGGTGGGAGCTCTCTGGAATTTCTGGCAGGGGTCTCTCTTAGCCCTGTCCAAAAAAGCTGGGGATTGAACCTGAGGCTATGGGCCCTCTCACAAAGACAATGCTTGGCCTTATGGCTTTGCTTACTGCTGCTTCCAGTTTTTTCCCCAAGGTTGGGAAGTTGCAACATGGTGAAGTAATCCTTCTAAGCCTGCTGGAGAATTGCAGTAGTGGAGTCCCGTTCTTTCATCAGCGTTCCTTCCATGAGACAGAATTGGAGTCCTGTGTAATCCCAATCCCAACCACAGGATTTTTGGGGCCAAGACAGGAGGAGTCACTTTCTGGAAGAGAAGCAATATGTGGAGCAGAATTATCTTGGGTGGGCTTTGACCCAGTTAGATGAATGTACCAAGCTGACTGGGACCAAGTTAGACTCAGAGCTTGGAAAAGTTAGCTGGGAGGTGTTAATCCAGTTTTTAGTCTGCACTAGAGTAGACTCATTGAACCAAAAGAATTTGCTGAGGTGCTGATTTACTTAATTCCTATTGGTTTAACAGATGTTCTCTAGTTGGGGCTAACAACTGGATTTCAGCATTGCCCTGCAATTGCCAACACCCCCCAGCTGGGTAGACTACTTTTCCAAGCTCTTAGCTAGACCCTTGGCCCATTTAGCCCAGCACTGTGTCCAAGAATCACCAGATTCTGAGTCTGGTGATTCAGTTTTTCTGAGTCTCAGACAGGCATCTTCTACTTAAACCTGATAATTTCATAGAGTCATAGAATTGTGGAGATGGAGGTGACCACAAGGGCCATTGAGTCCAACCCCATGCAGGGATACAGGATCAAAGCACTCCTGGCAGAGGAGGAGACACTGGGAATGACCCTCAGATTATCTGCACGCAAAATAAGTGTGGTGCCACTAGGCTATGACCCTTTTCCTCTGTGCAAACTGAGAACAACTGGAAGGGGAGCTGGAAAATCTCTGCTCTTGCCATCCTGTGGAGATGATAACCTGACCTCCCACCAAACGTCTGGGCTATCTGCCTCGCAAAATGGATATTTCTGGAAAAGTATGCTCAGAGCTGAACATGTGTTGTGCCAGTGATATAACAGTGCCAGGGCTCATGGGTTTGGGGTGCTGGGACTTTTTGATTAGGATTTCATCTGCCCACGGAGAGATACATGACACTCTGGTTATTTCTAAGCTTAGCTGTGATTCTTACAGGGCAGGCCAAGGGAACATTTTCCCAGCAGTGATCAGAGCTTGTAGAAATTAATTTTTTGGACTATAACTCTCAGAATTCCCCAGCCAGCATGTCCAGGGGCTGTGCTCCAAAAACAAAACAAAAAACAAACCCCACATGCTTCCAAGCTCTGGCAATAATAGGTTGTTCCGAGCATTCTTTATTCCAGAGGCCTGAATGCTGTTGGTAGTCCTAACTAACACCAAACCACTGAATAAATTAAATTGACCTAAATATTGACTTGCTAGTCAACAATTGATTGAATGCATCTAATTGGAGCTATCAGTAAGCTTTAGATCAAAGTGGTGGCTTGCTCTTGGTTGGGCAGGTAAGACCCATTAGTGTTACAAAAGACATGACAAGGAAGAAAATTGCTAAAACTTTACTGTTGATATGGATCAATGCAGGATTTCAGTTTTGGAGTGTCCTTGGAAGTATGCCTGTGGGGACAGATGGCTTTGGGGTCTAGCCAAAGGGCAAAAGATTGAAAGTTCTCCATGATCCATTTCTGTTTCAGGAAGTGCAAGAAAAGATATTTTCTTTTTCTTCTAGGAAAGAGTCACCACTTTCACAGACTCTGATCTGCAATGGTATACCTAACTATGCATACTGACATAGTTCAAACAGTACATTGTCTATCTGAGACCTTGGCCATTTCTGCACTAGCCTGTTATAGCGCGATGATTCCACTTGCAACATCCTCTGGAATCCTGGGGTTTACAGTTTTGGGAAACTGCAAACCCCAGGATTCCAGAGGATGTTGCAAGTGGAATCATCACGCTATAACAGGCTAGTGCGGAAATGGCCCTTGTTTTTAAAAGAAAAAACTGGCTTTGTTCCTGTGCTTGTAACAGAAATTGAGCCAGTGACATGGATATAAAGTGTGGTGGGCTGGCAGCAGAGGGACAGAGAACTTCCCTGCTTATTTTTCTGCATGTTGAGGTGTCATTAAAGTGCAGGAGCAGGCTGAGGGAAAAGATATCCACCCTACTAAGGCCCAAAGAAGAGAAACAAATGCTCATACTATATTTATACTGTCCACACCTCTGCTGCTAAAAACAGGAGTGTGAACCATTCTTGAAGTTCATTTCAGAGAGGTGTTGATGTTTTTTTAAAATTACCACCCATTACTTTAGCAATGGGAAACAGCATGAGACTTGATGGGTGGAGAAAATCATGGGTGGAGAAAATCAAAATGTTGATCTTAGTAACCAGTGGAACACTGACCAATTTTTGATGGTCTTCTTAAGGCATTCTGACAGCTGAGAGCATTGCAAATACACTGGTCCCTCCACTTTTGCCAGAGTTTGGGTGCAGAACTCTTGTGAGAGTGGAAAAACTGTGAACAACTCCCCCTCCCCGCGATCCCTTCCCATTCTCTTCTGGGGCTCCTCCTCGCTTCCATTGCCTTTTGCACACTGGGGCCAAGAGGCAAGGGAATGAGAGGGCAGAGCTCTGGAGGGGAGAAGGAAAGCTCGCATGGGCCTTCCCTCTCATTCCCTTACTTTTTGCCTCGGTGCAAGTTCTCAGCTCCAGGGCTGGAGGCAAGAGAATGGGGAGGGAGGATCTCTGGAGGAGAGGAGGAAAACTTGCGCCAGCCTCCCCCTCATTTCCTTGCCTTTTGCTTCAGCATGAGTTCTCAGTGCTGGGGCCAGAGGCAAGGGAATGGGAGGGAGCTCCAGGGGGAGAAGGAAGCCACGTATGTGCCTCCTTGCCATTCCCTTCAGGTGCTTGCCTTCCTTCTCCATGCCCAGCAAAACTCAAGAGAATGGGAGGAGGAGGCACATGCACACCTCTCAATCAAATTTGCAAAAGTCAAGCCAGTGAATGTGGAAGGAGGACTGTAGTTCTGAGTTTGGACATTTTAAACATACACTCAAGCAAGATTATCAGCCCAAAGTCTACTAAGAACATATCTGTGAGGAGACCTTCATTATCCCAACTTGATGTGTAAATTTAACACTTATCTGTGGACTATTGTTATTTAATTTTCAAGTAGGTCATGCCAGATTGTCCAGGTCTATAGCCTTAAAATGCTGACATTTGGGTTGGTGGCATGTGTGTTGTCCCTATTGTCGTTGTGTTGAAGAACAGAGATAGAGACCCACGGATTAAGGAAAATTGTTTATTTGTCTCAGTGGGATCATTCCCAAAAGACTGAGCCCCGCCCCTTCATGTTCACAGCAATTTATATATTTCCAGTGTAATCATCACATGCTCAAGAAAGAAAACAAATCTGTTATACATAAGTTCCCACCAGTATCCACAAATGTTGCAAATCTTCTGTAGCGCAGCCAAGGGCTAGCACGTCAAACCAACCTGATAACATTCCATTATACAAAATTTCTTTGTCTTTGCTTCAAACACAGAGGGACTTCAATTGCAGAGGAAATTAACTGCTTTTCCCTCACACCCAGAGGTCATTTAGACTGACCCAAAACTGTCTCCACCACAATTGTACACTATTGTGAGCCAGAATCTTGGGTTCCGGATGTAGACCATATCCTCTCCCCACAGTATGGTGTAATGACTGGAACACTGGGCTAGAACTTGAGAGATCTTATTCAAGTCTACACTCTGTCATGCAACTCATTGAGGTGAATATATAGCTGTAACTTTCTCAAAGCATAACCTACCTTGCAAGGTCAGTGTGAGGACAAAATGGGGAAGAAAGGACTCAGGTACACTGTGCTGAGCTGATTGAAGGAAAGGAAAGATGCAAATATTAAACGAGGGATTTAAACATTAAAACCCACAACTATTAAAATATAACTGGTACTTTTCCCAGGGTTTGAGGAACACAGAAACAGACCAATTAGCACCTTTTTACATGAACAGAAGACACTGTGTGAGGACAGGAGGCAGGGTATGTGACAGATCTTCCAATCTCTTATGGCCAATGGGAAACTTCACTTCCAGCCCTGTGAGGTAGGACAGTCTGTAAAGCACCCCCTGTTTTCTATTTAGATGTGTTTGCTCTTGCCCTCACAAGGGCTGGCAGAAGATATTGGCTGCCTGAGACAAAGGACCAAATGGTAGCCTCGCTCTGTTCCACGTACAGAAGCCAACTGGCTTGGCGGTTGAATCTCTAGATTAGTAGCACCCATCACAGCTGAGGACAGCAGGCTGGCGGTGCTGGTGAGGGGAGGCTTTGTGGCCCACACAGTTTTCTCTTTCAAGGGAGAGAGACGCTGATTCTGCACTAGACTGTTATAGTGCTATTATTCCACTTTCAGTATCCTACGGAATCCTGGGATTTACAGTTTAGGGAGGGATCTTTGAGGTCCAGTGCGGAAACATTCACAGAAAGAGAGAGATTGGGAAGAATTACTGGGGCTGGTGTCTGCTGTCTGAGCTGACCGTCTCTCTTTGCCTAATGGTAGGGCTGGCCCTGATCCCCTCCCCTGATTAAGTCTCTGCCCAAAGACAAGTGAAGATCAGAATGTTAAAAATATGGAGTGGGACAGGTTCCCTTTCAGAGTTCCCTTTCAACCTCCTTGGAAACCAGGTTGGTGTGCACGTCAAATAGTCCAGCGCATGATACGTGAGAAACACTATGGAAAAATATGTATATTTAATCATGTTTCCAGTGGCTTATATTTAGCTAAGAACCAAGCATAGAGAAGTTCTGAAATGGTCAGTGGTTTTGGAACAGAGACTCAGTCAGTGAGGGTTTTATGTATTAGTAGCCTAAATCCTAATAACTCACCAAAGTAGGTAGGAAGGCAAAGGCCAACTTGAGACTCCAGGATGGAAAAGCCCAGCTGTACCTGTAGCATGAAGCAAGATTCATTGTTGGCATTTCTGTGGCGGAGAGGTATCTTTCAGAGAGGGATTGGGAGAAACTGTCTCACTAACAGAATTTAGTCTATATCTCAGGCTTGGAAATTTTACATTTTTGGATGACATCTCCCAGAAACTGCAACTGGCATCTAGACATCTTATTCCCGTGGTTCTCACTGTTTGGTCCTTCAAATGTTTTGGGCTTCAGCTCCAAGCAGCTCCAGCCAGCATAGCCCAAAATAAGGGATTCTGGGAGTCAATGATCAAAATGTCTAGAAGACTTAAGGTAGAAAATCATGGCTAATGTATGGCTTGATCATGAACATGTATGGTTAGCTGTTCGTGCGTGTAGAAGAACGGGCATCTTGGATGTGTAGTAGAATCATAGAATCATACAGTTGGAAGAGACTACAGGGACCATTGCCATGCATCGATACACTATCAAAGCATTCCTGACAGGTGGCCATCCAACCTCTATTCAGAAACCTCCAAAGAAGGAGTCTGTACTGCACTCCAAGGCTGCATATTCCACTGTCAAACTTCTCTTACTATCAGGAAGTTCTTCCTAATGTTTAGATGGAATCTTTTTTCCTGAACTTTGAAGCCATTGCTTCATGTCCTACAGAATTTCCGCACTAGACAGTTATAGCGCTATGATTCCACTTTCAACCTCCTGTGGAATCCTGGGGTTTACAGTTTGGAATCTGCAAACCCCAGGATTCCATAGGAGGTTGAAAGTGGAATCATAGTGCTATAACTGTCTAGTGTGGAAATGACTCTAGTCTCTGGAGCAGCAGAAGACAAGCTTTCTCCCTCCTCCCTATGACATCCCTTCAAATATTTAAACATAGCTATCATGTTGCCTCTTAACCTACTGCTCTCACTAAACCAGTAATGCAAGGTTTAGTGCCTTGAGATCTCTGTAATGTATAAGCATGTCCTTTTACAGTTGTGCGGCAGATCAAAATCCTACAGATGAAGGTTTCCCATTTTGGTACGTCCGTGGTGGAGGATCACTGCAGTATGTGAATTTCCATCTGTCATGCAGGTGTTAGGAACAATGAAAGATCTGAAAGAAACTGTCTACAAGATCTGAAGGATCCTGTCACTGCCTTTTCAGTCTTCCTTTGGCAGCCTCTTAATCCAGTTTCACAGTGCACGGTTATAACTTTTTGATGTCGCTTTATTTGATATGGCAACATCCTACTGAATGCTGGGGTTTGTAGCCTTATGATGCACTAGAGCTCTCTGGCAGAGAATTCTAGATACCTCTAATAATGACAAATCTCAGAAATTCCATAGGATGGAGTCGTGAGTGTTAAAGTGGTTTACATATGTTGCAACTGCTTAGTGTAAAAGACACCTTAGTCCAATATTTCTGCTTCACCTTCTCATCTGCCCGCAGGGAGCTGTGCTTGAATCACCCAGAACCAACATTTGTGCCAGTTTTGGTAACCGATTTTAGAAAACCACAGGGGGAAAGGAGATGAAATTGCTCAAAATGAGAGAGGAGATGGAGTTGAGGGCCCTTTATGGATTTCAGTAAGGGCCTCCTAAAGTTCAAATGCTGTAGGAGAGAGAAGGAACAAAATGATTGGTGGGAAGGAAATCAATGAAGATGAGACTTTGCACTATAGGAAGGTGGCCATGGGTGCTACTTTACAGGGGATAGTCCTATCTTGGAAGGTGTTCCATACGTGAAGGGCTGCCCAATCCAACTGAAGATCAAAGGTGTATCTAGGGTGAGAAAACTGGGGCAGGTGCAAAAAAGCTGCCCTCCTTCTGCCTGGGCCTGGGCCGCCACTGCCCTCTGCCACTACTGGGGGTCCTTCCTGGCCTGGTGCAGAACCTCAAGAAGTGAGAGCTTAGAGCCTTTGGAGTTATTTGTCCATGCTCAGGGCCTTCCCTAGAATGAGGAAGTGGATTTTCCATTTAAATTAACCTTGCCAAAAAGCCAGCATGATACAGTGGTCTGAGCGAGATCAGGGCTCAGTTCCCCACTCTGTTACCCCAAAATGTGGGTGCCACAAGGGCCCACCAGCAATGCTCGTACTTCTGTTCAAAAGTGGGGAATTAATTAGCTTAAAGTCAGGAGGCCTGTGGGAGGGGGGTAACTTAATGAGAGCTACCACCTATGTTTACAAGGTCTTTGCAGGAAAGAACCAGCCAGAGAGTTTAAATTGTAAACTAAAAATATGTCTTATTGAGAGAAATTCACTCAAGCACACAAAGATCCAAGCATTCACGCAAAAATACAAGGACTAGATGAAGGTAAAGGGAGGAAAGTATGATAGAGGATTTTCAGGGATGAGGCTCCAATTACTGGTCTGGAGAGCAGTGAGGAAAACGGCGACGCGGCTTAGGTAGGCACCTAAGGGCAGTTCTCCTTTGGGAGTCAAACGGCATTCAGAAAGACAAGAGACTGCATTGGACAGCCTGAAATCAGAGGTTCTTATACTCAAAAAATGTCCTGCAGGTATGGGTGTGAGTTGCACTCCCAGCCAAGCAGACAATGGGAGTTGCAACACAAACAATTCAGCCCTTTCCGCATGTTACCTGCTCACGGAGGTGGGGGGTGCCGTTTGCACAAGCAGTCTCTTGCGCGAGGCACTTGCATCGCTCCTCCGTTCTCCCGCAGCTGGGTTGCTGGTCGCATGGCCGTCGCGCGAATGCCCCACACCTTCCTTCCACAGTGCAGCCTGGTAGCTGTAGGCTGTGCTGGGGGAGGAAGCGCGACCGGCCCGGCTCGCCTGATGCACCGCAGGGCAGATAAGTGTGCGAGGGCCCCGGGAGCATTGCGCGACCGTGCAGTATTTTTGGCTTAGAGCCGAAAATTAAAAAATCCATGCACGGCCTGCTTTAGGCTCGTGAATGTCGCGTAAATGGGAGTGCGTCGTACGAACCGCTGCTCCCATTTACGTGACACTCAAGGGGCCCTCTCGCAAAAAAAAAAAAAACCTGTGTGCAAAAAGGGCCGAAGTCTGGATGGAGTTAATGGTCTTAGTGTTTAGGTGACAACAGGATAATGGCTGTCATGATAGCCCAGTATTGTAGAGAGGTGGGGGAAACAATAGAGAGATGTCCCAGTGTTTGGTGGGGATTTCCCCTTTTCAGCTCTGAGATGTCCAGCTCATTATCTTTAAGCCTGTTGTCTTGAGAGGATCTGTGCTATTAGCTTGAAAAGGCCTTGGGTCTTGCCTAAGAGGTAGATATGACTGACCTGCCTTGCAATCTTACTGTTTACGGTGAGTAATATGCCTCTTCCAGCGTGTCCATCCAGCCACCTCAGATATTATTTATATCAATGCCAATTAATAGTGCCAATGAAATAAGATTTGCCAATTAAACCATGCCAATTGTGAGGGGTGTGTGGTCCCATAACAGCTCAGCTATGGAAACCGACTGGGTGATCTTGGATGTATCTCATGCTCTCTGAAAATCCTTATGGTTGTCATAAGTTGGAAACAACCTGAAGGCACATGACAACAAAAAACACCCGTCCTGCAAAAAAATAAAATAAAAAATACCTCCCTTTTATTTTACCTCAAATGTGCCCAAATGTCTTCTAGGTGTGCGGGGGTCAATTTTGACATGTTTTTGCCCCGTTCCCACCATTCTAGGTTTAGGAGGAGCCCTGTTTTTTTTTTACGGCAGGGAGTGACCTAGAAGTCAACTGCCAGGTCACTTCCTTTTAGAAAAAGACTTTTCCTGGACTTTAAAACCACCTCCTGCCCCCAGTGTGGCAAAATTGCCTCTCACACCTTCTAAAAGGTATTTGGGAGGCATTTTAGAGCATCCCTGCACAAATATATTGCCCTAAAATGTCCTCCATTTCTTTTCATGTTTTAAAAATAAGAGGCCCTATTTAGTTCATGAGCCCTACTTCCCCTACCTCCCGATTTAAATGATAGAAATTGTTTCTATATTTGCTGCTACATGTAGAAATAAATATATATGAATTTGATGTCAACCTGTGCCCTCTTTTTTTCCTTCCCCTCTTTTGGTGATGGATTTGCTCTTTATTTGACAATGTAGATGTGGATATTCTATCTTCTTTTGCAGCAGCTGATGATAGGTAATGTTTCAGTTGATGCTCTCTGACTTTCAAACTATCAGCCAGACTTTTGTTATCTCCTGTACCTTCAATAGCAGCTCACATATGCAGTGGCTAAAGTTCATTTCCAGAGATCCAGGCCATTTCCACACTAGCCTGTTATAGTGCTATTATTCCACTTTCAACATCCTATGGAATCCTAGGCTTTGCAGTATAGCCATAGGGTGTTGATAGTGGAATAATAGCACTATAACAGGCTAGTGTGGAAATGGCCCCAGTGTGGTGTAGTTGTTTGAGTGGTGGACTAGGACCCTGGAGACAAGAGTTCAAATCACCACTAAGCCATGGAACCCTGCTGAGGGACACACTCTCAACCCCAGAAATCCTTGTGATAGGTTCACCTTAGGGTTGCCAATAGGGGAAACAACTTGAAGGCATATGAGAAAAAGAAAGCCAATGTGATTCTTGGTTGCATCAATAGGAGTATGGTGTCTAGATCAAGGGAGGAAATGGTACTATTCTATTCTGCTTTGGTTAGACCTCATCTGGAATACTGTGTCCAGTTCTGGGCACCTCAATTCAAGAAGGATATTGACAAGTTGGAACATGTCCAGAAGAGGGCAACCAAAATGGTGAAGGGTCTGGAAGCCATGAAGCCCTACGAGAAGCGGCTTAGGGAGCTGGGTATGTTTAATCTGCAGAAGAGAAGGTTAAGAGGGGACCTGATAGCCATGTTTAAATATTTGAAGAGATGTCATGTTGAGGAGGGAGCGGGCTTGTTTTCCTCTGCTCCAGAGACTAGGATAAGGAGCAATGGACTCAAACTGCAGGAAAAGAGATTCCACCTAAACCTCAGGAAGAACTTCCTAATGGTTAGAACTGTCCGGCAGTGGAATATACTGCCCAGGATTATGATGAAGTCTCCTTCTTTGGAGGCTTTTAAACAGAGGTTGGATTGCCATCTGTTGGGAGTGCTTTGATGTGGGTTCCTGCATGTCAAGGGGTTGGACTGGATAGCCCCTGGGGTCTCTTCCAACTCTATGATTCTATAACAAGAACAATGTTCATCTTAGGGCCACAAACAGCTTCCTCTGCTAAAATTCCATGAGCCTGGCTGCTATTAAAGGCACAGGAGCAGGCCAGTTTCTGCTCAGTTGACCACTTGACCAGAGTCCTTCCAGCCTCATAAGATGGTTGCCCGAAATAGGCAGGGCTTGTGCAAAGTAGGTCACATTGGGCACCAGTCCCTGCTGGTGTGTGTGTGTGTGTGTGTGTGGACCTTTCTGCACCACCCTCCCAACCTGCCATGGGGGACAGATGAAGGACGGGACCATGACGACGGTTCTGAATGACATTATTGCAGTCCTGTCCTTCTCACGTCCCCAGGCAGTTCAATCATGGATTAAATCATTGACAGGTTTTCTCCATCAAAGACCCATGATTGCACTGCCATCTCAGACTTACCTGGCCTGTGGAAGCGCAATGGCTGTGCTCCTTGCCCCAATGCAGCCTGGGAAAGTACCTGGCTGCACTGCGGAAAGAAGGAAGGAAGGAAGGATGGGCTATCATGCTTCCTTCATCACGGAGCCTGCTGGTGTGGAGGGGAGCACTGCTGTTACACTCCCCTCCTGGCAGATCTGATGCTGGAATCTCCACTGGGTTTGGCCTAAAAAATGGTAGGGTACAGAAAGGGCCTATGTGTTCAACTGCAAGCAATACTCAGAGGTGGTTTTGCCAGTTCCTTCCTTTGAAATATAGCCTACAGTACCTGGTATTCATTAGTGGTCTCCCATCCAAGTAGGTAACCAGAGTTGATCCTGCTTAGCCTCCAAGATCAGACAGGATCTGGTGCCTTTGGATATTTACAGGCATTTCTGGCAGCATCCCTGATACAATATTGTTGTGGAGACGATGCCCAAAGGACTCGCTCTGAGATTAAGTGCCAGGGCCATCCCTTTTGATGAGAAACTTCAACCACAGGCTGAAAGCCTCTTTCCTCAGTGAAGGGGCTAGTTACGGGCATTAACATCTAATCCTATGGCATAGCAGTTCACAGCCAGGAAACGAGGCAAAGCGCTGCTGATCTATTCCAGCAATTAGTTTATCCCCTGCCTTGTGTGAGGTCAGAAGCTCAAGAGTGCTGCTGCTGGCTTGCCAAACAGCAAGGGATTAGCAATGTATGTGTATGTGTGTGCCTACAGGACCAGCCCTGCTATTGGGAAGAGCTGGGGAAAGGGACATTTTTGGACCACAGCTCCCAGAATGCCCGGCCAGCATGGCCAATGGCCATGTTGGCTGGGCATTCCGGGAGCTGTGGTCCAAAAATGTCCCTTTTCCCAGGTCTGCCCTATAGGCAGAACAGAGAAGTCACCTCACAAAGCAGATCTGGGATGTCACAAAAGGATAGTTCCACTGTTACTATATTGGTGACATGTGTACCAAGGAAGGGGAGAGATTTTATGCCTTATGTTCCACAGCAACTTGGTTGGCTTTGGGTACTGAGATGGATTGGGGTATCATTTATTGATCTATCCCCAGTTACCCTCCCTGATCCTTAAGCTAACCTGTGGCTCTCTGGTGTTGGAGAGGATGCTTTCTAATTGCCAGTTCTGACTCAACTGCTGGTCCAGCTGCCTTTTGTCAAATAGGGAATGTTACCCCAAAATATGGATGACTCAGGGGTCTACCCGTGATGCCAGTACCTCCATGTGACAGAGGGGAATAATTATCTCAAAATAAGAGGCCTGCAAGAGGGGGCAACTTAATGAGATCTTTTCTACCAAAGTTTACAGGGTCACGCAGGAAAGACCCAGCCAGAGATTTAAAAGGTAAACTAAAAATGTATTTTTATTAACAAGAGCCACACAAACATGCAAAAGGTTCAAACACTCACATACCTGTGTAAGGATTAACCCAAGGAAAAAGGAGGAAAGTTATGATAGAGAACTTTGAGGGATTTGGGTGATAATTACTGGTCCGGAGAGTGGCAAAGAGGAAAGACGATGTGGCTTAAGTAGACACCTAAGGACAGTTCTTGTTTGGCAATTGGATGGACAGTGCAGAATTCAGAATGGTAAGAGACTGCACTGGACAGCCTGAAATCTTATACTTGAAAAATATCCTTTGGGTATGAGTGTAAATTGCTGTCCCAGACAAGCAGACAATGGGAGTTGCAACACAAACAATGGAGTCCAGATGGAGCTAATGGTCTTAATGTTTAGGTGACCAAAGATTAATGACTGTCGTAATACCTGAGTATTGTGGAGAGGTGGGGAAACAATATGAAACATCCAGGTATTTGGGGACTGTGATAGATGCTGTTGCTGTGATTGAGGAGCAACTGATTGTGCCTGGGACTGAGCCAGTAAGTGGGATAAATGATGCCTCTGAGATCGAGGAGCAACTGACTGTGCCAAGGACTGGGCCAGTGAGTGAGCAAGTCAACCTGCAAACATCCCCTGCACTGGAAGGTCAAACAGAGACAGAGTTGCCCCAGACAGCTCATGACGGAGAGGGAACCAGCAGTGATGCAGAGGAGTTGCAGCCAGGTGTGCCCATCAGCCCTCAATCATGCAGAAGGCTGAAACGGGCTGCTCAGAGGGAGGCTGCATGGACTAGGTTGAGGAAACAATAACAAGCAGCACTTGCTCACAGGGGCTATTTAAGTCTGCTGGTGTGGCTTCTTTTTGCTTGTAGCAAATTACTAGCAAGCCTTCACAACCTTTGTGTCTCCTGCTCCCTGAAACCCTCCAGATGGATCTCTGCCTCCTGAACCTTTGGACTGGACCTTGACCTGGCTCAGCTTGTGTTTTCCTAGGGTTTGTATATTCAGACTCTCTCTGCAAATATTCCTGACCTCCCTCTTCCCTTGCTGGCTGCAGCTCGGCAAGGAGAGATTCCTGACAGGGACCAGGGTTGAAACAATCACAATTTAACGGGGATGTCCCCATTTATCTCTGAGAAGTCTGGCTTGTTAGCATAAGCCTATTGTCTTGAGAGTGGCGGTGCTATTAGCCTGATAATGACTTGGTTACTGTCTAAAAGGTAAGTGTGGCTGACCTGCCTTGCTGACTGACATTTGCAGTCAGTAATTTGCCTCTTCCGGCTTGACCTTTCCATCACCTCAGGTATCATTTATATCAAGGCCAATTAATATTGTGCCAATTAAACCATGCCAATTGTGGAAGGTGCACAGTCCTGCAACAGGAGGGGGACGCCATATTATCTCTTGCCTCCGACGGCAACGTGTGTGAGTGTCTGTGTTTATCTGTTTCCCTGGGTGCAGCATACACAAAATTAGCACAAGATAATTCTTTTGCCTCACCACTCCAACTCGGAGAGAAGCATGGAGTGAAGCTTTACCTACTAAAGCAGTGGTTCTTATCCTTTTTGTTACTGGGGATGCCTTGTAAATATAATTTGTTGCTGGGGACCTCTAAGACAATATTTGAATATTTAAATTTCGATTTAAATATTCAGATATTTGTTTAAAGTTGCTCATTAGTTGCTTGCTCTTATCTCTTATCCTTCCAGTAAGCAATGTGAAGGAAAGGAGGCTTGTTAATAGTTTTGATGGTTGTTTGAGGAAACGGCATTTCCCCTGAAACAGTGCATGGAAAGTAAGGGTCTCGGTGCTGCTTTGTGGTAAACGGCAATGGTGAATTCTGAAATTAATGGCAACCCAATGCAGACCCCCCTGTGAAGGTTCTCCATGGGCCCAAGGTTAAGAACCACAGTGCTAAAGGAATCATTTCTACCTGCTTATCAGAACAAATAAGTCCAACCATATCTGGAGGGCCAAAGGTTGCCCATCTCTGCCCTGTTTTGAAGAACTCCCCAATCCAAGCCTAGTTTAAAGACAAAGGTGGGAGAGTCCAGCAGCCCGGAAGCTGAGCATCAAGAGTTAGCTGCTGGACAGCTGTCAGAACAGCAGGCATATGGGTCAGCCAGTCACTCACCTTCCTTCCTATAGAGAGATTTGTTGTCTTTCCATTTATTGGTGTAATGACTTTGTTTCTAAACTTAGCCATTTCTGCACTAGACTGTTATAGAGCTATGATTCCACTTTCAACATCCTATGGAATCCTGGGGTTTGCAGTTGGCCCATTGGCCCCTCCCGAAACTGCAAGCCCCAGGATTCCATAGGATGTTGAAAGTGGAATCATAGCACTATAACAATCTAATGTGGAAATGGCCTTAGTCTATGCAAATTGTATACAAACATAAGATTACCTTGGAGGGAATAACATTTCTTCTTTTTGTGGCGATATGTAACTGTGCTTTATGCCATCCTGTCTGAAAGTGGATGATGCCACTAAGTTGAGTAAACCCGTCAGAATCTGGCCACTATGTGGAACAGAGACTTCATTGGGACTTCATACATATTAACTTGAACTACATAATGGAAGAAAAGAGGATATAAATGTAATAAATACTAGAAAGGAAGGCACCAGCAGGCATCCTCACAGGTAAAGGAGAACATGTGCTCTGAATGCAGAATGTAGTTCTGGGTATAAGAATAATTGGTATACATTATAGCAGAGTAGACGGTGTGTTAGCAATATGAGCTTATGGCTATAAAACCTAGTGGGGAGACTTCTCTGGATTCACACATGAAGGTAAAAAGAAGAACTTGTATTTGTTATTTTAGGAAATCCACTCAAACAAAAGATCCTAAAGCTGGTTTCCATGGGTGCAAGTCTTCTTAGACAGTCATTAGCAAGACCTCATGTGCTAGCAGCTTCTCTCTAGCTAGGAGAAGAAGCCGTAACACTAGGAAGTGACTTCGGAGAAAAGAAGGAAGAAGAAAAGTCTAAGCATAGTAATCTATACATAACACCTAGAAAAGATAGGAGGAGAAAGCACCGCAGGCTATCAACTTGTTCCCCTACCTCCCTGATTCAGATTACTTGCTCTAACACTGTTGTCTTAATTTCCAACAACATTAGCTCACAAAATCTTCCAAAGTTCAGAAAACTGGACTCAGCCATTACTGTGGTCACTGATGAGCAGCAGGGACAAAAAGGATAGGATTTTTTTTTTTACTTCCTCTCTCCTTGGGATCATCTAATGAAAACCAAACAGTGGGAGGTTCTGGAAAGATTAAAGAAGCACTGAGCATAGTTAAATTATGCCCTTCATTTCCACAAGATGCCAACTTGGATGCCTTTAAAGGGGATTAGAGAGAAGAGTAGAGGATAAGGCTATCAATGGCCATGAAGCAGGATGGCTATATCTTAGAGGCAGGATGCCTCTTCATACCAAAATTGCTGGGCACATGTGATACTGTGCTTGTGTAAATGTCCTCTTTGTGTTTTTCCTCTGGTTAGCCAGAATGGGAAGACAGTGCAAGGCTAACCGAGTCACTTCTTAAGTTCTGGTAGACTGTTGGTCTTACTTAATAGAAAGCTCTCTGTGATTTTATATATGAAAATGCATCAGATAGAATAAGCCACCCCATCAGAGGAGAGGCAGGGCATAAGGTTCAAGATGTGATCAGGTCCACATCCGAAGAAATTCTGGGTAAGCCCCAGGAACTCATCACATCACATCACTAACCCTCAGCTAAACAGGCAAGGTTGAAAGAAAGAATTTGGAGTGGTGATAAAAGAAGCAAAGAAGTGGTAATAGGCCAGACTAAATGAATTGTTCCTGCATTTAGAAATAGATGATGTGATGTGTGTGTACGCACAATGCACAGCGGGCCTGCACTAGGTGGCCATAACAAAAAGTCCCAAAAGCTTCTGCCTCTCATCTGGCCAGCATACTCATGTTACTTCTGAATTGCCTTAAAAGTTTGTCCATAATACAGAGAGAAAATAGCATACAGGCTGGAAGAGACAACCAGAATGTAAGAACAATCCTGGCTATCTCTCCAGTATCCTCTACCAGGTTCCTTCTTCACGGGGTATTGGGAAAATGGAGGCCATGAGAAGAAAGAGAAAAACCAGATGTACTTCAGCCAGTGCTTTGGAAATGTTACCTTTTGGATCCCAGCTCCTCAAATTTCCTAGTGTCTATTCTGGATAGAGGACTCTGGGAGTTAGAATCCAAAAATTAATAATGTTTACAAGTTTGTGATTTCAGCTGCTGGGTCTGATTTGAAGAACTGCACATGCGAGTGGGATGAGGGTGTGAGGGTGCCATTATTTCCTGGAAGGGCTCCCATGCATTTAGTTGACCTTGCTCTGCATGTTCCCTCTCCCACATAGCTGTCCAGTCCTTGCACCCTTGGCAGCAGCACCATAGCTGCCCCCCGCTGCAACTTTGTCACCAAAGGTAAAGGCAGTGGCGGAGCTTGGAGTGTGTGGAGGGGTGCTGGGAGGGGGTGGGGCTATGATGTGAGGGGCATGGCCATGGTGCGTGAGGGCCTGGCTAGGGTGTGTGGGGGCGTGGCTATGGGTTTGGCCGCCCCCAAAACATTGCCGCCTGGGGCGAACTGCTTCCATCACCTCCCCATCCCTACACAACTGGGTAAAGGCCAAGATAGCGTCCCATCTCTCCACTTCATGTAGTGAAGCCAAACAGTTTGACGCAGGGACATTACTTCAATGCTGGCAATGGGGCAGGGTCCCCCCACAGCCAAAGGCAGGAGACTAATTTGGGGGAGCAGGACGGGCTGTGTGATGCCCACTGCTCTGTCTTGCAACAGAAGGGGTAACTGGGGATCAGGAAGAACAACCGGCATGACTTTAGTGAAGGAAGATTCTCTGAAAGAATTCAAGAATCAGTGGGACCAGGTTATAGTGTTTCTAAAGAAAATCGGGGGAAATTTGCAACGATTGATTAAAAAGAAAGATTAAGGCAGTATTAATACTTTACTTTCCACTTTTTATAATATCTTCAATATCCTTAAATTAGTTGTGTACAAGTGGTATAAATTATATTACAGTATTAACTTTATATAATGTTAATAATACAGAAGAGGTATAATAACTTTTGCTTATAACTTTTCTGTGTGATCAGAAACTAAATGAGCAATTGTATTTCTTGCCTTTCTGTAGTCTTGTCTTTTCCATATGCTTGTTGTGTGTAGGTATGTTTGTGTAGTTATAGTTTAGGTTCGTTTAATTCTCTGTTACTATTAGTAAGTAGTCTTTTCCCCCCTCTCTTATTTTTATATGTAGTTTTATAATAATTCTGAAATAGTTATAATTTTTCTTTAAAAAAAGGGAGAATGATTGACAAGCTGCCACTTTTACTTCCTTAGTATTTGCTTCCCAGCACTTGCTTCCTGAGATGTCAAAGCACGGCTAGCTTTGCTAATTCTCCTTGCAGTCCAAGACTGGGGGTACCCAAGTCCAGATTGATGCAAGCAGAAGTGAATGTCTTCTGCTGCCTGTGCCATTCCTCTGTTAGATCATACAGCAAGCAGTGCATTCCAGGGATGCACCCACACTTGGAATATGTGCTTTACTTTGACTGTGGACTTGGCAGTTCTGACAGCCAACCTTTATGCTTGTCCATCTCACCCATCTCTCCTTCTGGAGGGGAGCCTGGGATATGTGCCCAACCCAGCATGCCAGCCGGCAGTGATGAAATTGTGTCCTCATAAACATATGGCTAAGCAAGCTGTCGCAGCTTGGGTTGGCTATTCCCAGGCTGCAGGGGAATGTGGCATGAGAGGACGTTGGTGGGGAGGGAGTGAATTCTCTTTCCACTCTGCCTGGCAAGGTTACATTTTTTCACAGCCCACTAATGCTACTGCAGTGGCAGCTGGTGGCTCCCATGTCCATGGGGGAGTAATTCCGCTCTGGGATCTAGTCCAAAAATTAAGGAGCTATCCGAGGGATGGACCTATTTTGGGAATAGTGTTTGGTGGCACATGAGTAACTCCTTTAAATTTCAGATTAAACCCCAAGGGGATTCACTGCCCTACAGAACAAAAGCCACCAGCCACCGGTGCTCTGTGTGCCCCACTTTTGGGCTTTCCCATAGGGGGTTTCAGTTGAATGCTGCAGTCTCAGAATGCTGGACTAGAAAGGTCTTTGGATTGTCCTTGAAAAGCTCTTCTTATGCCCACATAACATCAAATAGGTTGCCTCTCTTCTGCTGAGATCCATTTGGAAAACAAAGCAAGATACTAGCTGACTTGACCATGAACAGGACAACCTTTATGCAATTTTTTAAAGACAAGCAATAAGAGGTTTAGGTGTTTTTGAGCTACTCCTCTAAAAAGCTTGTGATCCCTATGTCATGTCTCTGTATCCTGGACAACAGTACGGGTGAAAGGGATCTAGGAGTCTTAGTAGACCACTAGCTGAACATGAGCCAACAGTGTGATGTGGCAGTCAAGAAAGCCAATGCGATTCTTGGTTGCATCAATGGTGTCCAGATCAAGGGAAGTAACAGTACCACTCTATTCTGCTTTGGTCAGACTTCATTGGGAATACTGTGTCCAGTTCTGGGTACCTCATATCAAGAAGGATATTGACAATCTGTAATGTGTCCAGAGGAGGGTGCTCAAAATCGTGAAGGGTCTGAAAGCTATGCCCTGTGAGGAGTGTCTTGGGGAGCTGGGTATGTTTAGTTTGCAGAAGAGAAGTTTAAGAAGGGACATGATAGCCATGTTTAAATATTTGAAAGGATGCCATATCAGTGAGGGAACAGGGTTGTTTTCCACTGCTCCAGAGACTAGGACAAAGAGCAATGGATTCAAACTACAGGAAAAGAGATTCCACATGAGCCTCAGGAAGAACTTCTTGACAGTCAGAGCTGTTTGGCAGTGGAATATGCTGCCTGGGAGTGTGGTAGAGTCTCCTTCTTTGGAGGTTTTTAAGCAGAGGCTGGATGGCCATGTGTTGGCAGTGCTTTGATGTGTGTTCCTGCATGGCAAAATGGAGTTGGACTGGGTGGCCCCTGGGGTCTCTTCCAACTCTATGATTTTATGTGTTGTTATTGCCAACTTATGGAGACCCTAAGATGAACCTATCACAGGGTTTTCTGGGACTGAGTGTGCGTGGCACGCTCAAGGTCACCTGGTGGTTTCCATGGCTGAGTGGGGAATCAGACCCTGGTCTCCAGAGCTGTGGTCCAGTGCTCGAACCACTGTATTACTCTGGCTGTCCAGTCCTGCTACTGCCCTTCCATTTTCACACTCTCTCCAATTTTCACATGCTACAGCCTCTTTCCTTGGCTGCCTCAGATAGCATGGCTGGATAGATTGCAGCAAGTGCTTTCCTTCCATGTACTGCAAGTGAATGAAGAAAATGTTGCATTTTGGCACAAATGATGGACCTTTGATCTCAGCCATTGCAGCTCATGTTATGTTCTGATGTCATCAGTCCTTTCTCTTGGCCTTTCTGCAGTGGATTGAGTAGGCCAGGTCAAGTAAGGATAACCTGGATTGGAAATAATTACGGCTAAACCAAAGCTGGGGTGCTTTTCGGGGATGCTTTTGACAGTAGCAAAAATAAAATAAAATAAAAAAATGCTTTGTTTGACTGGTTTTCAAAGATCACATTCAAAGTTCAAAGAAATGTTTTTGACTGGGTGGGGTCACCACTGTGACCATTGCGAAAATATTGCTGTCGGTCTCAATTGACTTTGCTTGCCCTCTGCTTTGTTTGTGATGTTGTCTGATTGGCTGCATAACATTGTGATGTTGTTATGCACACTGCATTGGCTGGATCATTCTGGGAGGCAGAGAGATGCTTAAACCAGAGGAGGTGGGGTGGGGAATGATGCTTGAGCTGCAGGAGAAACATTTGATACAGCTGTCATGTTTAATCAGATCTGCAACATGTGAGCAACTTGGTCTGTCTAAGTCTGAGACTTAGACTGAAGACTGTTATGCTCTACTTCACTCTTAAAAGTCCTCCTTAGACTTTCATGCCATCCTATGAAATAAAAAGCCTTAATGCAAGGGTGTGAAACCTCAAACCCTGGAGATGGATCTAGCTAGATCCAGGCTAGATGAATTTCATCCAAGGCTGTTAAAAGAACATGTAGAAATAATCTCAGACACTCTGTGAATTATATTTGAGTTTTTTTTTTTTTTGACGAACAGGAGGGGTTCCAGCAGATTTAAAGAGGAAAAAATCATCACACGATTCTGTCCTCAGACTGGTTTGTTCAACATCTCAACTTGGATGAAGGAATAGAGGGCATGCCTATCAAATTTACATGTGACACCAAATTAGGAGGGGTAGCTAATACTCCAGAGGACAGGATCAAGATTCAAGATTCAGCAGATTGGAAAATTGGACCCCAACTGGCAATATTAATTTTAACAGGGGAAATGTAAGATGCTACATTTACACTGGAACAATAAAAAGTGCAGATATAGAAAGGGTGATGCCTTCCTTGACAACAATACAAGTGAAAAGGATGCAGAGGTCTTAGGAAAGCAAAACATGAGTCAAGAGTATAATGCAAAGACCAAAAAGTCAGATGCAATTCCAGACTGCATCAACAGAGATTTAGTGGCCAGGCTGAGGGAAGTAACAGTCCTGTGCTCTTCTGTTTTGATCACACCTCACTTGGTCTGGACACCACAGTTCAAGAAAGATATTGACAGGGTGGAATGTGTCTAGAGGAGCACAACCAAGATGGTAAAACGTCTGTAAACCAAGCCCTATGACATCTTAGGGAAGTAGATATGTTTGGCTTGGAGAACAGAATTATAGAACCATAGACCTGGAAGAGGCCCCATAGGGCATCAAGTCCCACTCCTGTTCAATATAGGAAATCCAGCTAGAGCAGTGATTCCCAACCTGAAGTACATGTACCCCCAGGGATACAGATGAGGGGTATATGAAAAAAATGAATAATGGTGGGAAAGGTGTAAAGTATAAGCCATTCTCAGAGGATGACACAAAACAATGTGATTCTTGATTGCCCACAGCATTGGTGTTCCTGTCCTATAACCTTAAGGGATGGGAGGGGGGATTAAAGAGATAAAGAGAAGAGTGGCACACAAGCTGAACTTCTGGCTTCCACTGGCCCACAAAATTAAAAAAAAAAAAATTCACTCACACATATGCACACACAGCCTCCTGTTTGAGTTGCCACAAACCTAGTTCTGCCTACATTAGGTGGCTTCTCAAACCTTGTCACACATGCTCTTCTCTCCCTCTTCCTTTTGTCCCTCTCCATGAGGAGAGAGAGTGCATTCGGTGGAGGCATTCAGTTCTGCCCCAAATCCACCCGAGGGAGGGATTCCCAGAACCAGCCACTCCTGCCTGTGCCTTTGGCCAGGAGAAAACCAAATCTTGAGACCATAGAGACTATCTACATGGGTAGTGGGGCATGATGGGGTGGAGAAGCCTGGGCAGGGTGGCTGGTCTTACACACTACCTCCTTTTTCATGGGTGTGGATAAGTTTCCTCAGAACTCACAGGAGTTTTCCAATAAGCCTTCACCCCCACCCCCAGGAAAGGATGTGATGGGAGAGGGGTACAATTTATGGAAATGGGCTGCCAAGGGGTATGCAAGTGAAAAAAAGATTGAGAAGCCCTTAGCTCAAGCATCATCAGCAGGTAGTTGTCCAGCCTCTTTTGAAGACATCCAGAGAAGGACCCCCCCCACCTCTCTAGGCAATTGGTCCAGTGTTGAACTGCTCTCACTGTCAAAAAAAAGAAAAAAAGAAAAAGGTTCCTTCTAATGATCAGTTGAAATCTACCATCCAGATGGCACCATCTGGGGCGGCAGAGGACAAACCTGCACCTTTCTTTCTGTGACAGCCCTTTAGCTGAGGAATGCAATCATGTCACACCTGAGTCTTCTCTCCACCAGATTGAATATACATTTTATTATCTTACCTGATGATAAGAACTGTTTAGCAGTGGAATAAATCGTCTTGGAGGGTGGGTGACTTTCTTTTATTGGAAGTCTTTCAACCAAGGCTGGATGGCTGTGCCTCAGGAGTGCTTTAGATGTGTATATTCCTGCATGGCAGTTGGGTTGGATGGGATGGCCCTTGCAGTCTCTTCCAGTTCTGTGCTTCAACCGCAGGCTGAAAAGGATTCCCAACTCTTCCTTTTGTTGGGAAATATTAAAATTGAGATTGGTAGGTCTCATTTAGTAAATGAGCATTTAGTAAATGCACAAACGGAAGTTGAACAGATTACCAGTCCCACTTCTATCACTCCATCCCAGACATACTTAATCTACCTCAAAATAAAACACAAACAATTTGGTTAAAAGTATGTAAAAAAGGATTTACTCACATAATCTTGTGCAGAGTTCACACAGGTTCAAATTCTTGAAGAAAGGTAAGAAGAAATTAAGCAGTCACATGCTTACAGGGAAGCATGCTTGCTAGAGGATGGGAGACCACATGCTTGCAGGGAAGCAGAAGAATGAAAGGGAAGACAGTGTGCAAGGGGAAGTGGCTAAAAAACAGGAAGTTTACTCTAGGCAGTCCCCTCTATGCCTACAATGCAAACTAACTAGCTAGTTAATTAAGCATGCAAAGGTTGCCACCCCCAACACCCTTAAACTTTACCACTTTAGCCTAACACTGTTCTGTTTCTCCAAGAGCTCATGTATGGTATGTCTGTGGCATAAGTAAGCCAACTCTATGGATTTTTTAGGTCTTGAAGGGAGATATGCTGACCCATAGATCTACTATTGTTGTTGTGAGCTTTCAAGTAATATCTGACTTACGGCAACCCTAAGGTGAACCTATCATGGCGTTTTCTTGGCAAGATTTATTCAGAGTAGGTTTGCCATTGATTTCCTCTGAGGCTGAGATTATGTGACTTGCTCAGGGTCACCCAGTGGGTTTCCGTGGCTGAACGCGGATTTGAACCTTGGTCTCCCAGAGTCCGAGGCCATTTCTGCACTACACTGTTATAGTGCTATTATTCCACTTTCAACATTCTGTGGAATTCTGGGGTTTGTAGTTCCCTGAGGCCAAAGAGCTCTCTGGCTGAGAATTCTAAAGGCCCCTTCCAAAATTGCAAATCCCAGGATTCTATGGATGTTGAAAGTGGAATAATAGCACTATACCAGTATAGTGCAGAAAGGCCCTTAAACTCTAGAGTGGATCCATTAGAAACCTAGTTCAGAATGCTAAGACTGCAGCAACTGATTTAGTGTGGTTTGGTTTGAAGGTTCCAATACCTCAATTTCCAAAAGAGCAGCTGTGTTAAGTTTGGTATAGCAAAAACAAGGAAGACTCCTAGTACCTGTAGGATAGCATAACTCTAGAAAAACTTGTGAAAGACTTTCCGCATTACACTGTTATAGTGCTATTATGCCACTTTCAGCATCTTGTGGAATTCTGGGGTTTATAGTTCCCTGAGGCCAAAGAGCTCTCTGGCTGAGAATTCTAAATCCTCCTCCCAAAACTGCAAAACCCAGGATTCCATAGGATGTTGAAAGTGGAATAGTAGCACTATAACAGTGTAGTGTGGAAACGGCCCTAGTCCAGCACTCAGTCCACTACACCACAGTGGTTCTTGGCCCACAATCAATGTTGGGGTAGGCTCAAGGCTCAAGGGTTTTGGGCTGGATCCACAATAGTACTCAGGCCCAGTGGCCCCATTGGTTTCTCATCCTCTGAATCCAAGTCACTGCTGGATTCTGGAATGATGACAACAGCTCAAGAAGTAATCCAGACCAGTTGGCCTTCTGAGCCTCAGAGCCTTTCCATGAAAAAGGGAGTATTGATGACCTGTCTCTTTGCATTATTGGTGAGGGCTGATGACATATGCAATTGAAAGGGCTTATGCAATTGAAAGAACAATATAAATTATTAATTGTTATTGTTGTTTTCTTCCTTTCTTGGGACATACCGGCTATTGATCAAAAGAAAGCAAAACTAAATGTCTCCATGTATAACGATATTTGGTTTCTCTCTCCTCCCTTATCTTGGAGGACCAGGGCCATCAAAGATCCTCCTACATAATTTGGTGAAGTATTTAGGAGTAGAGAGCACCACCGCACTTCTCTGAGCTGAACAACAACAACAACAACAACAACAACAATGTTTTTTTAATAATGCCTTTTATACCAGGGGTGTCCAACTCAATTTCATCTTAGGCTGCATCAGTATTATGTTTGCCCTCAAAGGGCTGGTTGTAGCTATAAGACTATATAAATATAATTTAAGAAACACACACACACACACGTTTCTTTCTGGCCCCCAGCCCCTCTCTGTGCCTCTTTCTGCTCCCCCCTTCTCTGTGGCCCTGTGGTTGAAAGTGGAATCATTGCACTATAACAGACTTGTGCAGAAATGGCCCCTATAAATCCAGTGGGGGACATGAGAGAGAGAGACACACACTAGAGCTCTCTTTCAGAGAATTCTACGTCCATCACCAAACTCTGGATTCCTAGATTCTGTAGGATGAAGCCAGGCCAATTAAAGGAGCATCAACTTGTGTAGTATAGGTACACATACTGATATAGTATAGATATGTCAAGTGTATTGGTGAGAATAGGAGAGGCTGTGAGCTGCGTTCTGGATTTCCAAAGCATCAGAGGGACAGGCCTTTCCTCCCATTGGAAATAAAGAACAAATATAGAGATAGACATTAAAAGGAAACATAGAACATAAGAATATATGAGTATTTGTCAGTTATATATTAGAAAATGATAAATTGATGATAAGACACTGTCATTTTTTTCCTTCACTTCCCCGTGACCTGCTAAAAAAGAATGACAGCTGGTTCCTATTACATGAGAAAATGAACTGCGTCTCACCAGAAATTCAGCTTAATGAAACTTACCTTATCAATCCTTAAGAGATGGCTGTGGTTTCTTTTCCTGGCTGAGGCTCTCAGTGCCTGGTTGGACAGATGCCACTGCAACTCTCAGATGATTCTCCAGGGTGATGTCAGTGATTCTTGAACAGAGGGGACCCTTTGCAACGCTCATAGCAATATGTGGTCTCAGAAAGAGAGATGATTTCTCTTTGTGTACATACCACAGTTACATGTATTCACTGTCACCTGTATGCAACGTGTAGAATTCAAATTCTTCAGGGCCCTTGATGACTGGTCTAAAATGATGGCTCAGTTCTTGCTTAAGGTGACTGGTATGTCAACATTTGGAATGGGAGGGGGATCAATTTGTAAATAAATCTGAGTCCTATTTACTCCGGGACCATGTGTCCTACTTCATAGAGGAAATCGTCTATTTGAAGGGCTCTAGTCCAGGGCCATTTCCACACTAGACTATTATAGTGTTATTATTCCACTTTCAACATCCTATGGAATCCTGGGGTTTACAGTTTAGGGAGGGGCTTTTGATGACTGGTCTAAAATGATGGCTCAGTTCTTGGCTAAGGTGACTGGTATGTCAACATTTAGAGTGGGAGGGGGATCAATTTATAAATAAATGTGAGTCCCATTTACTCCGGAGCCACTGCAAACACCAGGATTCTATAGGATGTTAAAAGTGGAATAATAGCACTATAACAGTCTGGTGTGGAAATGGCCCAAGGCTAGTGTGAAGCAAGGAGAGCCTCAGTACCTGGAAGCTTGGAGTATCAACTAAAAGAACAACATCCAGCTTCAGTCTTCTCCAATATACTGGAAAAGTCATTGTACTCCCATTTATGGCATAAAAATTATTTTCACATTCATGTGCATGCCTTTACATCGGCATATTTTACACAAATCAGTGGCAGAGCGTAAGAGGCCAGCCTATCATTAACTCATTCTCTTCATGCATTAATGAACATACATGGAGAAGTCAGACTGGAGTCTATGGGCTATGTGTCTCTCCAGAGGGGTGGTACTGAACGGCCCTTGTAGTTTCTTTGAACTCTATGATATTTGCACATGCTGCCCAGAGCATGACATGGCCATTTCTGCACTACATTTTTATAGCGCGATTATTCCACTTTCAACATCCTATGGAATCCTGGGGTTTGCAGTTTCAGGAGGGGCCAGCCAGCCGCTCCCGAAACGGCAAACCCCAGGATCTATAGGAGTTGAAAGTGGAATAATTGCACTATAAGAGTATAGTGCGGAATAGTATCCTTGCACATGTAGTTCTGCATGCATAGACAGTAGAGAGCACTGTGTGCAGTCAGGATTCTTGACCACAGGGACAGTAACTGTACTGGCTGGGAAATTCTAGGAGCTGCCATCCAAGAAGGTAAATTTTCCAAGGTTGGGGAGGAGCTCTGCAAGGAAGATTAAGGCTGGTAGGGTCTAGATTTGTTGTTGTATGCCTTCAAGTCTTTTCTGAATTATGGTAGCCCTAAGGTGAACCTATCATGGGGTTTTTTGAGGCTGAGTGTGTGTGACACACAGAAGGCCACCCAGTGGGTTTCCATGGCTAAGAGGGGAATCCGATTCTGGTTTCCAAGTTCAACCACCACACCATGCTGGCTCTCAGGACCTAGATTGGCAGGGTCTAAATAAAGAGAAGGGATTGAAGAAAGGCTAAATCCAGAAGCAGAGTTCAGGGTCTCACACAGGCATGGACAACTGTGGCAAGTCATTCAAATGGTATTGGACTACAACTTCACTAATCTCTTACTACCATCTATGGTGGCCAGGACTGATGGGTGTTGTGGGCCAAAATACATCTGGAGAACCATAACTGACCACCCCTGGTCCAGGGCTGGAGGGGCCAGCAGAACAAGTGATAGAGCAAGAATAAACCATATCTAACGTTCACATTATTCCAGCAACCTCCTTGGCTGTGACTTTTAGATTTCAAGAGTTTGGAAAGTAAACTTTTTTGGGCAAGTCCCAAATTCCCCAGCCAGCAAGGCCAGTGGATAGATGCTCTGTCTCCCAAAGTGGGTTCCTGCAGTGGGGTTACTTACGATAGTGGCCTTCGAGTTCCTTAGTAATACTGAATTATATAGAGTTGGAAAACAACACAAACCCCACCTAGTTCAATTCCTCTTCTGTGTCGGAATCCACCCTTTGTTGAAAGCAACGTGGATCTCCCAGTACAGAAGTCTGTTATATGCCTGTTTTAGATGTCGCTGGGTATATATGTTTTGATAGCTGCAACATTTGGGCTCAGGGCGCTTGAACATCCATCAGCAAGTACACGGGCCTTGCGCAGTTAAAAACACAGGAGCAGGGCCTATTTAAAAAGGAAAAACAGTTAGCAACTGTTGGTGTTGATTATTTGCTGGCTTTCTGGCCCCACCGCTCCCACACAGCTCTTCATCGTGCTGTGTTATGACCTGAGATCATGGCGGCGGCTTTCATATTTCAAATGGAGATGATTGCAGTGAGTGGGTGGACAAGAATATGCGCTTGATTCAAGTGCACCCTTCTTAAAACCAGCAAAATTGACAATTTTATATCTCCATGCAGGTGTCCTATCTTTGAATCAAGCACATATTAAAGTGGCTTTAAAAAATGATTTAATCTTTGCACTTTGCTGTCTTGATGAATAAACAGAAACAACACAAGAGAAACTGATACTGAAGGCAGTTGAGGCAGGTTAGGAGATGGAACTGTTTGGCCAGCTTATATTTTACACCTTTTCCAAGATATTAATTATGATGGGAGTTAGAAAGTACATTAGATTAGTAACTTTTATAAGCTGCTTTGAGTCCCAGGGATGGTGGAAAGTGGGAAACAACAACAATGGCAACAGTTTTTCCATCCCCATCACACCTTGGGAAACCCATTTTGTACTACAACACCCAGAACCCTGCAGTCACCATGGTCATTGACCATGTGAACTGGGGCCTGTGGGAATTTATTTCCCACCAGTAATTCTTCCAAGATCTGTTCCTCATCTATTATATGAAAGTAAAAGTTTGTTTGTCTGTGTCAGGCGAAGACCTCATATCATTGGCTGTGTCAGGTGAAGACCTCATATGATTGGCTGCCTAAGAAGATTCTATGGAATCCTGGGTTTGCAGTTTAGGGAGGGGCCTTTTGAATTCTTGGCCAGATAACTTCTGGGCTTCAGTCAACTGCGTCTGTCTTGAATAGGCTGGATGCTATGGAGATGCCTAGCACCAAGGAGGAGGGCAGTGTATTCCCTGAGGAACCCAACCTCTGTATGTTAGTAACTCCAAATACAGATTGGATTGGGGAATATGGGGACAAGTTACAGGTACTGGACAAGAAAGTTTGGGGAATTAGAGACACAGGATCTCAAATCTTTCTAACAAGTATTACCTATGAGAAAATAAAATTCTGGGCAACGCCGGGTATATACAGTAGTTACTGATATGGGTAAAGGGTATTGTTTTGCACAATTTGTTCTTTTTATCCTGGGGACACATACCAGTAGAGAATCCTCTTCCGTCATTCATCCTGTTTGCAAGAATCCAAATTGTGATGAGCAAGGAGGCAGCTCTGGTCTTTATGATTTATCTCCTGCCTTGTTGTGTTCCTGGTGCTATTAGTGAAACTAAGATGCTTGGGCTATAGATAGGCATCTCAGAGCATGCTGCCCTGAGGTGTCCTATTGTCTCTTCATGTTGTTCACCACAAGGTGATGATGACAAATCTCTCGCACCATATATTTCATACTGACATATCACTGGGGATGGGGCCAGCTCATATCCTTCCAAGACCAAATCTGGATTACTAGTTTCAGCCCAACATTTGAGAAACACATCAAAGACATAAAGAGAAGAGTGGGTGCAATGTGGAGGTGTGAGCGGGGAGCAAGGCTAACCCCTGCTCCTTGCCAGCTATTTCCCCTGTGAACTGGCCTCTTCCAGCCAATCTTCCCTGAGCCAATATCCCTTGATGTGCTTGCTGTGACCAGGAGAAAAGTGGCCCTGAAGCGTGTTTAGGTGAGCAGGGCTCAGGAGAGTTCATCAGCAATTCTTCATCCTAGTGATGTATTTAAGTCTTTTACTCCAAGTCTCAAGTCCTTGCAAGATACTTTCAAATCAAGTCTCAAGTCAAGTCTGGAAGCCAACTTTATACCCCAACCTGTATTCCAGAATTTCTGGACAGAGTCAAATAAAGTCAGTTTTAACAATTTAAGTAGAGTTGGTCCTCTACTTTTGTGATTTTGCCATCTGCAGCTTTGGAAGTGAGGATTAGGATCCTTCTTAGTTCCCATTTGCAAAGCTGGAGGCTTTTTCAGAAGTGGGAATAGGGTCCTTTTTATTCCTCATTACTGAAGCTTCAAGAACTTTAGAAGAAGGATCTTTCCTCCTCAAGACCACTGCCTAACACATTTTCTGTTCCCCTCTGAGATACGCACCCTGCACTCTGGGCATGAGTCTTGCCTTCTGCTCTTAGGTAAAGTTTTAGAAAACTCCTTCTAAATGCAGCCGGGTCAGTCTGCTGAGCAGACCTCAACCCCACCTCAAGCCCATTGCCTAACCCGTTTCCTATTCCCTCTGAGAAATGTGTCCACACTTTGGGCTTGAGACAGATCGCCATGTGACCTGTAAGTTGTAAGGTTTCTGGATGAATGTGTTATGTTACTGAACCAAGGGCAGCAAGTCAGTCACTAAAAATACGCAAGTCTCAAGTTGAATCAAGTCAACGTGTAATTTTTGCCAAGCCAAGTCCGAGTCAAGTCTCTGGAGTGACATAAGTCTGACCTGAGTCCGAATTAATAGACTCGAGTCTACATCATTGCCTCATCCCCAGTTTCTTGTCTCCAGGTTGCATCTTCATCAACTAGGGTGCTCAGATGATGTGTGTTTGCTGTGGGGTAGGAAAAAAGTTGCTGAGGAGAGTTATGGGAATATGCAGGGAGCTTACACAGATCTATCCTTAAGTTCTTATCTCCAGATCACACTATTTTCTGCCGCTTGCCACCCTTGCCTAAAATTGTACCCCACTCGCTGAAAAGTTAATTGTAAGCTTCATGGGGCAGGAAATTCTCTCTCACTCCCCCATGTGTGTATATACACACAAACAGACGAACATCACTAAGACCATTTCTGCACTACACTGTTATAGTGCTATTATTCCACTTTCAACATCCTGTGGAATTCTGGGGTTTGTAGTTTACTGAGGCCAAAGAGCTCTCTGGTTGAGAATTCTAAATGCCCCTCCCTAACTGCAAACCCCAGGATTCCATAGGTTGATAAAAGTGGAATAATAGCACTATAACAGTGTAGTGCAGAAATGGCTTAAGATTCATGTTCAGGACATTCTGGCCATTTCCGCACTAGACTGTTATAGTGCTGTTATTCTACTTTCAACATCCTATGGAATCCTGGGGTCTGCAGTTTAGGGAGGGGTCTTAGGCTGCAAATTCCATAGGATGTTCAAAGTGGAATAATAGCACTACAACAGTCTAGTGTGGAAATGGCCTCCACCTAACACCCATATTCTATTTTAGTTTTCCAATGGGCAGTACTCAGACCTCTTTAGGCTGTTTTGGGGGAGGCTGGATTATCTCTCTATGCTTTTAAAAAAGAGATTTGTTTTATCATTCAGTAAACCCTGGGTTTCCAAACATGTGGCCCTTGTTCTGTTTCCCCCTTTTGACTCCATTTCTGTTGGCATTCCTGACCCAAGTTCAAGGTTAGAGGGAGTGATGCTAGAAACCACATGGATGCAGAAGGAAAGAAATGTGACTGATTTCAGTTCTCTAGCCAAGTGACCTTGCTGAGCTCCAATGTGGCAATTGTATGAGAATTAAAACCCCATCCGTTAATGCTGCCAAATGGAAATACAGGGGACGGCCTGCATGATGGAACCCTACACTACCCAGTTGTGCTGGGCTTCTCAGTTTTCCTGCTTCTATCCCTGCCTGCAACTTCCAGTTTAATAAGCAGCTGTCATATCATTTCCTTCTAACAAGCTCCGTATTTAATTTCTGTCTTAATGAGAGTGGAGCTCTTCACGTGAATCTACAACCTCAAAACCTGTTTTTAGTGAGATATGCAAAGTCATAGAAGTATAGAGAAGAATTCATCTGAGCACATACAGAGTATATTTCTAGCAGTAATAGCACTCAGTTACAAAAATCTCCCCAACCATTCATATAATCTGTTGTCCCTTTTGTTGAATGTGCATCTCACCTTTCTCCCATAACTGGGACTTAGGCCATTTCCACACTAGACTGTTACAGCACCATTATTCCACTTTCAACATCCTATGGAATCCTGGGATTTGCAGTTTAGGGAGAGGCCCTCCCTAAACTGCAAACCCCAGGATTCCATAGGATGTTGAAAGTGGAATAATAGTGCTATAACAGTCTAGTGTGGAAATGGCCTCAGGGTGGCTCACAAGAGAACTCAATAAAACAAGTAACAATTGAAACACAAAATGCATTCAACCAGAAAAGATTAAGAACAAAAACGTTAAAACATATCAGTGAAAGAAGACACAGCAAATTTCATCCTAGCCAGGATATGTATCTGTATATGTGTGTGTTTTGCTGATATACAAGTGACTACCCTGTTGGGAATGATGCCACTGAAGGGTTAAGCACATGACTGTGATCCTATATCGAGCAGATGGGGTATAATTTTCTCCCTGTGCAGTTCCATATCCACCACTCTGTATATCTTTTTTTGGATGGGGGTACAAGAGACTGTCCTCTTGCCCTTTGCATCCCATCCAAAATATTCCCCCCACAGCTGTCAAACTCTGGGATGGGCTGCTGCTTACTGGTAGGGAGGGGAGAGAGCAAGGAGGCATGACAGACAGTGAAGGACTGGTTTGTCTAGGGTCCATAGGAGAAGGAAATGGAAGTACCTTCACAGATGGAGGGCACCCTCCTATTCCTTCTCTCAGAGCTACGTTGGGCCTTTCCACACTATACTGTTATAGTGCTATTATTCCACTTTCAACATCCTATGGAATCCTGTGGTTTGCAGTTTAGGGATGGACCTTTAGAATTCTCAGCCAGAGAGCTCTTTGGCCTCAGGAAACTACAAACCCCAGAATTCCACAGGATGTTGAAAGTGGAATAATAGCCCTATAATAGTGTAGTGCGGAAAGGCCCATTGGTTGAATTATCTCCCTGGTCTCTCTTATCCTCACCAGGGAATACACTGCCCTCCTCCTTGCTGCTAGGCCACAACCGGCCTATTCAAGACAGACACAGTTGACTGATGCCCAAGCAGCAACAGCAATGGTGACTTCTTCTATGGTTTGAAATCATTGGGGGCTGAAGTTGTAGAAGCTGCTCAAATGGCTATGGAGTAGCAGCTTGCAGAAAGAAACATGGGCATGTGTAACTCACACTGTGTGCAGATATGTCACTAACAGGACCCTAGTTTTCTTGTGCTTCCAGATATTCCCCACATATTTACAGGAGGGGGTCCCCTGCATCCACACCAGGAGCTAATGGTTTCCTATTCAGTTTCTAGGGAACTCCTAGCACTGTTTCATAGGATTTATAGAATCATAAGATTCTGGCAGAGAGCAACACAGAATAACTTAACATATCAAAAGTCTATGCAAATTTGTGTCCTCTTTTGCCCTCCTTATTGATTGATTTGACTTGATTTATGTCCCACTTTTCTCCTAAAACTGACACTCAAGGCAACTCATGACCGCATTAATTAAAAAGTAAATAAGAACACCCGCCATACACACACAATTATAATGAAATAAAATGCAACTGGATTACCAGCAATTAGGAGCAAAGGCATGCAAAAAGTCCAGCACCCACCCATTAAAAGCCTTGGCAATAGGTCTCTTTCTACCACTCAGTTGCTCTTTTTGGCAATATAATAGATGGCATAGCTTGGAAATGTGCCTTTTTTCAGACTGCTCACAGAATTGCCCATCCAGCATTGTCACCAACCACGTTGGCTTGTGGATTCTGTGAGAGATGTACCCAAAAAAAGAGGAATCTTTCCGAGTTCTAAGTGGCCTCTTTATTTGTCACAGGGGCCATGGTTTCCATGGGCAGATTGATCTGTGGGACCGAGTGAGCTGTTCCCAGAATGGGCCAGCTTCTTCTTTTTCCCAGTAGCCTCCTCTTGGCACAGAAATAGAGGTAAGGATCAGCCCTCCCTCCACCCAGGCCGAAAAGGCTCCCTAAACCAGTGGTGGCTTGACGGAGGATTGTATACAAGAAAACACAATGGCCTCAGTAATGACATGTTACTTAGTTCCAACTACAGTAGTCGCTACTGAATCAGTTGTTGAATGAGTCAATACATACAGATTTCTCAGGCTATTTCCACACCTTACCATCTTCCATCATCGCGATCCTGGCAGTTCCACTGCTCGGGTGGGAGCACGGCCCAGTTGCTCCCTCTGTACCCATCTGGCTGCCTGTGGAGGGGTGGCGCAAGGGACATACTCCTTCCTTCCACGGTGCAGCTGGCCACTTCCTGAGCTGCACTGGGCAAGGAAGTGCCTAGATCGTGCTTCGGCTCTTTCTAGAAGGCTGCCGGCGATGGGAGCATTGGGAGATCAGGGGCCATTACTAGATTTTTTTCTGGTAATGGAATACCCCGTGATTGCCATGGCTGGCTATACGTGGGCAGAGGGACCGTGATGATGTGTGAAAGCACAACTTACAGACCAGCAGCAACGCGTCCCCATTCCGGGACAGTGCTGTCGTGCAGAAATGGCCTCACTGATTCTGTGGGTATACTCTGGCATTCAGAACAATGTGTACTGGTTTGGATCTATTTGCAAAAACCAGGGCGCACAGCTGTTCATAACAGAGGTGCATTTAGGCTACTGTTTTTTAGCCTCTGAGGATGGCAAAGGTGTCAAGAATCAGGCACTTTTCTATCAAAACACCTGCGTAGCTCCACCCAGGATTCTGTTTCTTGGTCACATTACAGAGTTGGAAGAATGCTTGGAATGGCTTTCCTCAAGCAATCTGCAGACATCTGTTGCATCTTTGCTGCCGAGGTTCTCTACTCTTTCTGAAGAGAGTGGCCAGCTCTTGGGATAATCCTTTAATTGGGGATTACGGCAGTTCAAATGGGCCAGCTTAGTGTCTCTTGAGACCAACCCGTTTTGTCAGATCCTGAGAGTTAATCACCACCAGGGACACAGTGACCTGATCTGATCAGGGCAAGAAGGTTTAAGAAACGGCCTTTCCTCCCTAGATGTGACCTAGGCCAAGCAAACCAGATCTTTGATTTTGCATAAAGTTAAAAGGATTACCTCCTGAACTGGTTTACTTTCCAAAGGGCAATGGATGTTGTTGTCCAGTCCAAAGCTTGGAGACCCCCCCCCACAATTTTTGGATTCCAGTTTTCCAAATTCCCCCAGCCAACATATCCACTGGTATTGCTGGCTGGAGGATTCTGGGAGCTGGATTCCAAAAAAAATATTTTTCCAAGCTCTGAGTCCAACACAGAGGGAGGCTGCCCATATGGAGACAGCTGCCTTGAGAATTTAGGCAAGACAGAATGTGCACCATCATTCTTTTTCAAGCTGAAGTTGAGGGAAATTCAGTGGCATCTTAGAGAAGGAATTTCTCTGGTCTTAGTGACCAGAAGAATGTAAAAAGTGGAAGAGCATAAAAAGTGTCCTGCTTGGTCACACTTGTGGTCTACCTTTGTCTAGCATCCTGCTTCTCACAGAAGCCAAGCAGATGCCTCTGCAAATACCACTCTCTGATACTCAGATGGACAGCCTCTGAACTTGGAGGTTTTATCTATTGGTAGCTAGCGGTAAACCACAAATCTATGGATTTCCTATTAAGTGATTTAACTGGATCAGAGCTTGGAAAAGGTACTTTTGAGGGACTACAACTCATACAAATCCCTAGCCAGATATGCTATGCTGTCTCAAGGGTTTTGGGAGCTATAGTCTCCCCAAAGTACCTTTTCTAGACTCTGCATTGGTGTGTGTGGAATGAAAAATCCCATCCTTCCCTCTGTCCAGACTCTATGTGTGGTGAACTTTATTCTGAAGAATGGGTGGATCTCAGGATGTTAGAAAAAAAAGAAGAAAAGTAGATTCCAGGAGCCTGAAGTCTGCCCACTGATGAGCCAGATGGACCACCCCCCTTGGCCCAGAATGGCAAGGGTTAAAAGGCGCTTTGCAGAAAGGGAGGTGTTAGCACCCTCAGTCTATTTTCAGGATGATAAAGTGATACTTGCCATCTTGATTTCCTCCTGTGATGTGTTTTAAAATGAATAAGCCAGGCAGGAGCTGAGGAAACAGCTGCTGAGTCGATGTGAGGGTGGCAGAAGAATGTGTTCCCCTTTGGGATCAGATCACGTGTCAGTTCTCCCTTCCTACAAAGTCCATGGGGTCAGCTCCAGTTTGTCTTGTTGGAAGAACTGGATGTTTCTAGGTGGCCTGACTAGGGATAGAGAGTGGAGGTTTGGGCAGGTTCCTGGCCCTGCAAAAATAGACATCGAGCCTCAGGGTTAGGTGGGAAATATGTAATTCTCACCCCTTTTTGTATAGCCTTCCTGTATGTAGGTCTCTTTCTCTCTCATTTTGTCATCAAAACCTCTCAATGAAGTAGTGATGGCTGAGGCCAATTGCACATTAGACTGTTATAGCACTATTATTCCCCTTCCTATGGAATCCTGGGATTTGTGGTTTCGGGAGGGGCTGGATGGTCCCTCCCAGAACCGCAAACTCCAGGATTCCATAGGATGTTGCAAGGGGAATAATAGTGCTATAACAGTCTAGTATGGACAAATAATAAGAGGGGCAACTGACCTACAGTTGCCCACTACCAGAACTACCTAGGGATCTCCCAATGCTCCCATCGCGTATCTAGGGTGGGGGAAAGTAGGACATGTGTCCCAGGAGCCAATGCCAGAGGGGCACAAAAATGTGCATATAGGGGTGGGGGTAAGGTAGGAGTAAGAAGGCAGGGGCACAATTTCCATGCTTGCCCTAGACACTGTTTACACACTAGATATGTCACTATTCACTACCATGACGAAATGGGGATCTGAGCTCAGACTTCTTTAGTCCTAATTCAACGTTCTTCCTAATTCTTCCTACACACTAGCTTTCTGGTTGCTTGCTTGTCCCTTGGCTTGGAGAAGAGTGCTGTTAGAATAATAGAATCATAGAATCATAGAGTTGGAAGAGACCCCAGGGGCCATTGAGTCCAACCCCCTGCTATACAGGAACACCCATCAAAGCACTCCCAACAGATGGCCATCCAGCCTCTGCTTAAAAACCTCCAAAGAAGGAGACTCCACCACACTCCCAGACAGCACATTCCACTGCCGGACAGCTCTGACCGTCAGGAAGTTCTTCCTGAGGTTTAAGTGGAATCTCCTTTCCTGCAGCTTGAATCCATTGCTCCTTGTCCTAGTCTCTGGAGCGGTAGAGAACAAGCCTGCTCCCTCCTCAACATGATCTTGAAAACTTGCTTACATTTTTAAATTTGGTGTTGGTGTAGATATACATGTGTATGTGTGTGTATGTGTGTTGCTTTTTCACTTGGTCCCCATAAAAGTATTATTTTACTTCTCTGAATAGATTTTTTTTTCTAAAAGTGAACTTGGCTACTTGTTCTCTTTGATACTGAGAGCCTTTGATACTGGGGGCTCTAATTCTAAATACTCCTCTCTAAACTTTTAATAAACAGCCAGCCTAGTGGAGTGGTTTGAATGTTGGACTACCGCCCTGGACATCAGGGTTTGATTCCCCGCTTGGGCATGGAAAGGCACTGGGTGTCCTTGGGCGCATCACACACTCTCAGCCCCAGAAAATGTCATCATAGGTTTGCCTTAAGGTTGCCATAAGTTGGAAATGACCCGAAGGCACGCAACAACAAGAACAACAATGTGATGTAATCTATGTAGTAACACATCAGTGTAACATGTATTACTAGAGATCTACCAGGCTGATTTAGTCTATTTCTAAAAAACTAAATCTTGATCAGTGTGGATGTGCAGAAAAAATTGAAACTAAAGCCATTTCCGGAAATGTCATGTGGAAATGGCCATGGAGTGGCATTGCATGTGTGTGTTTTGTAGAGGTGGCCTTGTGTGCGTTTGAGTAACTGGGGAGGTATGTATGAGTATGTGGGTGGGTGGGACTGAAAGTGACATGTGGAAGGCTCTGTGTGTGTGTGTGTGTGTGTGTGCGCCCAAGGTGAAGAGTCCACATTCACCCTGGCAGATTCCAGGGTATTAAAGGTTGCAGTGAGCCTGATCATAGAAATCATAGAGCTGGAGGAGACCGCAAGGGCCATCGAGTCCAACCCTATTCTGCCATGCAGGAACACACCATGAAAGCACTCCCAACAGATGGCCATCCAACCGCTGTTGAAAAACCTCCAAAGAAGGAGACTCCACCACACCCTAAGGCAGCAGATTCCACTGTCAAACTGCTCTTACTGTCAGAAAGTTTTTCCTAATGGAGAATCTGTTTTCCTGAAGTTTGAAGCCATTGATCTGTCTCTTAGTCTCCGGAGTAGCAGAAAATAGGCTCCATCCTCCATATGACATCCCATCAAACATTTAAACCAGTGGTTCTCAACCTTCCTAATGTCGTGACCCTTTAATACAGTTCCTCATGTTGTGGTGACCCCTAAGCATAAAATTATTTATTTATTATTTACAATGCCTCCCCCCCCCAGCAAAGACTGCCTCACTGGCCAGGAATGGGGGGGGGCGGGCAGGAAGGGAAGGAGGAGCCGCGTGTCTCCCCCGGGAAAAAACTCCGAGAACCCCCTGGGCTCTGCTTCTGTTTCGCCCTCGTTTCCGCTGGGGAGGGCAGTGTGGGAAATGTTTCCAGAGTGTCGACCCTGGTCAGGGGGGAGGAATCCCAGCGCCTTTGTCTTTTGCGCGGGGCGCAGCTCGCCCCCCTGGAAAAGCACCACCTTGCGGCCCCCCGGCCCTTCCACAGAGCCCCCCTCAGTGGCGAGTGGGGCAGTGGCCGTGGCGAGAAGGGGGCCTGCCCCCCATGCTGCCGCCGTCCCCCAAGCTGGCCTGTCAGACGGGAGGTTCTCCCGGTAGCGGAGAAGGGGAGCGATTTCAGTCCCTTCTTAACAGGGGGCAGGAGGATGCGAGCACATGGGTCACGCTTACACACCACCACCGAGGAGGCAATGGAGCCTAAGACCATCGGAAATACGTATTTTCCAATGGTCTTAGGCGACCCCTGAGAAAGGGTTGTTTGACCCCCAAAGGGATCGCGACCCACAGGTTGAGAACCGCTGATCGCTGAGTGGGAGGGATTTGCATTTGTGATGCATTAGTGATGCAGCTGGCCTGTGAGATGGCCCACTGTTGGGTGGACTAGCCCCAGGGTTGCATTGTTAGTCAGGGGATGTGCATAACAGTTGTGTGTGCATTTAAGTACTTGTTAGCAACCCGCTGTATTCTTTCCTGGAGAGACCTCCTGAGTTTGGATGGTGTTCATTGGCATATTTTTGAGTCTTGATCTTAGTGTTGTTCAGTACTGGTGGCCAACTTTTGTTTACTTTCCGAGTTTCTTTTTTCCTGTTAAAATTGTCCGAGTGTTTATGGATTTCAATGGCCTCTCTGTGTAGTCTGACATATCCAAATGGTCCAGAATTTCTGTGCTTTCAAATACCATTCTGTGTCCAGGTTGGTTTATGACATATTCTGCTACTGCTGATTTTTCTGGCTGGATCAGTCTGCAGTGTCTTTCGTGTTCTTTGATTCGTGTTTGGACGCTGCGTTTTGTAGTCCCTATGTAGACCTGCCCACAGTTGCAAGCTTTGCGGTAAACTCCAGCAGAAGTTAGAGGATCCCTCTTGTCCTTTGCTGAACGTAGCATTTGTTGATTTTCGTGGTCAGTCTGTAGATTGTTTGAAGGTTGTGTTTCTTCATCAGTTTCCCTATTCGATCAGTGACTCCTTTGATGTGTGGTAAAAACACATTCCCTTTGGGTGGCTGTTTATCCTCACCCCTCTGGTTTTTTCTGGGTCTTGAGGCTCTTCTGATGTCCTAACTGGCATAAGGTAGAGACCAGTTTAGATGATTCAGAAGATAGCTCAGCAATTCTCTGATCCTCTCTCCTCGCTTTCCAAAAGCCACAAAGTGGTGGTTTGGGAAGGGCTATCCCGGTGATGTGATGAGCCATGGAGCTTGTGAAGGAGGAGCTGTTGCAGAGTTCCCCAGATATCTGCTGTTGTCTTCCAGTAAAAGCACCTTTGCCTATTCTGCTAGATTAATTTTACACTTCATTTCCTTCATTTCACCTCCCTCATATCTACCAGGCTAATTGTGCTCATATTCAGACTGCTAGAGCATGTGTGGGCTTTACACTAGTAATGTTTAATATAAAGATTTCATTTTTTAAAAAGAAAATCAAGTTATTTTGCCGTAGAAGGTTTTCGCTGCCTCAAATGTCTTGAGGTTTCCCTGACACCTCGTCCACACGTGTGTGTATGTGAGGGAAAGCAAATACGTGTTTGGTTATTAAACAAGGAATGATAGATTCAGAATACTTGAAGGGATCAAAAGGATATATGGCCATTTCCACATTACACTTTTATAGTGCTGCTATTCCACTTTCAACAGCCTATGGGGTTTGCAGTTTAGGGAGCAGCCTTTAGAATTCTCAGCCAGAGAGCTCTTTGGCCTCAGGAAACAACAAAGCCCAGAGTTCCAAAGGATGTTGAAAATGGAAGAATAGCGCTATAACAGTGCAGTGCAGAAATGGCCTGTTTTCTTGCTCGGGCCATTTCCGCACTAGCCTGTTATAGCACGATGATTCCACTTTCAACATCCTCTGGAATCCTGGGGTTTGCAGTTTCGGGAGGGGCCAGCGGCCCCTCCTGAAACTGCAAACCCCAGGTTTCCAGAGGATGTTGAAAGTGGAATCATCGCGCTATAACAGGCTAGTACGGAAATGGCCTCAGTTGACCATGATGGGCCTTTTATTGCCAAGATGAAAGTGTTCCATCTGGCTGTGGTGCTCTCCTGCAATATGCCAGCATGTTCACCAGAGGGCACTTCAACATCAAATTCTGCAATAGGAAGCATCTTTTTGTATCCTCTCTGGGAGGTGATTTTGTCCTGGAGAATCTCTTCCGTGCCCTCTTGAGGACAACAAACCAAGACTGCTGCATTCATGCATTCAGAATGGCCAAGATGGTGATGCCACCACGAGATGATTTTTTTTAAAAAAGTCAGTGCAATGTCATGATTAGAGTGTTGGACTAGGAATTTGGAGGTCTTGATTCCAGTCCCTGATGTCCGCCAATGCTTTGCTGGGTTACCACTAGGTGAGAATATTTTGCATGACATCAAAAATAGCCCCTGCCTTCCTTCGGTGGCTGCAAAATATAACCGCTCTCCCTGATGCCCCATTGACTTCAGAAGCAGAAGAGGGAGGGCTCCTCTGGTCAGTGCTTGGAAGATTCTTTTAAGAAAAACTTAGTTGTAGTTATTAGCTTTCCACTAGTTTTTTTAAAAATCTTTTTATTAATTCAAATCACAAAATTAAAACATATTATATTTATAATATTTACATAATTTTACATCAATCATTAATCCACATAATTCTCTCTATTTATCCTTTAAATTTCATATCCTTTTTCTTAAATTGTAGATATCAAATCCTATACAACGCAAAACACACACACACACACACACACACACACATATATATATAAAACATATGACCTGTATCTAATTTATACCCTTATCAAATAATAAGCAAAATTCATACGTTTAAATAATTCTAAAAAAAGAAAAGAAAAGAAAAGTTTTATACCTACCTACTACCCTTCCCTTGTTACATCTTCATATCTTATGGATGGTTATAACTTATCTATTCTTGAGCAACAATTTTCCATATATATAATACTGCAACATTTTAACCACTACTTTAAACCATAATTTCACAATTCTTTCACTGAAATCTTACTCCTCAAAGTTTTTATCCAAACATATTTCCTCTTGACTTATAATATATGAGTGGTTTTCTCACTTAACACATTTCACTCAATTATATTTATGCCACTTACCATTGTTTTTCCCCATTTGGATTCCCAAAGGGGGACAATTAACTTTCATTCTTCATTAATTTGTTTTTTTAGTTTTTCTGTCAGTATCGATGTCAATTTATCCATTTCCCATAAATCGTATAATTTCCATAACCAATCTTCAATATCTGGGACTTCTTTTTGTTTCCATTTTTGCACACTAGTTAATTGCCATCATAATTGCAACTTTCAAAAGTAACTTCATTTTTCAATTTTTCAAAAGTAACTAAATGGTTACTTTTGTGTTACTTTCTGACAAGTTCCTGGTCTGTGACACAACACACACTCTTCTTCTGTCCACCTTCTTACCATGTTCACACCCACAACAGCATCAGTGTGTATGAGATATTCCTTCACCATGATGTAGAGAGGTCGTGTCCTTGGTAACTAAAATAAAGAATAGAAAAGTTACACTTACACTTTCTCACTGTGCCTTGTTAAATTTAACTTAGCTATACCTCATTTAGTGATGAATGGAATTAATTACGATCAACACAATATTTGCAATGCCTTGTTTTCAAGCTCTTCCTGTGATGCTGTGTGGAACCTTGGAGACAGCTGAAACGCCACGAGATTTCTGGCTATCTTCTGATCGTCTGAGGCTGAAAAGGTTTGGAAATGCGCAGCCAAAATGATGACAGGGAAAGCAGGGGCTGGCCTATACCTCTGGCCCCATTTGGGCTGATCTCAAACTCAATATCATGTCAGAGGACCTCATTCTTTCTTTCTAGGGTTATGTAGGGACATTATGGAAGCAAATTTTGGATGGCTACCAAAAAGCTCTGTGAATCTCCTTAACAAGGCTGTATCCACATATATCATTTCTGTGGCACCTTAACGCTACCATAGGCTGTAACATTCTGTCTGGGCCACACCATGTCAAAGTGCTCTTGGAAAGGAGGTGAGAGAGGGTAGCTCATGCAAGTCAATGCTCCTCCATATATTTTTTAGATCCTTGCATGTTCAAGGAGATGGGTAAACTGGAACAGAGCTATCCTGATCTGTGTCAGTCTCCATTCCTACAAGGAAGGAATGGTCAGAACAAGATGGTGGGAAGCTGTCTCATGTTGGACGGGGATCAGGGCCATGGACTCTGGGTGCTGGGTCAGAGTTCAAGGGCAAAGCCCAAAAGGCTGCTATTCTGCACTGCAGAGCATGGAAAACATTTCCATCAGCCCTGGCTTTTTTTGCAACTGCAAAAGTGTTGCTGTGCAGTTTGGAATATTCAGACTAAAGCTTTGTTTTCTGAGTGCTGTAGATTAAAGGGCCCTTTCTCTGCAGGGCATTAAGCTGTACAGGAATGTCTCTCGGTTCCTGACACTTCTTTCCAACAGAGCTGGAAAACATTACTTTTTTTTTTTGGACTTCAGCTCCAGAATCCTCTAACCTCAGGACCATATTGGCTGGGGTGATTCTTGCAGTTGTACCCTAGCTTTTTTCTTTAATAGCTTTTGTGCAGAGCCATACTTTTTAGAAGAATTAACATATAATGATGTGCTGAAACCCTTCGTAACTGAGCAGTGGTTAGCATGATGCTTTGGATCACAAAGCCTCATCCTGTCACTGCCCTGTTAGCGTTAGCACCAACAGGTCATTATATTCCTACTTCTCAAAACTAACTTTCCAAGCTCTGCTCCTTTGTTTGCCAGCGCACGAAGCTACAAAGGGAAATATGAGGGCTGTACAAAAATAAAGCCTTTGTTTAGTACTATGGACAGCTCCTCAGAGATGATGAGGTCAGCAGGACTTCTTTCTCTGGTTTCAGTATCTGAAATATGAAAAACCATCCACCAGTACAAAGCAATGGCATAGCCATGCAGAAAAAGGTTGTGCGGAATTCAGTGCAACTTACTTCCCACCTGGTAAGTGTAGTTAGTGCAGAGACTGGAAAATAACTTTAAACAATTAATTAGTTATAGTTACAGCATCCAGGGCCCCCTTCCCAAAGTTGTGAGTTCTTGTTATCATATTTATTTATACCCCAGCTCGTCTCCAAGAATGTGGCTCAAGGTGGCTTAAAAATTAAAATGATTACAATATAGTTAAAAGTATACAAAAAGTCAACATTAAAGTAGATTTAAACTATTCACAAAGTTTTTTTTTAAAAAAGTGAACACATATACTTAGAAAGGATTTTTATTAACATTTATTTATTAACATTTTCCAAAACGAACACCGCAAATGCATAAAAGTGTGTATATGTGTAAGAGAAAAGAAAGACTGAAAAAAAGAACAGCATTTAGGCACACAAGAGGCCTATATATTAATGTATGAATTAAAAAGTAGCAGAAAGAAAGAAAAAAGAAAAGAAAAATGCACTTTAAAAGGATTTTTAAAACTATTAAAAATGCAACTGGGTACTGACACACCTAGGAGTGATCACACCACACCAATATTAAAATCACTCCACTGGCTGCCAGTTTATATCTGGACAAAGTACGAAGTGTTGGGAACTGTTGGGAAAAATCAGTCCTTGTGAACTCCCTTTTCGGAGAGCAAAAACAGGGGAGTCAAGAAAGGTGAGCGTGCTCAGTTGCAACTGAACACTCTTGAAGCAATTGAAAAATCAAGAAAGGAAGCAATGGAATGGAATATTTTGGAAGAGGGGAGTTCCCGACTGGGATCCTGGATGTGAGTATTTGCTGTGGCATCATGTTTTTAGTAGGTTTCATTGTTGTTTGTAATAATAGAGAAAATAGTCCTTCCTCTTGAAGGTGCCTCCTCTTTGTTGTTAACTGCTGTCAAGTCAGCTCTGACTTATGGTGACCCTACAGATAAGAGACCTCTAAGCCAACTTATCTTCAACCACCCTGATCAGGTTTTGCAGACTCAGGGCCGTATATTCCCTGAGTCTCTCCATCTGTAATGCGGTCTTCCTCTTTTCCTACCGTCTTCTACCTTACCAGGCATTATTGTCTTTTCCGGTGAGTCATGTCTTCTCAAGATATGGCCAGAGTATGATGGTCTCAGTTTAGTTGTCTTGGCTTCTAGGGAGAGTTCAGACTTGATTTTTTTCTAAGACCCATTTATTTGCCTTTTCAGCAGCCTGGGATATCCATAGAGATCTTCTCCAGAACCACATTCCAAAAGAGTTGATTTTCCTCCTATCAGCTTTCCTCACTGTCCTGCTTTGACAACCATACATAGTAATGGGAAATACAATGGCATGGACAATCCTAACTTTTTGTTCTTACATTTTACCCCTCAAAGAAAGGGGATAAATCCTTAAGATTAACCCTTGAGGTCTGGCAAGAGCTAGACACCAATGATATTCTGATATACCAATTATATATCCTATATGATAGTATTTCCAAGCTAAACAGCAGATTCCTTTTATTGTTTACTTTCACTCCACCTCATAGAATCATAGAATTGGAAGAGACCACAGGGGCCATCCAATCCAACCCCCTTCTGCCATGCAGGAACACACATCAAAGCACTCCTAACAGTAGGCCATCCAATCTCTGCTTAAAAACTTCCAAAGAAAGAGACTCCACCACACTCCCAGGCAGCAGATTCCACTGCTGGACAGCTCTGACCATCAGGAAGTTCTGCTTGAGGTTCAGGTGGAATCTCCTTTCCTGCAGCTTGAATCCACTGCTCCTTGTCCTAGTCTCTGGAGCAACAGAAAACAAGCCAACTCCCTCCTCGACGTGAGATCTCTTCAAATACTTAAACATGGCTCTCATGTCCCCTCTTAACCTTCTCTTCTGCTGACTAAACATACCCAGCTCCCTAAGCTGTTCTTCGTAGGGCATGGCTTCCAGACTCGTCACCATTTTGGTTGCCCTCCTCTGGACACACTCCAGCTTGTCAATATCCTTCTTGAATTGAGGTGCCCAGAAGTGGACACAGTATTCCAAATATATCATTAGAGGGTCAAATATGTTCTTTATATCAATTCACCAAATCCCTTAAGTTCTTTTAATTTCTTTCTTCATAGAAAAAAATGCCCTCCCACAAACACCCCTCCCCACGCACTATAAATATCATTCTTCTTACAGAACTGCGAGATCCTTTAGCAGCTCTGAGTAACAGATATTTCTGAATGTGGCTATTAAGACTAAAAATAATTCCAAGCCAGAGAGCAAGTGGTGAGAAATGTTCCTGCACGTGGAAGGCATGTGCATGACTGTCAGGATCAGATAGGGAGGAAGGAAGAAACAAAACAGAAATCTCTTCATCCTGGCAGAGAGACAGTTGAAGAAGACTATTTTAGGGTATATCAAGATTTCAGCATTCACCTCTTCAGGAAAAGATTATTTGGTCCCAAATATTTGATATGGAACATCTGCGACCAATCCTCCTGATGTCTTTTCAGAAGCTGGAAAAAGCTACTGTGAATAAAGTGAATTGGCTCAGGCCAGTCAATTCCACCACACACCTTCCACCACACACTATTTTCTGAATCAAAATCCCCTTTCTGGATTGTCTAATAGACTTGCTGGCTGAATGAAAAAGAGATGGACACTGTACGCTTCCTTTCTCCTTAGGCGGGGATAATAGCTTTGAGGAAAGGTGATTTTTATATGAGAAACAGTATAGAGGAGAAATTGTTAAAACATTCCCTCCTGCAGTGTTGTTTTTGTAGCTTGAGTCATCGCCACCTCTCCATGGCTGCTTCTCAGCTTTAAAAAAGTCAGATGATCCATGGACGTCTAAGTGGGGGAGGAAACTCTTCTCGTTATTCAACTCGGATACCTCCCCACAAATCCAAAGGATATGAGGAACTCCATGGAGCCATCTTGCTGTTGCCACCTCCTGCAACTTGAGGGGGTTTCTTCTACCTTCATCTTTGGAACAGTGGTGGCCAGTGAGACAATGAATCTACTCCAGGCTTTAGATCAAAATTGCTTGTATGTATTTCTGGGCACTGGGAGAGGCGAGATAGTAAAAACTAAGAGTCACAAAAAAGAAGAGAAAGCTTGGACTAAAATCAAACTGAATGGAGCTCTCCCAGGTGTTGAACTCTGTCCTTAAATAGGATCAGCACTTTGGATAACTTTTTTGAAAGTTCAGTTTGAAACCTGGAGTAGGTTTACGGCTCCATTGACATAGAAGACACCAGCCACCATTGTCTTTCAGGCAAGGAAGTCCAGCTCTGCAAGTCCAGCATTGGCACAGAGTTCTCACAAGGCTATCACAGCCAATGTCTGCTCAATAGGGAAAGGTCCCTTTGAATAGTGGAGTTTTCTAGTGGAGGTGGAGCAAGCTACCCAAACTGAGGCTGCAGCCTCAATGCAGGGATGGGAATCATGAGGCCCTCCAGATGTTGTTGGACTGTACCTTCCATCAGCCCTAGCCAGCACAGCCAGTGGTGAGGAATTCTGGGTTTTTCAACACAGTCTCTACATCTGCCTTAAAAAATTTAATTGTCACTGAAGCACTATTTAAATCAGTTCCCTGTTTGGATCTCCACAGCAAATGTACCAGTTGGTGCTGTCCAAGGTCCTGAAGTTGTATTTAGATACTCAGTTGATCTGATGTATCATGGAGAACAGAACGATGTATTTCCCATGTCATGTGGAGTTTGGCCTCAGTATTTAGGCTTTAAGGTTAGGCCTTCTAGATGATCAGTCACATTAGTCTGTTACAGTGAAAGCTACAAAGAGTTCCATCAGACGTCAGCAATTTCCCCCCCATTTTGTGGACACCATGGAATGATTATTATTGGATGAGAATGCTACAGTGTATTTTTACTTGGTACTGTCTATGAAAAGCTTTTGGGAATGGCAGTCCTTCTCATTATGGCAATACTCTCACCAGGGCTAACAGAATTTCTTCTGCCTGATGTCTGATTAGTTTGATGTTAGGAGTGAGCAAAACTGAGCCTTCCAGATGTTGTTGGGCTGTCTCTGACAGTATTCTCCATTATTGACTATGCTGGTGGGAATATTTTTTTTCTGGTTATAGGCTGTTGGGTAAGAGAGTTGGAAAATGCCTCTTACTCAAAGGACCACCAGCTTTACTTGCAAAAAGTCCCAAATTCCATCTGAGTGTTGCTGAGAAAGGTCCATCTAAAACCATGGACTAATGATATGAGATAAGGCAATTTTCTTTCCTTAACAAAAGAGAGAACCTCTTTAACCCTGAGAATTGAGTTTGGGGACCATATTCCAGTGATGCCTGGGGCCAAAGGCAGAAAGATGAGCCCCCCAAATGCCACCATATTGCAGCATAAAGCCAGTAACTAAGCTTTAGGAGAGGCATTTCAAGCTTTTAGAATTAAGGAAAAAACTGAGAAGGTGCTAAAAAATGGTTGTTGTGCTTGTTTTTTTGTGCCTTCCAGTTATTTCCAACTTATGGTCACCCTAAGGTGAAACTATCACAAGATTTTCTGGGGCTGAAAGTGTGTGATGCACCCAAGGGTGCAAGGGAGTTTCCACAGCCAAGTGGGGAATTGAGCCCAGTCTCCAGGATTATGGTTCAATGCTCAGACCAGTACAATATGCTGGCTCTCTCCAAATGTTACAGCTGATACAGCAGAGAGATCCTATGAGCCCAACATTTGACAGCAATCACAATTTTGGTGGTGTCATTATGAAAACAATGGTGTCAAGATCAAAATCAGTTGGTATAGTTTTATACATTTATAAAGAAATAGATTCATATGTCATTTTTTTAAAAGGTACCAAATGAAACCCACCACTTGTTGGAGATAAGCATAGTACACATATATTGTATGCAAGAGGTCTCATCTTTAGATCCTTATGTCCTCAAGGAAAGACCCCTTTCTGAAATCCTGGATGCTGCTGCTAGCCAGTGTCGATCAGTGCTGGGTCATACTTGGCCTACATGACACCTGGTCCCCCTGCTGTTTTTACGGCCACCAACAGAGTTTGAACTGTGGCTGCAGTGGCAAAAATGATCATCTCATGTTTTAAAGGAGAGTAGTGACCTTATATGTTGTTAGGAGTGGGATTTTTCTTGAAACCAAAGCAAACTGGCATGAGATGTCTTGTTTGCAAGGGAAAAAAAAAATCATGGACCTTTTTGCAATCACAGCAGGAACATATTCATCATCAATAGCATTTGTGTAGTGTAGTCCTTGGTAAGTTCCAGGCAGAGCTTGGAAATGATCCTTTTTTTTTGGAGTCTTGACTCTCCAAATCCTGCCAGCTGGCTGAAGAATTGCAACTCTTGGGTTAGGAAATATGGCGGGATAAAGAACTACAGGAGAGGGTCCAGTTTTGACCCCACCCCCTCATGGGGCAAACAATGTGCTAGGCCACTGACTGAGCTTTAAAAAATAATTTTTGGAGGACTAGGTTGGGACGTTGACAGGGGAGGAGACCTAAATCACTGTTTTTGCAGCTGATTTGGGGAGTTTTGGCAAGTTTTCAGCTGAAAATCATCTGAAAATTTGCATTAACAATTAAATGGAGGATTGGACAGGGGTTTGGGGAGTCACTAGAGGTTGTCTGGGTCTGCAGAAGTGGGGTTTAAAGTCCAGATTTGGCTCGTGGGCTACACTTTCCCCACCTTTGAAGTATGACAAATGTAGTCCAGAAGTGTAATCTTTCCAAGTACTGGTACCATAGGATCTAGTGCGCTTTACCTGACCTACACCATTGGTGCAGATAATTCTGATGTAGATCATCCTGAGCTGGAAGGACCTTCTATCTTTGTTCCTAAGAATGTCCATTGGGGGCTAGTATTGCTCCAAGCGAGACTGAAGCCTGATCCTTCTCTTGAACTGCTGCATCGCAGCTCTAGTGCTTCAGTCTTGAAGCTTTTACCTTTACCTGCCTTTCCGCAAGATTTCTCAACAGTTACTCATCCTACCTGACCTAAAAAGAGACAAGATGTGTGCTTTAAATAGAGAGATGTGAAGGAAAGAGGAGACTGAGGGAGGGGGATGTTGTGGTTTGAATCATAGGGAGCTCTGCAAAAGGCTGGGGATGGAGAAAGAGAATGATTATGTAATAATAGTATTTAGGTGTATGCTGCTTTGAAATGTTCCAGGAAAGGCTGTTGCCCTGTGACAGAGTGCCTGATTTGCACACCGCTGGTTCCGTCTTCCATCTCCAGCGTCTTCCAGTTAAAAGGATCGGATGGCAGGAGATGAGAAAAACCTGCAGGAAGCATCCTGAACAGCCACTCCTGGAAGTAGATAATGGACTTGATCCAGGGTGGATAACTTCCATGGGCGGATGGGTCACATTGCCTCTAGAACCCCCTGGGGGAGGCACCCTCACTGCTGCCATGCAGCTGAATTTTGGAAGCACAGCAGCAATGAATGAAAATTAATTTCTTTAAAACAAGGAAAGTGGGAGACACTTGCTTTCACGCATGTTTGGGAGCATTGCCATCTTGGACACAAGGTGGACTTAAAGGGAATTTGCAAGGGAGAATGAAGCAGCTGGGTTTTGTGGCTCAGCAGTTGTGTGGAGGATGGCAGGACTGCAGAAATAGGGGCAGCATTGGGTCAGTGATTGTCTCTTGCTCACACCTGGTCTAGATAAATGCAGGGCCTTTCTGCATTGCACCGTTATAGTGCTATCATTCTACTTTCAACATCCCGTGGAGTTCTGGGGTTTGTAGTTTCCTGAGGCCCAAGAGCTCTCTGGCTGAGAATTCTAAAGGCCCCTCCCTAAACTGCAAGTCCCAGGATTCCATAGGAGGTTGAAAGTGGAATAATATCACTATAACGGTGTAGTGTGGAAAGGCCCACAGTCTAAGAGGGTTTATTATCCATTATCACAAATGTAGAATTGTATAGAGAGTTCTGAGTTGTTATTTTCCACTGAAATTGTCTTGTGGTTTGTCAGCACTTTTTTGGGTAATGGTTCTTTAAAAAAAAAAAGTTAGGGAGGGAAAGCTGGAATAGCATCATCATGCTGTTAGACTGGCAACAATAGAAGCCACCCCATGGGAACTATACTTGGCAGATTGTTCTACCACTGAGCTAAGGCTCTAGGAAACCTTTGACAATGTAACTCGTTTGGTCTTCGTCCCAACACTCTCACAGGTATAATTGGTAGGAAGATGGAGAGGGCCTTCTCAGTGGCTGCTCCCGGGCTCTGGAACTCTCTTCCTGAAGAAGCTAATGACGGGAGATCGATTTGCAGCACCAGCACAAAATCCTCCCTGGAACCGCTGCTCTCTGGACAAAAAGTATCCCAGAGGCAAGCATAACACAGCAGAGGTTTGAGATTCAGCATCACAGATTCAGGAGCAGAGTGACGGGATGCAGAGATATGGGATGCAGAGAGTCAGGGCAAACATTCATGCTCCTCTTTTATACACACCTGCTTCCATGTCATCACTCAGGGCCTTTGGCTGATGCAACCCCACAGCCATTTCTACACTACAGTCTTATAGCGCTATTATTCCACTTGAACATCCTATGGAATCCTGAGGTTTGCAGTTTCGGGAGGGGCCAGCTGGAATAAGTGGAATAATAGCGCCATAAGACTATAAGTGCGGAAGTGGTACTTGTCATGATTTCACCATCATGACTCAGCCCTTTACTCCATGTCCCCTAGGGAATGAGCCATACTTTGCCCAGTCATTCCCCAGGTGTCCCATGACATGCTCATCAAATGTATTTTCAACTGGGGCAAATGTCACTGCATTTTTAACCCAACAGCTAAACTGTAGGCAAAGCCTTTTGTTTTGCTTTGTTTCAACAGGCCTTTGGTGAAAAGGCTTTTAATTATGAGCTTTATTGTTTATACAGTCAGCCCTCCATATCTGCTGGGGTTAGGGGTGCAAGATCCCCCCCAAAATAGAAAAATCACAAACTGCCTCTCCCGAAACTGCAAACCCCAGACTTCCATAGGATGTTGAAAGTGGAATCATAGTGCTATAACAGCCTAGTGCGGAAATAGCTTAAGACATCAGGAGCCCAGGGTTCAAATCCCTACTTGGCCCTGGAAACTCACTTGGTGACCTTGGGCAAGTCACACTCTCTCATCCTCAGAGGAAGTCAAGGTTGAGTCTTTCCTGAAAAACTTCTGCCAAGAAAACCCCATGATACATTTGCCTTAGGGTTGTCATAGGTCTGAAATGACTTGAGGATACACAGCAACAAAGCTCACTATGGCACTTGTTATGTTACTCCTTTTTTCGGCACATTTTAGTTGGGTGGGGAATCCACCTAAAACCAGTAAGAAACAACATAACGGGTGAATAAATCCCCTCAAAATGCCTCCAAAACTTTATATTCCCCACTCTAAAAGCAATGAGGAGAAAGCAAAATTGTAAAGAACATTCCTTATGTGGGAACAGTAAAACAATTACAAATCATTGTGTTGTTTTTCGAAAGGAATTGGGGGGCACAGAGGTGTGGCCGGGTCTGTTTGTGTCGCAGATGCTCCTCTGCACTAGTCATTTAGGGAGGGGAAGACTGCAGCTGAAATTTGGGGTTCGGAAAGTGAGAAAGGGCAGGTACCTTCATTCCATTTGACCTAGGACTTTTCCGCACTAGCCTGTTACAGTGCTATTATTCCACTTTCATCCTCCTACGGAATCCTGGAGTTTGCCATTTAGAGAGGGGCATTTAGAATTCTCAGCCAGGGAGCTCTTTGGCCTCAGAAAACTAGAATCCAACTCCAGAAAACTAACTCCAGAATTCCACAGGAGGTTGAAAGTGGAATAATAGCACTACAACAGTGTAGTGAGGAAAATCCCCTAGTTTTGTGCTACTTTGTTCTGGTCCAAGATCTGTTAAGGATCACAGTTCCAGGATAATCCCAGATCCAACCTGTCAAACATTCCTTTTAAGAATGTTGTCAGGTCCTGTTTAGCCCCCACGTGCCATGTTACAAATAATTTTTATTTTTTTTATTAAAATTTTCCATATTTACAAAAGAAAAAAAAGATATCTATCCTCAAAAACGTTACATTAGATTCCGAATCTTATTTCAAGCATGAGGTCCATTATACCAAACATGTTACATCAAAATTCACTTCCTGCCTCACCCCACCTGCATTAAAGAGGATAGTATCTTATTATTGTATCTCTCACAAAATCACCCTTTTGAGTTTTCTTTCCAGTGTTGTATTATGTTGTTAACATTCACACTGGGTACTGAAAAAGAATGCTATATTCTAATCAAAACCAATAGTCACAGTTTCTCCTCTTTCTTTTTTTATATAGTCTATAAAAGGTCGTCATGTAACCCAATATAAATCTAAACTTTTATTTTTTTAACGAAAACAATAGTTTATCTAACTCAACTAATTCCAGATACAAATAATGTCAACATGCTGTTTCCAAGCCTGGCTCACTGGACGCGCGGATAAATTCTCCAAGGCCCGGCTGCTGTGAAATTCTCCTTCTTCTCTCCGTTTCCCCACCCCATTTCTACTGACATACAGAAACAAGCCTTTGATCCACCACGTGAAACAGGTTTAGGAGTAAGCCCGGATTGCTGCTGGCCTTGCAGCTGAGCTCCCTTTCCTGTCATTTGACTCCTGCTGTTCCTGCAGAGCCGGAGCAAGAAAGGCACTCTCTATCTCTCTCGCGTTCTGCATTTGTCAAAACCTGTGTTGTTTTGGTCTTTGTCCTTTTTGCTTTGGGATCTCCTGAAGGAGAAGCATGGTGATGAGGCTGAAGAGTGTGTATAAAGGGTGGGGATGCCTGCAGACGGTTGCCAGGCGAGGACTATCTCAAGCTTTGAGATTCCAGGGCCACCTAGGGATGATCCTTTGCGATGTCACAAGGGTAATGTTACCTGGATCCAGATCCCTCCCCTCTGTGTTTGTGCGCATATGTGCTTGTGGGTGTGTTACCCTGACTTCTGGGGGTCCCGGGGGAACACCTGGATTTGCTCCAAAAATACAAAGGTTGGGGAAATTAGCGGAGCACTGCTTAGCAAAGCAGAGGGCAGGGCAACAGAGCAAGATCTTGAACCTATGTCTACAGAGTCAGACAGAGTGAGAGCCAGGTCAAATGTTCAATTATCAGTAGTTTATTTAGCAGAATTGGCAAAATATCCACACACAAGCACAAGCTGAAGCATTCACTCACACAAGCACACAAGGACTAATGAGTCGGAAAGATATGAAGAGCAGGAAAAGCAGAGGGAAAGAGAGCGGTTTATACTGCACCTAATCCTTTAGTTTTCGGCACAGGAAGAAGCAAGGTGAAAGTGGCTCTGCAGAGAAAAAATGCTAAGGGGAGCACTCGACTAGCAGAATGACGGGGGGGTGTATTCAAGCATAGGAGTTCTCCAAAGACAGTCCCCAAAAGGGGGCTCAATTATAGGGCAAAGTATGCCTTGGGGGCAGACCCTTTCCCGGAAAAGGACAATGGCCAAATCATGCATATGGACCTCGTTTTTGCATTTCTTACTGCTGCAAGTATTAATTTCTTCTGGAGGACACTTAGTTCCCATCAAGATGTCAATGTTGTTACTGGTCCATTGTGTGTGTATGTGCCTTTCTGAGGTTTCCCTCTTGGAGACATGACTGGGGGTGTGTTGGCCCGACCGCGCTAAAAATACTTTGGTTTTCAGACCCAGATGTCTTATGTTCCTGTCTGGTGAACCTCTGGCTTAATAAATTTGGATATTAAATATTACGCTTCCCCAGGGACTGGGTCTGCCAGCAGGGGTTACAGGTGTTTGATTGGACATACTTTTTCACCCTCTCTTTCCTGCCCCCATTTGAGATAAGAAGTTGTTTATTCCTTTAAAAAGCCCAATGTGTTTCAGCCTATATGAGAAAAGACAATTGACCATCTATTAGCACATAGAGCTTGTCCCCTTTTGGGCCCTTTCCGCAACTCACCTTTTCTTGGCGCTGGGGTGCGGGGATCATGCGAGCAGCCTCCAGTGAGAGGCTTTTGCATCGCCATTGCTTCAGCTCTGCAGCTGCCGGCTGCTTACGCGAGAGCCCCGCCTCTTCCTTCCACAGTGCAGCCTCGGAGTTTCCCAGGCTGCACTGAGGCAGGAAGTACAAGCGGCACGGCCCTGGAGCTCCGCACACACAGCAAGTGTGCGCAGGGCCCCGGAGCAATGCGCAATCGCGCACCATTTTCAGCTTAAAGCCAAAAATGAAAAAATGCACAAGCGGCTCCTGCCAGACCCTGGAGCGTCGAGCGATTGTGTGTCGTGTGGACCGCTCCTCACATTTGCGTGATGCTCGAGGGGCCCTTTTGTGTGGCAAATGCCGTGCGAAAAGGGCCTTGGTTTCCTGCTTACATATATGTGCTTTTCAATACTCTCTCCATTTCTGGCCATAAGAACTAGTCAACAATCACAGTGAAAATTATGGAACAGGAATAAATCTTGATCAGTACAACAGCCATCTCTCACTCCCATTTCCAGCGTGGGAAGCAGAGCTCTTTGTACCAGTCTTGGGCTAGGGACCTACCCTATTCTTCCTAGCCCCTGTTTCTGGAGCCCATCCCCAAAAGGCAAAACAAGCTTGTAATGTTGTCAGGTAGAAAGTGGATGCTGCCCTTTAGTAAATAAGAGAAGACCTGGAATACTTGAAACTATGGCAACCTGACCAAGCGTAAGGCTGATGAAAAACCATGGGGTAATTGTTTGTTGGGGAAGCTAGGGTATGATGAATCTCCAGTCTTTGACGTTACAGTGATGTGTGCATTTGCTGTACATCCAACTGCCTCCAACCCAACCTCAGTGCTGATGTGCTCATGTCTCTTTAAGTGCCTTTTGGCAGCACTCCAGCGGCTTGAAAGGGAGCTAAAGAAGCTCACAAAAGACTGGGGGAAGGGGCTGGGAACTGTGTGTGTATGTGTTGGTGTGTGTGTAGGGGGGGGAGAGAAGATGGATAACCCCAGTTCTCTGTGTCCTTGTCAAGTGATGCAAGGCTACTGTTTGGTGGCGGAGTCTGAGAAGATGGTTTTTAAACGGGTTTTTAATAGCTTTCCAGTCTGTGTCTAGATAAAAGCCACTTTCTCACGAAATCAATAGCAATTCTTTTATTAGTTTTAATGGATTTGGATTGCATTCTGTATTTCTTTACGAGCAATCCTGTGATTGTGACTGTCCTTTGAAAGGAATTCTAAAGAGGTTTAAGACAGAATCATTTTCAGGTTTTTTTCCCCAGGAGGGAGACTGTCTTGCAGATTCTTGTTTTCATTAGCTATGGTAATTAAAATAGATAAAAGAAATGGACGCTCCTTCTGCAGAGGGTTCTGGTTGAAAAATTTGGAGGACAGTACCAGCTCCCTCCCCCCACCTACACTTGAGAAGTAACTGTAAAGCATGGTAAATGTAATATGCTGTCAGCCCTCCACATCTGTGGAGTAAAGGCATTTCCACATTACACTGTTATAGTGGTATCATTCCACTTTCAACCTCCTGTGGGATTCTGGGGTTTTTAATTTACTGCAGCCCAAGAGCAATCTGCCTGAGAATTCTCAAGGCCCCTCCCTAAGCTGCAAACTCCAGAATTCCATAGCATGTTGAAAGTGGAATAATAGCACTATAACAGTGTAGTGTGGAAAGGCCCTCACTTGCAAGTAATCAAATCCGTGAAAGTTAAATCCACATCTACAGGTTTGACTTTCATGAATTTGATTACTTGTGAGTTACTCCAATCCCTGTTCCCTACCTCAAGCATTCTTTTTCTGGGGGAACATTCTCTCTTGGTGGCTCTAGTCAGTCTGTGCAGCCCTCCTCCAGCAGCTACTGCCTGGCCAGTGAAGGAGTGCTTTCAGCTCAGTTTTGCAGTACCACAAACCCTCTTCCAATGCCGCACACCCACCCAAAGAAGAGGATGGGTATGAGGGAGGAAGTATAGGGCCACAATGCCAACCTATCCCTTTCCCTCTCCATTCCCTGAACTGGTACAGACTCTGAGTGTCTAGCCATTTCCACAGTAATCTGTTATAGCGCTATCATTCCACTTGCAACAACATCCTATGCAATCCTGGGGCAAACCCCAGGATTCCATAGGATGTTACAAGTGGAATGATAGCGCTATAACAGTCTAGTGCGGAAATGGCCTCTGTCTCCCCTACCATGCCTCACCCTTCCTCCCACAGACAGACACATACACACAGATACATTTTGACTTTCGCAGTTTTTCCCCTTCTGGGGGGGGGTCCTGTGTCTTTAACTCTAGTGAATGTGGAGGACTTACTTTAAAAGCAGGGATGGGAAATTTGTGGCCCTGGGGTGTTGTTGAACTGATCCTTTGCTGTTGGTTATCCTAGCTACAGCAGATGGGACTTAAGGACTGGCACTACCTGGAGACCTCCATGATTCCCATTGCTTATCTGGGGGCCACAGATTACCCCAATATAAATCACCCTTTTTCAGAAATAATGCAATGTTGCTAACAAATGGGCTGAAAAGTGGGTTATAAGTGTCAGAAACCTAAAAAGAGGATGTGTGTTAGTGTGCCGCCATCACCATTCTAAGATGGCAAAACCTGGTTATCTGAAACTTGGTGTGGATACTAAGGAAACCCTCGGGGTGTGCATTTTGGTGTTATTTTAGGCCATTTCTGCACTACACTGTTATAGCGCTATTATTCCACTTTCAACCTCCTGTGCAATCCTGGGGTTTGCAGTTTAGGGAGGAGCCTTTAGAATTCTCAGCCAGAGAGCTCTTTGGCTTCAGGAAACTACATACCCCACAATTCTGCAGGAGGTTGAAAGAGGAATAATAGCACTATAACAGAGTAGGGCGGAAATGGCCTAGAAAAAAAGAGCTGGAGATGGGAATGGAGAAAGAAAAAAATGAACAGAGTGGGGGAAAGAATGAACATGGGATAAAGGCAGGGTGGGATGGAGGCAAAGAGGTTTCTAGCTCAAGCTAAGCTGGTCTGTCTCCTTGGTTTTGTGGAGCCATGTGGCAAACCTGTTTATAGTGACTGAAAAAAAAAACTTTTGCACATGGAATGGGCAGAGGCTGCCACTTTGTTTTTGTTTTTTGAAGCCTGAAGCCATCTTATTTATGCATATTTATAAACCATTTGTATCTGAAGATTTTAAAGTGGTGTGTGACAATAATCAAGCATGCAATATAAAAACAAACCATGAAATAAAGATAAACCCTTTATTCATAAGTTAGATTGTGAAATTAAACTAAACAAGGAAATCTTGCAAAGAGAGAGAGAGGGAGTGAGGGAGAGAGAGAGAGGCTGAAGAAAAGAACAAGAGAGAAGTCTTCGGCATGTACCTAAAACTAAAAACACTTATGCATTCTGAGATCAGGTGGAAAACTCTACCATGTAGTGGGTGCCACTGCTATGCCTTGGGCCAGCTTTACTGACCTGCTTGCAAAGAAACTAGACACAGATATTCGTGTCTGTATATATATATTTGTGTGTATACACACACACACACATATATACACGCACACACATACATACATATATATATATATATATTTGTTACTATTTTCAATAAAATACAATGGGGAGCAGCCCAGTGTGGATAACAAAGGGAACACAAACCTCCTTGACTCCTCTCCATCATCCAAAGGAGAAGACACCGCAGCCACAATTGCAAGCAATTTGGCAACAATGATAGTATTCAGCTGTCACTGGTTAGGGAAGGCCCTCCCAGGAGATCTTCCCCTTAAGCCTCAAGAGTCAAAGAGGGACTTGCCCCAGGCCAGCTTCAAAGGTGGCCTTTATTGGCACCCTTGGCTATGTGACCCAAGGGACAAATTTGGTAGAACATTCCTTTATCTGAAGAAGTGCCTATTAGGATGCTCACCTCCTTTCACTTCTGAACCATCTGCCATGGAACTTTAGTTCTTTGCCCCAGCTGGCCAGCAAGTCCTTCTGCAGATCTCCCAAGAATCAAATGCTCCCTGTTCACCTTGCAGTGGGCCTTGTCCAAACAACAGGAATCTCTTTACCCCTTCTATAACTACCAGGAGACAATATTAGAGCAAAGTACTCTCACCCCAAGCCAATGCTCGGCTATGTCTGCCAGTGTCTGCAGGTTAAGCCCTTGCCCTTACAATAGAACTGAACAGTTCTCCCTTGAATGGTTAATAAGCCCACATGATGTTAGGCCCCTGTCCTCCTCAAACACCAAAGAAAACAATCCACTCTGGCCAAGCCACTCTAGGGTAGCTCATTAGCTCAGGGCCATACGCTGCCCGGTATACCATATTATGGCTGCATATGAGGATTCAGCAGGTTCTGACACTTGAAAAGAAACCCTAATTAACCCAGAACAAGTATAACTTTACATAAATTAATCTGTTAAATATGCCCCAGATTTCCATCTGTCCAGGGCGTGAATAGTCTGGGAGTCTAGTCCCATGGCTACAGCAATAGAAGCAACTCCCATGTGAAAGGAGTGTGCTGTCCCCAACCCAGTCTCCGAGGCTTGGATTGTTATAGCCCTGGAATATTGTGAGTAGGCACCGAAATACCCTGAAGGCAACAGATCCTAAATACGCTGAAGGCAGCACATACCTCTATCTTCATCACAAAGCTTCCCTACATTTCCAAATAGATATTTCCTGTGAAACTGAGCCCCTTATTTGCAAAATCTTAGGTCCAAGTTGGTCCTCTTGCACACTGATCCATCTTGGGCTGACAGCTTTTTTCAAATGCAACAAGGCACGCATCACAGAACTGTGAGACCCTATTTTACCTTTTCACTAACCCTTTATACATCAATAAAAGGCCAACTGTGCTGTAGTATAGAACACTTTGAACTCAAAGAGACCATTGCAGATGTTGTTCCAAGGAATCCTTGGACACCTCAGAATGTTTAGGACGTAGACAAGCTCCTTGGAAAGGTAAGAAGGACAACTTGCCCTCTTGATCCCTGCCCTTCATGGCTGGTCGTCCAGGGAGGAGTTGCAATTAATACGTACTTAAGACATATTATTAATGCATCCTTCAGGGAGGGCAATTTTCCAGCTTGTTTAAAAGAAGCGATTATACGGCCGCTTCTAAAAAAGTCCTCCCTAGATCCCCTGGATATGAATAATTACAGACCAGTCTCCCATCTTCCATTTTTAAGCAAGGTGATCGAGAGGGCTGTTGCCCTTCAGCTCCAAGCTGTCTTGGATGAAACAGATTATCTAGATCCATTTCAAACTGGCTTCAGGGCAGGATATGGAGTTGAGACTGCCATGGTCGCCTTAGTGGATGATCTACGCCTAGGTATCGACAGGGGAAGTGTGACCCTGCTGGTACTCCTGGACCTCTCAGCGGCTTTTGATACCATAGACCACGGTATCCTTCTGGAACGCCTGAGAGGGCTGGGGATCGGAGGCACTGCACTTAAGTGGTTCCGGTCCTATCTCTCAGGTAGATACCAGATGGTGATGCTTGGGGACAGCTGCTCCTCGAAAAAGGAGCTTAAATCTGGCGTCCCTCAGGGCGCCGTCCTGTCCCCAATGCTATTTAACATCTACATGAAACCGCTGGGAGAGATCATCAGGAGGCATGGAGCAAGGTGCTATCAGTATGCTGATGACACCCAGATATATCTCTCCATGCCTCGGATAACAGCATCAACTAAGGATGGCATCTCACCTCTAAATGAATGCCTAGAAGCAGTAATGGACTGGATGAGGAAAAACAGACTGAAGCTGAATCCAGATAAGACGGAGGTACTTGCTGTTAGGGGCCCCAGCCCAGGTATAGAGGTTTGTCAACCAGTTCTAGACGGGGTCACACTTCCCCTGAAAGACTGTGTCCGCAGCTTGGGAGTGCTCCTGGACTCGCCGCTTCAGATGACAGCTCAAATTGATGCGGCAGCCAGGAGTGCCTGCTATCAGCTTCGGCTGATACGCCAGCTGCGCCCCTTCCTGGACTTGGAACACCTAAAAACAGTGGTACATGCGCTGGTAACTTCACGGCTTGACTTCTGTAATGTGCTCTACATAGGGCTACCCATGTGCTTAGTTCGGAAACTTCAATTAATTCAGAATATGGCAGCCAGGTTGGTCACCGGAACATCTAAAAGTGACCACATAACACCAATTCTGAAGTCTTTACACTGGCTGCCTATTCGTTTCCGGGCACAGTACAAGGTGTTGGTTTTTACCTTTAAAGCCCTTCATGGCTTGGGGCCAGCCTACCTGCGGGATCGCCTTCTCCCATACAATCCGCCCCGCACACTAAGGTCCTCTGGGAGGAATTTACTGCAGTCAATCAGAACTAGGTTGGCTGCGGTTACCCAGAGGACCTTTTCTTCTGTCGCTCCCAAGTTATGGAATGGCCTGCCGGAGGAGACCCGGCACATTACCAGTCTTGACTGCTTTAAAAAAGCAGTCAAGACCGTTCTCTTCCGACAGGCCTTCCCAGATTAGTGTTCCACCGCCTCTCATCATTGTCTTCTGTGTTAATCTTGTTTTTAATTTGTTTTAATTAACTAATATGTTTTAGGGGGATAGAAGGGTTGGAGGGTGGGGAGGATAGGGTGCGTTTTAATGTTTTAATGTTTTTATATATTTTTGTAATGCCGCCTCGATCCATTGGGAGAGGCGGGATAGAAATAAATTTTATTATTATTATTATTATTATTATTATTATTATTATTATTATTATTATTATTTAGTGGCATGGGTTTCTGGCTATATCTCCTAGGCTGCACCTCGCTGGCCCAAGCTTCCTGCATTTTGCAAAGTCTAAAATTTTCTACATTGTTCTGCTTGGCCTTAATCAGAAAAGCTGGCACTTTTTGGCAATTTACTTCCAAACAGATTTGGGCAAGAGTCCTTTAACAATCACATTAATTGTTTAAAAGGTATAGGGCATACCTCCTTCAGGCTTGCATCCTTATGAAACACATCAAGACCTATGTGCACCCTCAATTAATCATTCTTTGTATCAGGTTTCAAAGCCAAGCTTATAGCTCTCATAGGCCCTTTCCACATGTGGGAAAATAACCGGGCAAAAATGGGACTCACCGGACTTCCTGAGCGGCCAGGCGAGTCCGTCGGGAAGAGGAGCAGTGCGAGCTCGTTGCTCCACACTGCTCCGGCATCCAAAATGGCAGTTTCTGGTTGGTGGAGGCTCTCCACCAACCGGAGAAGCTCGCCCGCCCCTGGCAGATCTGTGTGCGCTTGCAAATCTGCACTGGAGCGTGGCGACGGAGCGACACGGAGTTGCGCGCTCTGTGCTTTTTAAAAACCTCTAAAAAGAGGTTTTTAAAAAATACGCTGCGCGACCAGTTCCGGTTGCTCCGAACCAGACTGAGGTGCGGAACTACAAAAAGTAGTCCGCCCCAGTCCACCCTACGATGCAGAAGACCTCCGTTGGAGGTCGCTCTGCACCGTTTTAATAGCCCAGTGAGGAAAGGGCCATAGTCTCACTTCTCCAAGGGTCCACAGCTCTGCCAATATCAACTTAGGCTCCTGTCTGGCCACTAAGATCAGCCACCAAAAAACACTCCATTTATTGATGGGAGAGAGCATAGGCAATACCATTATGCTCCTGGGATATGGCATTGCAGAAAAAGCATGTTAAAATGTAGGCAGCAGAGCATGAAGGCTCTGACCAACCTCATGGCTCTGACAGATTGTGATTTGACTGAACTGCTCACTTGTGTATTTGCCAAGTTGTCACACCAGATGTTCATTGGGTTTGTGAATTCATTGGTGCACAGACTGCCAACACTATTGGGAAAAAAGTTCCACGAAGGTGAGATTTCTGGTTCTTCCATGTATCTGTCCATGTGCAAATGCACCATCAAACAAACACCAACCCCTAATTAACCAGCCACATCTGAGAGAGTTTGCAGATCTGCAGCCAGCCTGATGTCATCCTTAAAATGGAAACACACTACTGTAACTGTTAAGGCATTCTTGCCAAATGTCCAAAGCCACCCTAATCTCTTGGTCACTCAAAGCCAATGATGCACGATTGATGAATGAAGGTGCATCAAGCTGGTAGGCAAAGTTTAAGTGGCCAAACAACTCTTGCAGTTCATAAAGCATGACTTTACATTTGGTCATGAACTCTCTTACTTGAGCTTGGAGTTGTCCAGCCTCTTCTGGGAAGAGCTACACAACTGCTCTAAGCAGCCATTCTAGATCCTAAGAACACCTATGAAGGGGCTTCCACCTTCTCTTCTGTCAGCTGGGTTCCCAAATCTTCAGTGAAGGCTGCAGATTTCTCCATTCATTGCTTGCATTGCTCCATGCTTACAGGCCCTATGAACAGAAAGTTGTCTAGGTGGTATACAACATCTACTGCAGCTGCCCTGAAACAAAGTGCCCACTCCAAATATGAATAAAACATCTCAAATACCAAAGAAGAAACTCAGTACAAGCATACTTAGCTTTAGAGTACTTCACTAAGAGAATACTTTTCAATTACACAGTAGAGTGCCATTCGGTTACCTGCACTTAGTATGTTTACAACGTTTTTGCACTTTGTGTTTCAGTGTTGTATTCTGACTAACTTTATTTATTAATTTTACTTTTGTATTTTTTTAGGCCTAGTACTATTGCACATTTAATAAATGATAGTGTAGGTATGTTTTTAATCATAGAATCATAGAGTTGCAAGAGATCCCAGGGGCCATCCAGTCCAACCCCCTGCCATGCAGAAACACACATCGAAGCACTTCTGACAGATGGGCATCCAGCCTCTGCTTAAAAACCTCCAAAGGAGACTCCAGCACACTCCATTGAGGCAGCATATTCCACTGCTGGACAGCTCTGACTGTCAGGAAGTCCTTCCTGAGGTTCAGGTGGAATCTCTTTTCCTGCAGTTTGAATCCGTTGCTCCTTGTCCTGGTCTCTGGAGCAGCAGAAAACAAGCCCACTCCCTCCTCGACATGACATCCCCTCAAATATTTAAACATGGCTATCATGTCCCTTCTTAATCTTCTCTTCTGCAGACTAAACATCCCCAGCTCCCTAAGCCACTCCTCATAGGACATGGTTTCTGGACCCTTCATCAATCTTTTATATGCACTGGCACGTGCAAAAAAAGAGAGGCTGTGATTCATTTTAAGGTGATATTTATGGTGGTGGTCTGGAACCTAACCCACCAAAATGGTGAGGAATGCCTGTATCCCATCAGTAACATCTGATCCACCTAAAACTCCCCATCAAAAGAGGACTTAATTGTTCAGAATCCAATGGATGCACCAACAGGAGGCAAAAGACTGATTTAATGTCACATTTTGCCAGCTCGGTCCTTGGACCACATCTGCATACTGCTTGAACTGCTAAATTGAAAGACATATAGCAGGGAGGCCATAGGTTTGCTGGGATGGTGTTGTTCACTTACCCATGTCTGGGATCCAACAATATCCTGTGGGGATATCCAAGAATTTGGTGTAGAAGACTCTGCGAAGGAGCCTAAGACCTTTAGCCCTGTGCCACTTCTGTATCCATCTTTACCCTAACCACTGCTACCATGCCAACCCGTGATTTCAGAATGGGGTCATGAAGGAGACCTGGATCTTCTGGTGTGGGATGCAAAACCAAATCTAAACCTGTGTCCCAAATATGGAACATCCACCTGGTTAGGATATTCAGCCAAAGAGATAATAATAGGGCAACCTTTATTAATAGGGTGAACTGGTCCCCCAGCTTTTTACCTGGTTGTGTATCCCTTACTCCATTCCTTTGACCTCTGTCCTTGGGGCAATTTGCAAAAGAGTGCTGTGCTCTGCAAACAGAGCAATAATGCTTATATGTGAATGGATGAGGACCACAGAAATACCGGGAATTAAATTCCCAGCATACCATGTATTGTTGAACCATCCATCTTGCCTGAGCATAGACGAGGGATATACTGAACAAAATGACCACTATGTGATGGGTCTCTCTCTGTGGGAATATTGGGGTCCTGAATCCTATTGTCAGTCTAAACTAGACTAGAGTCACCATATAAATAGGATATACTATGTATTGTCCCATAATGCAACAATTTTGATCCAACAGGCTGCTCTTCTTGTGGGCCTTTAAGTTATTTCTGATTTATGATGACCCTAAGGTTTTTTGCACGAGACTCTTATAGCGCTATGATTCCACTTTCAACATCCTATGGAATCCTGGGGTTTGCAGTTTAGGGAGGGGCCGGGGAATCACAGTGCTATAACAGTCTCGTGCAAAAATGGCCATGCACCCATCACTGGGTTTACTTGGCTGAATTTATTCAGAGGGGGGTTGCCCTTGCCTTTGCCTGAGGCTGAGAGAGAGGAACTTGCCCAAGGCCACTCGGTAAGTTTCCATGGCCAAGCAGGATTTGAACCCAGTTCTCCCAGTGTCCAGACCAACACCCAAACCACTACCCCATCCTGGCTCTCATAGGTTTACTCTAGTTGGGAGTAACCATTAGGATTTAGACTCTGTCCAGCAACCAAAGTTGTGGTCCCATTTGATTCCCACTTCAGGATTGATGATGACTCTTGTTTGAAACCTTCATTATACAGAAGTTCTATAGGGCACCAAAATCCCCCTACACTCTGTTGTTGCAAGGCTGTGCTCTGACTACTACCTCGCAAAAATCAAGAACACACAGCAACGAATTCATCATTCATTTGCAACTTTTTTTTTTCACTTTGTCATGCAACTTCTTATCCTTTTTTCCTAAATCACAAAGTAGGAGGACAAACACATCAGTATGTTCACTTGTCCAGGTTTTCTCCTTAACAGACTGCAAAAGTGGTCACGTAAATGAAATGTTACCTCCTTTTTGCAATGAGACTGTGCTAATTAATTGATTAATATCTCACCTTCCTCTTGGCATGGGGCTTAAAGTGGTTGACAGCAAGTTAAAACAAAGTTCACCAAAACCTTATTATACAAAAGTTTTTATAAAATTAAATAAACAATTCTGTTAAAAGCACAGAACCAAAATAATTTAAAACACATTTAAAACATAATAAAAATATGAAGTTGAAACATGCCTCATGTAACCTGGGCATATCCCAGCCCAGCCACATCCAAAGCAGAGGCATTCCAACTCTACATTTCTATGATTCTATACCTTCCTGTGTGGGAGCTATACACTGACCACCCATAACTTGCCAAGGCCCAGCCACCCAAGGTGGAAAAAACTGGGCACCCCATGCTAGGAAACAGGTGGTCTAGCTGGCTAGTCATGGGGCACTGGAGCAATGAGTTTATTCCAAGGCTCCCGTGGCCAAACCTGTCTGCCGTCCTGATTATCCGGTGTAGTTTATGATTCACCTGCTGCCTGAGCCTCTGATACAGAAACACTGAGCACTGGCACCCTCTCAGCTGGGGGCTTCTTAGTGGTGGGGGGCATTTTTGTGGGCGAGCCCTGTGATGACAACTTGGATCCAGACCTGTGGGTGCAATCCCTCTCTGCTCAAGAGTTGCCAAATGAATAAGACTTCCAAAATTAAGTCCTGCTGTGCGTGCCTAGTGAATTTCCCTTTCCTCTGACGTCAGCACCGTTTGGGATGGAGTTGGCTCCAAAGCGGGAATGATATGTTGCTGATGAACCTGTCCTTCCTCTAGCACTCAAAGCCTTAGGTGGTTTGATCAAGACACACACAGTTCTGCCCCTCTCACACTGGCATCCAGCTACATTGCACCAGGTACTGCACCAGGTACTGCAACCCACAGGCTTGCAATTCCATCTGAGATGCTGCCTCTGAAGATGGTATTGAGGGATTTCAATGCAGGCTGTGGCCTTGTTGTCCAAGTGAGGACTAGGGACAAAAGAGCAATAAAGGCAGGTAGTAAAATTTCAGCACCATTGGAAAGATGGAGAGGCCCGGAAAGACTCAAGGAGAGGACCATTGCTTTCAGGGTGACTGAATAATAAGAGTACAACTGTTTGTGGGTTTTAGATTTTGTTCTATTATCTTCTAGGCCAGTGATTCTTGAGCTATCTTGAGTAGCCTCCACCACGGGCCAGGACTCGCACCATATTTGTGCCCATTGACTACAACTGTTTTCTTTCTTTCCTGGAAATTCAACAGGGACTGGCAGCTGATGGCTCATAGACTGGCACTGATCCAGGGGCTAACACTCTGTGTAGCATTGCTCTAAGCTATACACATTCACATAAATGATAGGCATGTTGCTGTCAGACATCCCAGGCTAAAGAACTGCTTGTGCAAACTGCCCCTTATAGAAACTTAGAGTTGGAATTGACCACAGAGGTCACCCAGTCCCTATGCTGGTACCCACATCAAAGCACTCCTGATAGATGGCCATCCAGCCTCTGCTTAAAAATCTCCAAAGAAGGAGACTCCACCACACTCCCAGGCAGCACATTCCACTGCCGGACAGCCCTGACGGTCAGGAAGTTCTTCCTGAGGTTCAGGTGGAATCTCCTTTCCTGCAGCTTGAATCCATTGCGCCTTGTCCTGGTCTCTGGAGCAGCAGAAAACAAGCCAGCTCCCTCCTCGACATGAAATACCATAGCAGACAATGGGAACTGTAGTCCAAAACCGGTGGAAGGTTTGTGGGGGGGGGATGGAAAGCTGGGTTAATCCATGCCTAGGAAAGAGCAGAGAGAGAGAGAGAGAAGAGAAGCTGCTGCCGCCACCGTCTCAAAAACAGCAACCGGATTAACCCTGATCCTTCAACCCGGAGGATCTTTCCTCTCGAACCTTTTGGCGGGCGCTCAAAGGGGACAGCGGCTGCTCAGGCTTGACCTAGAAAAGAAAGAAAAAAAAGGAGGAAATAATAAATGGGTGAAGGGATCAGCGGCGGAACCGGGTCAGCTTTAGGACCCAGCACGGAAGGAGGCGGCTGCTCCGAGCAAGGAGGCAAGGATACCGGCGCTCTGTCCCCGCTCTCTCCGGGGAGAGGCTGAGGGAGGAGGATTCACACACACACGCGCGCTGAGGAGAAAGAGAGGCGGAACAAAAGCGGGGGGGGGAACCGGAGCTGCCGCGGGGAGCCATCGATCCGGGCAAGAAAAGCCACCCTTTCCTTTGCAACGCGGGCGCCTGCCTGCCTGTGCGGTGTGTCTCCGTGTGTCCTCCCGGTTATTCTTTTTCCGCCGCGATGACTCCGAGTTCCCCGGGCTGGGACCGGAGGCTGCGACAATGGAGAGGCTGAGGACAGGCGGCTCCTCTTGCTGCCGTTACCGCCGCCGCCGCCGCCGTTTGCCGCCCTTGCTGCAGAGCCCGGCCCCGGGCTGCGGGGATTGGGGCCGCCGGCTTCCGTAGCCGGCCTCTTTCCCCCTTCGTTTTTGACCGGCCGGAGACCGGGAAGGCAAGCCGGAGGCGCCTCCGTGAGGAGGGAAAGAGCTCATGAGGACGAGACCTCCCTAACGGCAGGTGGGCGCGCGCGTCCGCGTGTCGGTTCCCCCTCGCCTCAGCTCTGGGGTTTACCTCAGGAGGGCCGACGCCGAAGAGGGAGGCGGCGGGGAGGGAGACTTTGGCGCCTCTTTTGGGTCACCCGAAGGCCGGGGGGTGTTCCCTCAGGCTCTCTGACAGGAAAAGGGGGGTGGGTAGTATAGGGGTGCTTGGAGCCCAAGCCGCCCCCTCCGGCCCCAAGACAGTTGGCGGACGCCAACGTTTGGGGCGGCGGCGGAGGGGGGCTGTCTTGGGGCCGGAGGGGGGGCGGCTTGGCGGCGGGACGTGTGAGGCGAGGAAGGCGGCTGAGGCAGGTGAGGGGAGGAAAGGGGGCCGCCTGAGGAGGGGCGCGCGCCCGCCGGCCTGTGTGCGCGTGCGCCCGCGCGCCTCAGGGCTGGGTAGAGGCAGCGGTGGGGGAGCATCGGGGGCCCGAGAGCGGGGAGGGGCGCCGGGAGAAGTTCCTCTCCGGGTTGCCGAGGAAGGGGTGCGCGTCGCAAATTGGGGGGTGGAGGGGGGAGGGAGGGAGGGAGCGGGGGGGCTCCACTGACCAACGGTTCTGGTTGGGCAATTCGGGCACAAAGCAGCTGCCAAGACAATGAGCCCCCTCCTGTCTTTCCCCTCCCTCGGTATGTTCCTCCTCAGCCGCCTTCGCTGCCACTCTTGTCCACCTGCAGCAGAAAGGAAGGAGGCGATGTCCGCCCCCCCCCCCGTTGTGACCCTTGCAGAGGCTGGGGGGGAGATTAGGGCGTGGGAAATAGGGGGAGGTCTCTGTCTCGTGCAAGGTCGGCATGCATTTGGGTCACTCCCCCCACTAGGCAAGGGCAGGGGTGTGTTTGTGTAGCAAAGGGGGGGTGGGTGGCTAGACCTTCCCAGAAGACCAGACACAGGCACACCTTAATGGACGCTTTGGTTTCCTTTCTCTTCTCCAGTGAGGACTCTCTTTTCCTATTTTTCTGGAAAAGATCCCCCAAACACTTAGTTTGGGGGGCAATGTCATGCCAGTGTGTCCTCAGTTCTTCCTGTCTTCCCAGGCCTCATTTAGTCATCTACCAACTGGTGAGCCCCATACAAATGCACATATAGATATATGCACAGGCGTACATATGGGTACATGTATGCTTGTGCACACATGGCTTTGTCTGGTGTGTGTGCCCTCTTCCTTCCTTCCCACTTGGGGGCAGAGGCAGACAGTGAAGGGAATGGACATGGGGCGGAAGGAGGGATCTAGCTGGGAGGGGCCAAAGAACCTCTCGCTTTTTTATCAATGGGCTGTATTGTATCTCTCCCTTCCTCCTCGCCCCCCCCCCAATTTGTTCCATGGCCATTCTAAGCCCACCTGCTTTGAATCTTTTATGGGACTGATGGGGAAAGCAGAGCCAGTGTGTGTTCAAAGGGGTGGCTGCAAAGCATGTGTGCGCTGTATAGGTGTGAGGTTTTCGATTTCGTTTCAACAGCCTTATGCTCAGTTTTCTCTGTCTCGGCTCCTTTCTGCTGTGTGTGAGAAAGCCTGGACCAAGCGGTCACAGAGAAAGATAAGCGGGAAGATTCTAGTTTAAGGGAGAAAATCCTCCCTTTGTTCACCCCCCACATTGTATGGACTAATGGTATTTCGTTGCAATGCTTTTCATGGCAATCCTGGGAAGCAAAGGAAAGACAGATTGGCTTCCCTTGCCAGCCGTCTGCAATGCACAACTACAGAGGGGCAGTGGGTGTGCTCTCCATTTTTACTCTTCATTCACAGTGGGGCTATGACAAATCTAGGGAGGCTTCCGAGTGCCGCAAATGAACTGGGGGGGGGCATACATTGTTTGAACGTGCCCAAGAGTGCTCTGCAACACACAAGGGTGGATTCTTATCAGACTAGTGAAAGACAACTTGCCAGCAGATGAGTTTTCTGAAGGGAGAGAGTCAGGGTCAAAACTAAATACATGGTTTGACGGGGCAGATTCATTTGGCAGCTGTGGATGGGGAAGTGTCAGCTTGATGTGGAATTGCCAACACAGCTGACAAGCTCAGGGAGTGAGTTTGTTGTGATGTCCTCTGACCATCATTTGTGACCTACCAAGGGCAGATTTAGATTGGATCTGGAATGGGGTGAGGAGGCTGAGACTCTGTATTGATTGTCTGTCTCCCAGCTTTTTCCCAAGTAGTACAGTGACTCACTGACTCTACTCAAAAAAAGAGGAGAATATGCCTGTACCTTGGATTCAAATCTCTTTCATTGCTCTTTTGTGTGATGAATAACAGTGGGACTCTTTCATATTCGCAGGGCAGATACATTCCCAGAATTGTTAGGGGTCATATTTTCAGCCTGTAGCCTCATGCCATTTCTTCTGTTTTCTTCTTTGAGGATGGTGTTTTCCAAATGACTGCTCATAAACTCTGTCCCAGGTTATAGCTTTGATTACCTTGATGTTGAGCTATGGCAAGGGTGGTGGTGAGGTTCATAATGTTTCCCAGCCCTGCCTTTTATTGTCAGACACTGTTATCTTCTTTTAATTGCTGTGTCCCCCAAGTAGGTGACCTCCATCATCCTCTGCCAGCAAGCATTCTGGCGTTGGATGATAGGAACTGTAGCCCAGCACACCTGGAAATCACCCATTTGGCAAAGTCTAGTCTAGCTCAGTATTTTCTGTTGTTTCTCATCATCTGTTTCTTTACTGGAAGTGCTGGCACTTTCTATATGCATACTAAGCTATTGTTCTTCCTGCTTTATTGCTGGCAAGGTTGGCACGGTACTGGCTTGGAGCATGTTTTTTCTTCTGGTTCTTCTGCAGGTCAGACTGCTGATCTTTGTAGCCTTAATGTTTTACAGCAGGGAAAGAATAATAATCTAAGGATGACCAGAGGTTTAGGGGTGCTATGCTGTTTGAACCCCGTATGTGGTGTTTTGTTAGCTTTTCCAGAGGCAGACATCGTGCCTGTGTTCATTTCTCTGCACAGCTGTGCACATATTCTATACTTTTAAAAGAAAATTCTGGACCACAGTAACCCAGATTCTGCACCTAAAAAGCAGTGGCAAAAATGATGCAGATGATTTGCATAAATTATTTTGCATAAAGTGTTTTGCAGTTTTGTTTGTTTTAAAGCATGACAGTGGTATCAAATGCAGTTTCTGACATTTGTTACAGATGACTGCAGCTCTTTATCAAATGTAATAATATTCCTTAATGAAGTTACTCATAAATGTAGAGTTTTGCTCTGAATTTGATTAGGAGGGATGGGATGTGTGTGATTTGAGGGGCTCTTTTGAACATCCACTTTCAAAAACTAGATATCTGAAGTGAACAGGTAGAGATGTTACCCAGGAACCATTGGGCCCTACTTTGTCTTTGGTCATTTATTTAGGCATGTCCCTGGTGCTGGATACCTCCAGCTTTTCTAGGCAATTCTGAATGTAACCAAGATATGTATCACCATGGCATCTCCTGGAACAGGCATAGCTGGTACACTAGCTTTAACTGTGCAAATGCACTCCTGGTCACTACCAAAATGTGGACCTCCAGGTTCAAGGCTGATTCCAGGTGTACCCTCAAACTGTGAACTGGTGTCTTCAGAGGGAAAGCCAGCATGGTGTTTGAGTGTTGGGCTCTGATCCTGGAGACCAGAGTTCAGTTCACCACTTAGCCATGGAAACCCACTGAGTGGCCTTGGGCGTATCACACACTCTCAGCCCCAGAAAAACCCCTGATTGATTCTTCATAGGGTCACCATAAATTGGAAATGACTTAAGGCACACAACAACAACAAGTCTTCAGCAGGAATGTAATCCTACCCAACACAGGCAGAGTCCCTATTCCCAGATCTGCCTTTCAACTGACTAAGAACGGTTCTGCCTTGTCTTAATTAAGCTTTAATTTATTTGCCCTCATTTAGTCTATTATAGAAGCCAGGCACCAGTTTAGCCTGGAAACAGCTTCCCTTGAATTAGATGGAAAGGCGTAATAGAGGTGGGTATCATCAGCATACTGGTGACACTCGATCCCAAAATTCTAGCAGTTTTGTGCATATGTTAAATAGCACAGAGGACAAAACAGAACCCTGAGGAACTCTACAGGCCAATGGCCAAGGAGGTGAACAGGATCCCTTGGCACCACCTTCTGAAAGCATCCCTCCAGGAAAGATAGGAACCACTGAACTTCCAAGTCCTATCCCAGCAAAGCGTGGTTGGTGGCAGAGAAAGCCACTGAGAGGTCCAGCAGAATGAATAGAGACACATTTGCCCCATCCAGTTCCTGGTGCAGGTCACCCGTCAAGGCAGCCAAACTTGCTATATCCCATAACCAGGTTTGAGGTCAATTTGAAATGGATCTAGATAATCCATCTCATCCAGGAATCCCTGGAGCTGAGGCCATCACGAACTCCAGGAGCTTGCTCAGAAATGGAATATTGGGAACTGGTTGATAATTATCTAATATAGTAGGATCCAGGGAAGGGTTTTGTTTGTTTTTTACATTGGGGTCTTACAACAGCCTCTTTCAGGTGTACTGGGAGGGCCTTCCTGTTCAGAGGCATTATTTACTCCCATTACCCACTCAGACAGTCCTCCTCTGGCCCTGTTACGATAATTCAGGGCAAGGGTCTAATACACATGTGGTGGCTCTTACCGCTCCAAGGATTCTATCCACATCCTCAGGCTGCACAAATAGAGAAGCGCCCATTATCACTGGACAAGCAGGGCCAGAATTACATTCACTAGACCTGTATCAACTGTACTGTCCAAGCTGGCATGTGTCTGAGTGATTTTACCTGCAAAATGTCAGAGAAATTCTTCAGAGTGGACAATTGAGTGGTTTAAGCCCTTCTGTTGGCCAGGTTGTATCAGACCCTGAGTACTTGAAATAGCTGTGCTGGGTGGCTCTCTCCAGATGCAGAGAAGAAAGGTTTTTGTTGTTGTTGTTGTTTTTGCTACCTGCATTGCCGCATCATTACCATTCAAACAAGCCCATGTTTGGTAGATTTGGTCTGAGTTTTCTGCCCATGTTACTCTGATCACTGTTTCACTTGCTTTACTGCTGCTAGCTCCTTAGAGAACCAGGGGACTAGTTTAGCTCCATTTCATGCAAGTGGATGTGTCTACCACAGTAAGTTTCTGTCTGTTTTCTCCACTTTCCTTTTTTCAGCTCTTTCTTTCCTCATGGTAGCACCCATGAAATGGCTGCCTCAGGCAGCAGAGCACCAGAAGTGATGAACTACATGGTCTCCCATCCGTCCACTGGACCCCTGTTGCCTCCTTCTCTCACTGTCTGCTGTCCTTCTTCCATCGCCTTTCTTCTCCTTCACTTGCTTTGTCTCATGCTATGCCCCCATCTCTTGTTCCTTGTACTTTTCACTGCACCTCCCACTATCTGTATTCCTTACCCTACCTTCTGCCTATCACTCTTTGTGCTTGGCTACTGTTCCTTTACCTTCTTTTTCCTCCTTTTCTCTCCCTTGCCTCAGCTTGTGCCCTTCCAGTGCAGTGCTTCCCACCCTCCCTTCTTTGCTTTCTTACTCCTTGTCTCACCTTCTAGCTTTTGTGTGTCGTCCTCTTGAACTCTGCTGCCTGAACTCTCCCTTCCCCTTCCAGCACTTCATGTTTGATGCTTTTCTTCCCCTTAAAACCTCTGCCCTCTCCCTTTCCCCCAAATTACCTCACTTTGCGCCTGCACAATTTTTTCCCTCCCTTCTACCTCCAGCTGCACCTCTCACCCTCTCTTCCTTTCTCCCCTGTTGCCTCACTTTGCATGGTTGCTTGTCTGTCCTCTAAAGAAGCAGCTGTTGCTTTAAATAGGGGGCAGGTAAGTTAGACAGGCAGGTAAGGGAATGATAACACTGCTGCTGCAGGTTGAGGAAAAGGAGGTGGGGGGGATAAAGCAAAGTGGAGGGAAATGGTAGCAGGGGCAGTATGGGTGGAACAAGTAAGGTGTTGAAGGAAAAATGCAGCAATAATGGGTGTTCTCCCCCCTGCCCACATCAGGTAGTGGTAGCATCCTAGTTGCCCCTCATAAAAGGGAATTTGATTTTTTCCATAAAAGTCCTGCAAAATTGTATAATACTGCTATGTCAAGTCATGCAAAAGCAAGACAGAAAAAAAAAGAAAAATACATGGTGCCTTAAATGCTAACAACTGCCTTATGATAGTAATCACCTTTTAGTATCTGGTTTTCCCTACCTTCATTCGTATAGTTCTATTGCTTCTTATGCAGTCTTTGCAAATAGCTTAGCCAGACAAGCTCAACTAGATCCCTGTCTTCTCTTGCAAAGTTGAAGTTTTATGTGAAATTATTATATTGACCCAGGGAATTGCAGTTGGAATTGAGAGAGGGTTGGATCAAGACTACTATTATAAAATGTAACATATGAAAACATAAGTTATGGTTGGGAGATTTAACTGATTCATGGCAGTGGCTGACTTATTTCTTGCAAAACTGCTGGACAGAATGCAGGCAGCATATTTGGCCCCATATCCTGTTTTTGAAAAGGGCTAGATCTGGATTGGGTAAATATCAGCAGTTGGGGAGTCACATTGGCTCCCCAGGCACTCCAAGGGAGGGTTGAAACTGATTTGCTGCCTCCACCTCCCAAAAGAAAAGTTCTCAAAAACTTTTTTTACATGGGGAGAACTTGGGGGTAATTTGGATATGTTTTGGGAGCTCTGTGAACCGTTCTGTGTTCCAAGGAGAACAAAAAAACGGGGTTGTGGGAATCTCTGGTGGCTAGAAAAATAGCTCTGGAGGCTGCACTTTGCTCATCTCTGGGCCTTGAGACTTGCTTTTTAAACAAATGAAAGCTTGGAATCTGGTCCAGCTAATGGTCTGAACAGGCATCAGATGACATGACTAGATTCTAGATAGAATTATGCCAACTTGGTAATGTGGCAACCATGTCCATGAGGAATACCTGCAGCTCTCTCACAATTGTTTCCAGACTATGCCTTGTAGAGAAGAACTGCTGTTGGCTGTCTTGATAGGGTTCCTTACTCAGGTGTCATAACGGAAGGAGAGATTAAGGCAGACATAAGGTGAAGTCACGTTCTTTTTCCTCATCATGGGAATCAGGTGAGCTCGTTAGCAGCTCTCCTGGATTTCTGTCCATATCTCTTATTGTCAAGATCTGATCTGTGGGCACTCATCAAGTTGAAGACATCAACCCAGGAATCAGAGACAGAGTGTTATTTTTTTTTCTGATTTATAGCTTCCTTTTCTTCCAAAGCTGGGAGTGAAGGAGGCTCAGAGCAAGATTTAAAAAAGTATAGCATTTCTCCAAAGTTTTCCTATTGAAACACATTCGAATGGATTATATTAAAACAAAACTGAATTATAAGCCACTTAAAAGTACAGTATGCACCTATTCCTGCAAGCAGTCACTTGCCAAATGTCCACTTCTTTGTTGGAAGAGGGATGACGGGGCGGGGGGACAGCCAATGTAACCTCTCTTGGAAAAGAGTTATATAGCCTGGAAGCAGCTGCCAAAATGTCCCACCCTGAACAGGAGGATGTAGTAGCTGTTGCTGTTGACAAAAGCCACTAGAAAACCTGGGTGAGTGGAGTCACATATTCAGAAAGATGTGTGTGATGGTGTGATTTCTGGTTTTAAATTTGGCAATTCCAGATACTCGGGTTTTCCTAATATTTACAGAACAGATGCTGAATGACCCATTTCCCAGGCCATGACATGTATGCTTTATTGGTATTCCAACATATATGTGGGCTAGTGCTTCCATAAGTCTGTAAATGTGCATAAATCTGAATGGACGTGAAGTCAGAAGTCTCATAATCTCTTCCAGAATTTGGCCTACCAAACTGCGGAAAGGGCAATAGGGAGCCTATAGAAAGATTGCAAGTATAGTGAGTATGACTGTGTGTTTAGAAACCTTTTAGTTCAATCTAGCAACTAGGGGCAGCCCTCTTATAAGGTACAGAGAGGCAGCTGCCTCAAGCAGCAGTTTTGCAGCATTGCAAAAGGGTAGCCTATTATGAGGTGTTATTGCTATTGTATTTTTACTGCCAGGGATAGGAAAAGGTACTTCTTGGGTTTTTCAGATTCATGTAGCAAAATAACATGTCTGTCTTCAGTAGAAGTGGAAAGTGGAAAGAATATTTGAAAAATGATCAGAAAAGAAGTTTCACAAGTGTTGGGCAACCCCAATGAGGTGAATCCTAATTGATAATGATTTTTGCAGTTTGGGACTTAATGTGCAGAAATTGCACATAACAGTTTTGCAGAAATATTAGTTTCCATACAGAAAATGCAAAATGTTTTGCTCCTGCCCTAAAACATCTGGAAGTCTTTGCCTAATGAGGGGACTGGTTTGAATCTAGTGAAACCTCTAGGCACTGGGAAGCACTAGATTTAAGGTCTTTCAGACATCTAATGAAAATAGATAAGCCCAAAATTCTGCAGGTGGGTTGAGTCACAGCATTTTTCTTCAGGGGTTCAACTACATTCTGAATTAAAATGCATTTGAAGCCTGATACTAAAGTCGACTGGCTGTTAAGCTTCTGTCAACAACATATCTTGGGAACTGTTGTTTTGTGAGGGTGCCCAGCAGGACTTGTTAGAGAAGTCACAGCTGCTTCACAGAACTACAATAAATTCTGAAGATTTCATGGCAGGCAGCCATGAAAGATTTGAAACTGGTATAATTGACTAATCCAAGGTTCTTACCTGTTTCTTTATCAGGGACCTCCTGTAAATATAATTTGTTGCCACAGAACTCAAGACTTAACTCAAGATTTAAATGATTACGTTTAAATTTAAATATTCATTTTTAAATGTTCATTTTTTAAAAGTATTCAAATATTTACTTATTTATTTAAGGCTCCTAGACACTAGGGACATTTCTGCACTAGCCTATTATAGCGCTATGATTCCACTTTCAACATCCTATGCAGTCCTGGGGTTTGCAGTTTAGGCAGGGGCCGCCTGGCCCCTGTCGAAACTGCAAACCTCAAGATTTCATAGGATACTGCAAGTGGAATAATAGCACTATAACAGGCTAGTGCAGAAATGGCCTGAGTCTTCAGCCAGATCTGTCTCATGCATGTATCTGCATAGAATGTCAGATGCCCAGCTGTCTTACCTGTAGGAGGTAACCACCTCAGAGAGTGAATGCACGGTAATGGTGGTGGTAACAGTAGCAGCCCACCCTCCAGACAGAGCTGTGTCTCCCACACAACCTGTCCTGGGCCCCTAAACTAGGCTAACACCTTGATTGTGGTTATCCTACCGCCAGTGTTGCAGTGGGATTCAACTGCTTGGCCAGTCAGTGTCTCTACATGGGATGGTATGAGGGGCTGCCATCTTGTGCTCTACCCTAGAAGGCAAACTCATATGCCAGATCTGTCCACTTTTTAACCCAGAAGTAGGAAAACACACCCACACGTGCGCGTGCACACACAGTTTTTTTTCTTCATTTCTCCTCTTGCTCTGCTTTTTATTAGAATGTAACAGTTTGTATTTGCTTCCCTAGGGAAATTTGCAAGTCCTTAAATTTTTTTTTCTTTCCTAATGTACTTATTTTTCCTACATATTTGTTCATTGACTTTTAGTGTGTCTGTGTGAGTTTTCCAGTTGTAAATATGTTTAGTCATTTGCATTTTAAAAATGTAAACATGGTTTTGTACATATTTCACTTCCTTGAAATGTGCCACAAGCTTCACACATCATCTAGGCAAGCTGTGCTTTGTCTCACAATCCATCTCACATGGTGTGAAATGGATACTTCCATTCAGAATCTCAATTCTGACTAAATTCTTTTCCATTCCTGTTCAGAAGTAACTCCCCCAGTATTTAAAGAAATGCACTGCCCATATGTAAGTTCAGGATGGCACTTTGAAAAGGCATCATCCGCCCTTTTATAATCCTCTTTCTTGGTTTATAAAAGGGCTGATAGTAACTGAATACTGCAAACACAACCAAAATTTAAGGTCAGATTTTTTAAAAAAACCAACAACAGTAAACAGTTGGTCTTCCACATTCCCTAATGTTTGGGGTGTAGAACCCTGCACAAATCGCAGTGGACAAATCACAAATATCAAACTGTGTGTGTGTGTGTGTTTGTGGGAAGGGGGTTCACAGGGTCCAAACCAGGTACGAGAAAAGAGAGGTAAAGGGAGTGGGTCAGTATGGTCCCCTGTGCTTCCTTTCTCTCTCGCCCATCTCCTTCCTTGGGTGTTGGGGAGCAGTGGGAGAGGGTTTGTGGTGCTAAGAGATTGGGCTGCAAGCTGTCTTTAGCTGGTCAGGCAGTGGCTGGTGGGGGAGAAGGACGAGGACCAAAGCTTTTTTTTAAAGTGTTGTGTAGCCTGATCAAAGCAGCTGAGAGGAAAGATTCCTCCAGAGAAGAAGCAGCTGAGTTTGGAGGGCGGGGGTTGGAGGAATTTGCAAATAATTAAATCCATGAAAGCGAGACCTGAAAATGTACTGACTTGAACACGTATCCAGCATCCTAAAAGTTCCATGTGTCCAATGAAGTTTCAACACAGGATGCAATTGCAAAACCTATCTACATATGTTGTTCAGCTATATTGCAACTTTGGATGCAAACCTTAAAGCCCTAAATAAATAAATGAAACGTGCAACATAGCTGTGAATCCATAAACAGAAATTCCACTGAAAGAGAAAAAGACCTTATCTCTGCCAATTACAATGCCACTCTTCTTCCTCTCTTTCTGAACTGAACTACTAAGTAAAGCCCCTTCTTTAAGGTTTTCTCACCCATTGGGCTAAACCAATAATTCATAGGGGTTAGACTGACACTCACATGAAGCATAATGGGAGGCGACCTTGGAGATGCTGCTTTTGGACTATAAAATTCCAGAATCTCCCAGTCGGCTTGCAATGGCAGCTGGTGTCTCTGGTGGTGGTGGTGGTGGTGGTGGTGGTGGTGGTGGTGGTGGTGGTACGTTCACTCTGGATTTTTTACTGAACTTTAAAAGGAACTCTCCAAGGTGCTGAACCCCCCTTCCATAGGTTTTGCCCCATGGAGAGCTCCTTTATAGTTTGGACTAAATCCTAAAGGAGATTCACCACCCCACTGGACTCCTCTGCTGCTGCATACTGACTGAGGAATGCTTAGAGTTGTAGTCTGCTGTTATTGTTAATATTATTATTTCCATGCTCGGAAAGAGAGAAGGCAGAGTTTATGGGATAGTCTGCACAACGAGTTTCAGCTTTACCAAACACTGTGGTTCTCCAGGCTAAGCCTTGTATATAAGCCAGATCTTTATTGCTTTGATAATTTTTGCTTGCCCTCCCACACCAGCACTGCACAATCCTGTCCTACTTTATTTCTGTCTCAGTTCGATGACTGACGTAATTGGGATTCACCCTGTCTTGCAGTGCCAGTCTATATACCTGGAAAATTGCAAGGACAGATGTACCAGTGAAAAACCAACCAACCACCAAACAGGAAAGCATTTATTTATTTATTGGTTACATTTATATCCCACTCTTCCTTCAGTGAGCCAAAGGTGGTATAAATGGATCTCTTCCTCCACACTGTGAGATTGTTAAGATTGAATGAGCCAGTCTTGGGCCTTCTGCTCCAAACCAAAATAATTTGCCTTCCTCTCCACTCAGTATCGTAGCTGGCGGAACCAATGATTAAGTCTTAATCTAGTTGTCATCGTGTGCCTGCAAGTAGTTTCTGACTTCAGGTGACCCAAAGGCAAAGCTATTGTGGGATTTTCTGAGGCTCAGAGTGTGTGATGCACCCAAGATCATACAGTGAGGAGTAGAAGCCTGGCTTCTAGGGTGGTAGACCGGTGAACAAATCGCTACATCATGCTGCTCTCCTTGAATCTAGTAGCTGATCTTTTTTGATCATTAATAGCCAATATGGGGTAGTGGGAGTTGGGAAATCTGGGTTGATGTTTCCACGCTGTCATGAAATTTACTCAGTAGCTCTGGTTCAATTGGCTATCCCTTATTGGCCTTTACATAGGTAGTAAACAATCCTGGAGTTTGGAAACTTCAGAGTACCTAGTTAAAATTACAACTCTTCCAAACCCAGTTAGTTACCAATATATCACAATTTCTAGAATTCTTTATTTTTTCATGGTATTTTTTTCATGGTATTTCATGGTATTTTTTCAGTTCTGACTGGCTGCAGTAAGTTCTTCCCAGAGGACCTAGATAGATATGGGAGCTAATTTTCTCTCTCACAGTAGGCTGTATTGTCTTCCTTTCAAGCTGGTTTTTGGCCAAAAATAAAGCTGGAAGTGACTTTCAGTTTGTATTTCTTGGTTCTGACAGGCTGAGGTGGTAGCTTTGGGGCATCTGTGTAAATGTAAACCCACAGATATTTGAGTCAGGAGAGATATTCCTGCAATTATTTGTGTCTCAAGCCACTTAGAATTCTAAAGGTAGTACATTGTCTTTGTAATAGAGTTCCCTTTACCTGTACCATTTAATTATTATTATTATTATTATTATTATTATTATTATTATTATTATCATCATCATCATCATCATCATTATTATTATCATTATTATTATTATTATTTCTATCCCGCCTCTCCCCATGGGTCGAGGCGGCGAACAACAATAATACATTAATTACATTAAAAAACATTAAAAAACATACCCAATCCTCCCCACCCACCAACCCACCTAAAACCAACCCCCTAAAACACACAACAATTAACAATTAACAACAATCAACTGACTATTAAAAGAACAGCAAGGCAGTTGGTGGGAGGCGGTGGGAGGCGATGGAAGTACTAGTCTGGGAAGGCCTGTTGGAAGAGAGCAGTCCTGACTGCTTTTTTAAAGCAGTCAAGACTGGTAATATGCCGGGTCTCCTCCAGCAGGCCATTCCATAACTTGGGAGCGATAGAAAGAAGGTCCTCTGGGTAACCACAGCCAACCTAGTTCTGACTGGCTGCAGTAAGTTCTTCCCAGAGGACCTTAATGTGCGGGGTGGATTATATGGGAGAAGGCGATCCTGCAGGTAGGCTGGCCTCAAGCCATAAAGAGCTTTAAAGGTAATAACCAACACCTTGTACTGTGCCCGGAAACTAATAGGTAGCCAATGTAAAGACTTCAGAATTGGTGTTATTTACATTTTAGCTGCTGCATTCCAGGTTGTCTTCAAGGACAGTCTCAGATATAACACATTGCAATAATCCAGCCAGAAGATTACCATAGCGTGAATCACTGTGGACAGATTATCCTTGTTCAGCAACAGTTGTAGCTGGCAAACCAGTGGGCACTGGGTAGAAGTGCCAATAGCCACTAAGACCACTTCAAGTGATGCTATTGGATCAAGAAGTATCTCTGAGCTATACACTTACTTTCAGGTTGATTGCAATCTCATCTAACACAGCCTGCACACTCAGTTCCCAGGCACACGAATCATCTACCCACCTTGGCAGGATTCAGTCCGAAGTGTATGGGCACTAGTCCAGCTTGTTACTGTATTTAAATGTTGGTTTGCCATCTGCACAGCCTCACCTGACTGATGACACAGAAAACTGATAGTACCTTATTTAATAACAATTGATGATTTCACCCAGTGGCTTCATACAGATATTAAATGGTTTAAAGAGATAACATGAATCTTCATGGAATACCAAAGCTCAGGCAAAAATCATCAAATTCTACTTAAAGAAATACAGATTGGAATAGAGCCACTGTCATTGTTCTTCTGATACCCAACCCACAGAGTTGATGCAGCAAGATGCTGTTGTTTGGTTGTGTTGAAAGCCAGTGAAAAATCAACTAGGGCTGTCTTTCCCCACAAAACACACCTGTCAAGGTGACTAAAACTGTTTCACTACCAAACCCAGCCCTGAATCTAGTCTGAAATAAGGCTAGGTAGCTTTCTTCCCCTAAAATCATATGGAGTTGAACTGCTACCACCATCTCCAAAATCTTGCCCCAGAAGGGTAAATTAGTGATTGAGCAATACAGGTATACCTCAGTTAAGAAAGATGTGTTCCTGAGCATTACTAATTTAACAGAAAATTTGGTACCCAGGGCTGAAACAATACGGAAAGAAAAGAGATAGGTTACCACGCAACAAAAAGAACAGCAATTGAAGCTGTTTCAGCAAACTTTTCATGAAAAAGCAACAATATGCATATGTGAAGTGAAGGAATCATGTCAGGTAAACGTCGTGTAAGTAAACAAAAAATTTTTGGACCTTCTAGAGGTCACTTGAAGAACACTAATTGCAACTATTTTAGTATCACAATAAAGTAAAACCAAATAAAACTTAAAAATTATTATAATAAAAGCAGTTTTAAAAGCGATGGAGAGTCGAAGGCTTTCACAGCCAGAATCCGTTGGTTCTTGTGGCTTTTTCGGGCTTTGAGACCGTGTTCTGGTTGTCTTTTCTCCTGACGTTTCGCCTGCCTCTGTGACTGGCATCTTCAGAGGAATGAATTCCTCTGAAGATGCCAGCCACAGAGGCAGGCGAAATGTCAGGAGAAAATACAACCAGAACACGGTCTCAAAGCCCGAAAAAGCCACAAGAACCAAAGTTTTAAAACCATTAAGAACTTGCAAGAACGCTAATTTAAAACAGAATAAAAGCATCTAGAAACATAACAAGGAGAACAAACGTATAGCACACACACACATTGACATTAAAAGACTCTGTAATCATTTAATTGTGGAAAGACTGTTTAAATAAAAAGGGTCATTGCATGTTGGTGGAAGGAGCACTGAAGGAGGGCCAGCTTAGCTTCTTGTGGAAAAGAGTTCCAAATGTTGGGAGCAGCCGCTGAGAAGGCCCTCTCACAGGTCCTTGCCAGAGAGACTGTGTCAGTGTTGGGGCCCAGAGAAAACCATCCCATATAAGGAGATAAGGTCTTCCATGTGGTCTGGATCCAAGCCATATAGAGTTGTTTAGGTCATCCCCAGTGCCCCCATCCTTTGATAGCAACATTCGGCATCCCTAGGTCTCAGTTTTTGATTTTGAAATCTAAGGCCTGAGATGCTCCTGACCTGGAAACCCTGATGAGAGTTCCCATTTTTTTGAAAAAACCTGGCATTTACAAGTAGATCCCACGTTGCAGAGAAAAACTGGGAAATATGGTACTGAGTGGTTGCTAAGCAACATTTGAATTATTGAATTATTGGAGGTAGCCAATCCCAGCACGGAGTCACTTTGATGGGAGGGGGGCCTCTGTGAGGGAGGAAGAGATTTTTTTAAAAGGGTGTGTGTGGAGACAGACAGTTGAAGAAGTCCTTTGGAAGTGAAGATGTATTGGGTGTTTGAATTGATTGAAGGAAAAGGTCTGACATAACTCAGTTTGAATAGTGTTACATGTTTGTACTGTAACCTGATAAGGCAACCATTCCGTATGTTATGAAAATAAAGTCAAACTATTGGTTATTTTGTCACACTTAACTCTGACTGGCCTCCTTAAGCCTGGACCAAAGAGTGTTACGCTCACCATAAGAGGGACCACTTGTAAAATAAATCGGTGCACACCAGGGTCACCTGGACCCTTTCTGCACTAGACTGTTATAGTGCTATTATTCCACTTTGAACGTCCTATGGAACATCCATAGGATGTTGAAAGTGGAATAATAGCACTATAACAGTCCAGTGCAGAAATAGCCCTGGAGGTTCATGTCTCAAATCTATGGAGGGGTGTAAGTGGGGACCTTAGGGAAAGGTGGGAGTGACAACTTTCCAAGGTTAGGAACTGTGGGGCCAGCCTGAGAAGGGGATCTGTCACAGGGAGTTAAGAGGAGGACAGTACAAATCCCTTTTATAGAGGGTGAGAACCAAAAGAGAGAAAAGATCACAGATCTTCCCCTCACCAAATTAGTCTAAAATCCTTCCATGGCATACCTCCCTTTGCCCCTGACAAAAGGAAGACAGGTTCCCCTCCAGACATTCCTCAGTCATTCGTGTTGCCCAGGCAGGCAAATAGTAATAAACTGTAGACAGTAGCTCAGTAAAACAAAAAGAGCACAGATAAACACGGAAGGATCATTAAGATGATGGCCAGAATCCCACATCAGTGTGTCATGTCCCTTTGTCTCCATAGCTACATCTCTGCAGAGGCAGCCATCTGGGGGGACCTCTGAGGGTCTTTGGGAAGTCTCTGCAAATGGCATCCTTGCAGCATATTCAGCTGTAGGAAAATAGCTATATGTCACTACTGATTCCCTTGCTTTATGACAACATAGACCCTTTCCGCACTGCATGGTTATAGCGCTATGATTCCACTTTCAACATCCTATGGAATCCTGGGGTTTGCAGGCCCCTCCCATAACTGCAAACCCCAGGATTCCATAGGCTGTTGAAAGTGGAATCATAGCGCTATAACTGTGCAGTGCGGAAAGGCTCATAGAAATGTTGGGAAGGTGCTACAATTTTTTCCCAGGGGTTTGGTCATTGTGTAGTCAGAACAGAATTCTGTCTTCTACAATTACCAAAAGAATGAATTGGAATGGTATAGGTCCAATTTATGGTACCATAAATCACCAACGGGATTCTTGCCACAATTTGGGGAAGACTATGGCAATTTATAATAATTCTTAATATGATTTGGAACCAGATGGCCAATTTTGATTTCTGTGAGTGACATCATTTCCAGCTGGGGTTTCTGTTGTATAATTTCCTCTTTAAGTGGTAAACCCAGAAGTCCTCAGTGTTTGCAGGCCAGGTAATCATGTTTTTAGATGCAAGATCACAGGAGAAGTTAGGGCATGTACCATCTCCTATGATTCTATGTTTATTTAAAATTATATGTTGCTTTTGTGTTGTAGGAGGTTTTTTACTAAACAGCTGTTACGGTCTAGTATTATTTCCTGTGTACAAAATTTGCCAGTTGGGGGCAAGAGACCCTAACCTTGCCAGTTTTTGAACCCGTGCCAGCTGTCAGAAGGTTTTGTGTAAAAGCTAAAAGATTGGACTGGCTGACATTAGCTTTAAGGCAGTTTCTGACCACAGTTCAGAGTTGTGACACTTGCCTTGAAGAACTTGCACAGCTGTGGGGAATGCAGATATTTTAGGGCACATTGGCTGGGGGATTGTGGAAGCTGTAGTCTGAAGTGTGACATTTCCAGACTTTGAAATTTCTATCTCTGTAAGTTGCACATGTATTCAGTCTGAAATTAAAAACAAAATAAAAATTCATGAAAATCGCATTTACCTTCAAATGCTATTTTCCTTAATATGTTCATTACTGTACACAACTTTCCCCAACATGCACATTTTTGAGTGCAGTTTGGGACCAAAATATTAATTAAAGAATCCTGAGAAGTGTGGAATTGTCCACATAACTCTGGATCTTTGCCTCACCAGCTAATGTGAGGTGGAGACATCATTGCGCGGGTGAGAGCTTGGGAAAGTTCTTTTTTTCTACAACTTTTCTACAACTCTCTGAACCTTCCACCAGCATTGACAATGACCAAGATATAGTTCAAAAATATAACTTCTTTGATCTCTAGGTGGTGGGATTTTGCTCATCGAATCTGCTTCCCAGGGAAGTCGCACCTGGCACATATGCTGTTACTTTTGAAGATGCTTCCTGGTGAAGACATTTAAAATAATTCTCTGGCTTTTAAAATTGCTGTTATTTTTATCTCTGCTGCCAGGCTGTCGAGCTTTTGAATACTCATCCTCATTTGCTGCTTTTAATTTTTAGATGTTTCTTCTGTTTTTGTCTGTTGTCACCTAGTCTGAAAGAAGGAGCAAAGCAGGAATGAATGAGCTGTAGACACTGTAGTGGTATCCACATGATGGCAATCAGAACAGGACTTCATTTATAGCTCTTTAGGGACAGAGGTGTGTATGGGGCAGGAGTGGATCAGGTCGCAGAAGACTAAGGCCATTTCCTTTGAGGCCCCTCCCTAAACTGCAAACCCCAGGATTCCATAGGATGTTGAAAGTGGAATAATAACACTATAACAGTCTAGTGTGAAAATGGCCACACTGTGAGATTTGTGGTATAGTGACAATTTTGAAGTTTTAAGCATTCATCACAACAGTCCTTATAACTGCATCTCCAAAAAGAGCCCAGGATGGCAAACAGCTGTTTTGATCTACATGAGAGTGGAAATTGTGCAGATTTTACCAAGGCCATTTCTATGGCCCCTGGACCCCCTACCCCTGGTCCCCCCATGGCAAGTCTTTTATTAGAACATTAGAGAATTACATCTTTATAATCATCCATTTAGATCAGTTCTTTGCTAAAACTAGGTGTGTTTCCTTATACCTTTTAAAAACTGTGCTGCCCCTACTTTCCCTAAAGTCAGAAGTGACCTTTGAGCCTATGGGAATTCAAAGCAGATGGGAAATGGGATTGGCATGGTCCCTGGACCCTCCATGGCCATCCACTCCTGATACCTCTGACTTTCTGTATATCTCTCTGGTAGTATCCTGGGTGGCTGCTTCTCCAGGATTCACTTTCAACAATGCTGGATTTATAGTTATTCTGTTACTATCTGAGGTCAAAATAGGGAAAATACAATCACAAGCACAACTCAAAGGAAGAATCACAAGTGTAGCCAAAGTCTTACATGTATAACAAGAACCTGTTGGGAAAAATGATACTGAAAACTAAGAGAGAAGACAATGCAGTTCCCCATTCAGCTGAGTTACATGGAAGCAAGAGCTGTATTGCTCTACCAACAGAGAAACCAGTAATGAAGTCTTAACTAGTCTGGTCTTCCAGAGTGCCATCCTAAACTAGCTATTAAGTATTCAATCCAGTTTGCAAGGCTTCTTGCTCTTGAGAGACCCCTGTGTCCAAGGAACCCTCTTACTCCCAAGGAACCTTGAATATTTGGGCACTTAATATTTGGGCACCTTAAGCAGTGGGGGGCTGCTTGCATCTGTACCTTGAGGCCCCAATAACCTATTGTCTGGGTGATCACTTTGTGTCCTCTTCTGACTTCATGGGCAGGTCAGGTTCCTTAGCAGAGAGTGGCTGCACATCTGCTGTAACCAAGGGACCTGGCCTTGCACCTGCAGACAGGTATGAGGCACTTAACTGGAATGATGGGGGCTTGTGGGGGGTTCTGCCTCAGATTATAGATCTCTGGGACTAGGCTGCATACAGGCACACATTTAGAGCTCACAACAGCACACTGTTGCTGGGAAAACTAATTTCCTCCTGACCTACTGTGAAGAGTTGTAGCCAAGTTCAGAGGAAAGAGAGGAAAGCCTGTGTGTGTGTGATACAGTGTGTGACACTGTTTCCCCATCTGAACCTGCCTGGACTTTGTGACAGAAACAAAGAATCATAAGAATTGGAAGGGGCCCGCCCAATGACCATTGAGTCCAATCCCCTGCTAAGCACAGGAAATCCAGCTTGACCATCCCAGCAGGTAGCTGTTTAGCTTCTTTCTGAAGATTTCCAGAGAAAGAGACCCTATCACCTCTCTCAGTATTTTAGTTCCATTGTCTAACCACTCTTACTGCAAAGAAATTCCTTTTAATATTCTTTGAAGGAAGCCTTTTCTTGGTTTCGCCCTCACCCAGGGGCACTTTCTTGGTGGCTTCTGTGGAATTTTCCACAGGGGAGGCCAGGTTGGCTTTCCCTTCTGTTGCCAGTTTGGTGGCCATCAAAGACATTTAAAAAAAAATTCTGGCAGGCCTTTGGCATTTGACTGGTTGATGCGGAAGGAGCTTGCTACCAATTGGATGCTGGTTGGTTTTTTTT